>CM072813.1:7381250-7981666 GCA_036937905.1 Salvia rosmarinus
CAAGGTTGAGCAAATAATCCACGATCAATATCAAAGATTTCAGTGTAGTCTTTACAAGTCATGTTTTATAAGCAGACTCAAGGCTGCTTGAGTTATGACATAGACAGGGATTGCATGACATCCAATAAGAACAGGCTATGAAGCACGAAAACGAATACGAAATACAATACAATACGAATACAAATACAAAAATACGTCCATCTTCCAAAAATAAAATACGATTCGTTTATATTTTTTTACTCTATTAATAATAATATTGTGAAAATTACATAAAGAGATTCATATCAAAATAAAGAAAATAAATAGTTAATTAAGACTTAAAAAAATCTTAAATACAGCCCAATAACTAAAGGCCCAACAACAACAATAAATAGTTAATTAAGACTAAAAGTATTAAATAAAGCCCAAAAGCTAGGCCTAACATCAATAGTCACTTAATAATAGAAAACCCTAAATATGAGTAGAAAACCCTAAATATGATGAGTAGAAGTGGGAAAGTATGAAGTCCATAAGTGGCGGCGGCGGGCCAGGCAATGGCGACCCTGCCGGCAGTGGCAGTCCACAGTCGCGTGACCCTGCCGGCAGTGGCAGTCCACAGTCGCGACGAGGACAGGCGAAGGTGGTGTGAGCGTCGCGAGGATGATGGGCGTGAGTTCTGTAATTTTAACGTATTTTGGCTTCAAGGAAATGTATTTTGACCATATTTTAAATGTATTTTAATTAAAAAATGAAATAAATTAATTAATAAAAAATACGTATTAAAAATGTATTTTCAACGTATATTTTTCCTTATCGTATTAAATATGTCTTTTGCACATACACTGCCCTCCCAGGCATATTCGTGCTTCATAGAGAACCGGAATCAGTAGAATTTAACAACCCAAATTAGAATTATGCAAACCAGCATTGATGCTACATTAATGTCTATGTGCAACATCACATCACCAGAAGTTGTATTAACAGCAAGATACATAAAATTTTGAGCCTCAATTTCACGAGAAATATTTTTTGTCTAGAATGTGGAATTTCAGGCTGCACATGTAAAATTCAGGTCACTATGTCTATACTATAGTTCACTAATTCAACAATGAGATGATCTGGCTAAAAGGATAAACTGGGGCATGTAGAACTTCCGGTCTGAAGAAAGGGGATTTTATACATGCCATTTTGGAACATCGCAAATCCACTGCAGGACTGGATTAATAATATGATACCCAGCTATCACAATTTCACTGAAACGTACACGAATAGCATTCTTTTGGTAGTCAAGTATATGATGAATGAGATACAAGCAATAACAATAAAAATGTTTGGACAAATAGATCAGCAGTCAGCACATGATAAACGAAGTATCAAACTTGAAAATAACTGTTCAGAAAGATAGATAATTCTAGAAAGTAAATATACCTTGGCAATTTTGACAAGTCATGACCATAAAAGAATGGTTCTTTACGAAAAATCTGCAAGTTGGAAGAATATTACTGTCCAACCAACCATAACCAATAGCAAATACAGATTATGTTAACAAAACTAATTCTCACCATCCCAGCAAACATACAACCAAGACTCCACATATCTAAAGAGTAGTCATAGTCTTGCAAGTCCTCCACAAGTAGTTCAGGCCCCTTAAAGAATCTGAAGGAAAGTTCCAAAGACAAAATGCCACAGGTTAGTAACACAAATCAACACATGCAACTTGAGAAGATTAGATACACCATTTTCTAAATCAGCCAAAATTGAGGCAGTAAAAAGCAACTTAAGTGGGATTGTTAGGGATGTTGGAACGACCTTTTTAAATATTCCAGCTCTCCCTGACCCCAAACAAAGTGAAAAGGATTAAAAATTTAAAATTGAAGACCTTGAAGCCACTCTGACATTGTATTGTTTGCCAGGGTGATAGAATTCAGCAAGCCCCCAATCAATCAGCCGAAGTTTCCTCAACTCATGATCAATCATCACATTATGAGGCTTCACGTCTCTATGCATTATTCCTTGTGAATGGCAATAATCGAGTGCCTGCAATTTTAGATACAGAATGATCTCATAAGCCTTGCCGGCAACAACAGGAAATATCTATACAGTTGAAAACATGAATTCCGATACGACAATTGTGATCCAAAATATTCTTAAGATTATCACCAACCACAATATCAACATTAAGATTAGCACAATTCAATGTGGTAGCTGCCGAAGATTAATCCAAAGTCCAAACACAATAAGAAGTCCCATACAAAAGCTTAACTGTTAAAATAAATACATGAACTAGAATTCAAGTTCAATAAAATTACAATTATCATCTAATAAGCATAACATGAATTAGTGCAAGAAACTGGTGCTTTTGGCATTGCAGTGATATCCTGGAAGTAGATTATGTAACTCTTGCTCAAAAGTGATAATTACATGCCGAGAATTCCTAAATGAGCATATACTAGCAAGTTATAAGAGGAGATAAGGTACTAGGAAAGTGCAGTCCGTAAATAGCCCTGCCATTCTACAACGCAATCCATTATACCTGTATGGAACACTGTATGCCAATGCTGTAACTAAGTAGATTTGTATAGCAGATCAAGTTCCCAAACCCTGGAATCTCATCATTCCATGCAAAGTCATGATTCAATTTTCAATCAGCAAAAAACAAAATGCAAATAAAAGCAGAGAGATGCCTAGTACAGATATGAGGAGAAAAAAGAAACTTGGTTTCTTCATCTTCAACTATGTCACGAACCAGGGTGTTTTGCAGAATCACGTGATGCTTTATAAAGCCCAAATATGAAATAACCTGACGGTACTGACCTAATTGTAATTAGAATATCAAATAACTTATAAATTGAGAGAGATGAAATCTGCTCAAGGGGGAATGATAATGCGTATTGCCCATAATTACACAGCAGTTAGGCAATACTTCGATATCTCAAAGCAGTTCCTATTAAAGAATATTTCATCAATTCGCAGCAACCAAGGAAGACACTGCATAAAATGATCAATGGCCAGGAAAGGAATAAAAAACCATAACCTAACCAAGAAAAAAGAGAAAGAAAATAACAAAAGTGTATGATTATGTATTTGTAATAAGGCGGTAAGGAGACCTTCAGAAGCTCGTAAATGTAGTAGCGTATATCATAATCAGTCAATGTTGGGTACAAGACTTTAAAGTCAGTGCTGTTCACATATTCAAACACCAAGCTAGGGGTCTTTGAATGCTGATCTCTAACTATATCTAGCAGCTTCACAATATTTGGACCTCCACAAAGATTTTGAAGTATCTTAATCTCCCTCTTTATCTGCATCAGTCGATAAAGAATCACAAAGTGGCATTCACTACAAATATAACAAAAAAAAGGTTGTACTACTATTGCATATCCTCAATAGATTCTAATAAGTCAGATATTTAGGGAAATAATAATTTAGAAATTAAATTTTAAAGTCAATACTTGTTAAGCTCGAACTCAAATGAAGCCAATGGTTAGAGAAGTGTATCCAAATTTAGAAAATCACCATTTTGTCTGAAAATAAGTTGTAATGATATTTGAACTTCTCTCGGCACCAAAAACTAAATAAGGTTCCAAAAACAATTCTTCCTACAAATTGTACATAGCATCAGACAAAAGGAACCACCCATCCAGGAGGACCCAAAATTATGAATGATTAAAAATCTAAAAGCAGAAAATGTTCCTGCACTTCTGAACAAACCTTTAGAGGGACATTTGAAAAAGAAATTTAAAGAGATGACATGATGCAGATAAAATTACGCCATATGTGACAACTGTGAGATTTACTCAAAGGATCATCAAGTACAAGCTTCTATATAAATGAAACTATGCGACTTTAGAGAAACTTATTACAGATAATACAGACGCCCAACTAAAAAGCTGTAACATTAACACTCTTTCCTATACTGGCCCTGAGAATCAATATTTACCTTCTTCTTCTTGACTGGTTTGAGAATTTTGATGATGCACCTTTCATTATTTGCCACATTTACACCTTCGAAGACCTCACTATATTTTCCCCTTCCCACTTTTCGAACAACTTCATAATCATCTTGATCTCTAAATTAACCAGAAAACACAAAAAATCATCTAAATACAACATATAAATACAAAAAGATATTCTCATTCAGCAGGGCAGAAACAAAACAATCGAGTTGAGCTAAACATATTACCTTTTTCTTGTATGATTGTATGTATCCAGCCTATAACATGCTAAAACAATTAATTTACAGCAGCTCAACCTTGAAAGAGACCAAAACAAACAACCCCAGTTGCTACCACATATGTCCATTCATTTCAAGAAGCCAAAACTCATAGCTCCTCCAACTTTTACTTGTCCCACGACACTCTTATCAACTTCACTAAGCTAACCCCCATCAAACACCAAAAATATTACGTCTCCAGTAGAAATCACTAACTAGTGTTGTCCCTCAAGCTTATTCAATTAAGGTAACTACGAATTCAAAAACGAGATATAATGTACGTACAACATCACACATCGCAATTAAACCATTCCCGAACAACTCCTACTAAAATGAACTCAACATGAAACTTCAATTATACAATTATCTATCCACGATGGATCATTACTCCAAAAATGAAAAAGAAAAAGGAATTTAAGCGAAAATTTAAAGAGCAGCAATGAAATACCCCCACTGAACGGTGAGAGACTCATAATCCCAGTACTCTTGAGGCATATGAACATTCACGTCAGTGTAAACTCGAGCTTGCGACATCACAAGCTTGGATTTTCCGGTGGAGATTTCGTTTTTGCGCCTGGTTTTTTGTATACTATGATTTTATTTTTATTTTGGGTGATTGTACGAACTGCAGCGGCGAGTACCGTACGGTCAAAATTGGAACGCGGGCATAGGAGTCACTAGTTTGGGCCTTGGGCCCTTGGCCTGTTGTTTGTGGTGTATGCACATAGTCCAATTTTCCTTTTAAAAGCATGTTGGCTTTATTTAATTTTATCTCGAATTATTTCTTTTAGGAATTACTTTGTCCAATTTGATAGGGTCTGTCGACTTTACGACTATGTTTTTCAATAAGACATTAGTAAATTCTCTTTTTTTTCAATGATAAAATTTTAAAGAACTACATAACAAACAATTAACCATCTACCACTTCTACACATAACAAACAATAAATAAATTTTCTTCAATCCGCACTGCCGGATTCCTGATTTAATAATCTTTTTATTAAAGAATAAATCCGTTGAACTAAAAATACACAGCATTAGTGATATATCTATGAAATTGAAAGCACGATGGGGTGATGGGCCATGGGCGGCCTTTAATTAACCACGCAATATCGACCTTCCCACCCGCCCAACCAACCTCAGCCCTCCACGTGGACACTAGGTGCCTGGTACCATCATCCCTAACCAGGAGACCCACTCACACCCCGACACGCGTCCACCTTCCCCACATTGCACTTATAAACCAGCCAGATCGAATGAAATCAAACGGGAAAGCAATTCACGCTGCATTCATATATTCATCCTCCATCTCTCCTCTCCCTCATTCCGAGAGAGAGAGAGAGAGAACAAAGCGGAGCAGAAAATTTACACGCAGACAGACAGGTTGGTTTGTGCGTGATTTGTTTGAATTACGATTCTTTTGGTTAGTTCATTTCTTATTTAATTCTTTGCTTTTTCAGCATTTTTTGTGGAGTGGACTGCGTATACTGTGATCATAGACTGAGATGGTGCGGACGGAGGTGAATTGGTGGGAGAAAATGGTGATTCCGATGCGGAAAGTTTGGCTGAGAGTCTCCAGAAGGTTTGGGTTTCGCAAAACAGGTTAGCTTCTCTATCTTCGTTTTTTTTATTTTCTCTAATTTTCATGAATTTGTGTTACTTTCTAGTGTTTAATCTTCTCTGGTTTAGGAATCCTAGCAAGTTATTCCTTCTATTTTTGATTTGTTTATTTCTACTATATGGTCTTCACTTTATTTATAAGGAGATGGTGTCTAAATTCCTATTTGTCTTATAGGAATATTGAGATTTTCTGCAAAATTAGTCTTTTGAACTCTATCATGAGGCTTGTTTTCAGCATTGTATTTGTCAAATTGTTGATTTGCAGGGATAAAAGCCAATTTGATGAAAAAATGACAGTGACCTTTTCAGGAAAACCAAAGATGTTAGATAAAACAATAGGTTCGAACTAAAAAGGGGAAGTGAGAAAGCTTGTGATTGCTGCTTCCAAGTCCTAAGAGATATATGAGTAACTATGCATCATCCCTTCAACTTACTGAGCTTAAAAAAGTGAATTGATAACTAAAATAGAGCAAGTTGGAATAAGGAAAGAGGAGTAGAATTAGCATATATTAATCATAGATTCATAGGCAGATTGAACAATTCTAACATAATTTTCTCCGTCCAATTTTGCTTGTATCATCTAAGATGCCATTTTGCTGTAATGTGGTTATATTAGCCGTGGTTGTGATCAAGCCATTGATTCAATTTACGTCTAAACACCAAGTGTCGTTTTGAAAATCTTTAAGGGCTCATTAAGCTTCACAAAGACGTGAGGACATGTGAGTACGAGGATGTCCATATCTTATGGGACTTGCTGAAGAGGAACGAGGCAGACCTCGCCAGAATCAGAAAGGGCCATTCGTGGAGATTCCAATGGGCGCAATGCTCCTCTCTGCTTTGTCGTTGATCTTAATTCTTTCTCCTGCTTTGAACAACATATATATGCAGTGTGTGTGAGCCCTGAAAACCATACCATTTGCTGTCTCTTGCTGTAATCATCGAGCAACTATGAAGATGTAAATGCCCTATGATGTTTCTCCCCACTCTCATCATATGTTTCTTTCCTTTTTATTTTTTGGGATTTTTAATGTACAAGAGATGATGGAGATAGCTACATGTATGTTGTGGAGACTCTCCAACTGTATGTATGTTGGAATCAAAGAACTCCTCCCATATGTGGGATGTTGTAATATCCTTTTCTGTTGTTTCTTTTTTCTGTTTACTCTTCTTGCATCAGAAATCTTTGATCCGTTCAGGGTCATATATATGCTTATAAGGCTGACAAGTTCAATCGTAAGATTCAAACGGCTTAATGAAAATTTACTTTATCTTCCTGTATGAGTAGGTAAATATCTTGTGATTTTATAGGAAGAAATATACAACACATACTTGCATGAAAATTATAAACAACCACAGGTTAATATCTAAAACACATGACGCTTTGAATGGGTTGAAACCATTATCACTGCTTTTGTTTTTGTCAAATAAAACGAATTGTTAGGTTTTTAGTGGCCTAATTGAATGACCCAAGACCAAATAATATGCGTTTATGAAGTACTGGAAATTTGGAAGATGCAAGTGTGGTATGCTTATCAAGAATCAACGTTCTATGCACGAATAATAAGGGGATACAATGTTATATATTATTTCCCCGTTTCATCGAATATGACTCATTTTTAATTATAGCACAATTATTTAAGAGAATGTATAAAGTGGTTAAAGAGATCAAAAATAAATATGACCCACACTTTTTAAAAAATAGTTATTACTTAAAAAGGAAATAGACCAAATTAATGACAACCTGGAAAGGAATACATGTCAAGTTCGATGGAACGAAAGGAGTGTTACAATAAAATTCTAATTCTTGTTGCTTAACATTGATGTAGGTAGGTGTTTTCTTTGCTCTTACATGATAAGATATTTCAAAACATAATTCACCAAGTAAACCTATTTAAAGTCTTCAAAATATTTACATAGCATAGAGTGCCATGGTTCCTAATCCTACTCACTTGCAGCAGAGTGCGCTAAAACTACCTTTCACAATTATATGAAGGAATAGTAAATCTCATTCATCGAGCTTAGTTCATTTTGTTAAAATTTAGTAGATTTGAAATACGTAAATCTCATTCATTATCCCACAGACTTAGTCCATTTAATTAAGAGCTAATTAATTTGGAATAACAACTAAATCTCATTCATTTTATTATCATACCATTCCTATTGCAGCAAGAAACTTCTAAAAGCACAACTTGAAGATATAGTTGCGCAGCATAAACGACGTCTTCTTCTTCTTCTTTCAATTTTTAATATTTTTAAAATAACTCAATTTAAGTCTATGGCTCAATGACATGTGCACTTGCAAGGCCATCCTCCAAGAGACAGTTAAAATTAAAACAAAATTCATCGTATTTGATGAGTCAATGGTTTGATAAAATATTTACTATAATAACAAATCGGAGTATAAGCATATGGAAATATAATAAAAATACAGAGACATTTTGTCTTTTCTCAAAAGACCAATCTTGAAAGGATACAGCAGAAGGCGCGCATTCCACCGCTCGTCAGCAATCAATTCTTCATTTAGGCACAAATTTACACCTAGGGATGGCAATGGTAGGATCTGACCAGCCCAGCATCCGGATCCGATTTTTTTTGTTTTGGTCCGGATCCGATCCAGATTTATTGGATCCAAAAAATTTAGATCCAGATCCAGATCCATAAAATCCACAGGGTCCAGGGTCTAGACCCGGATCCATATGTTTTCGCTTCAGAAATAAATTTTAAATCAATTATAATTCACAGTAACACCATAATAATCTAAATACACAATAATACTATATTAATTATTTAGAATTTCTAGAATTATCACTATATTAGAAGACGTTTGTTATAAATTTACTATAAAGTATGAAAAACAAACAACTCGATCGTCGGTGGTGTAAGTGACGCGACCCGCCGTGAATGCCGATTAATAAATAATTGAGAGAATTTGAAATGAAATTAGGAGCATATTTATTTTGGGAGAATTTGAAAAAGGAAATTGAAGAGTTTTAAGTTGGGGTTAGGTATTTAATTATAATAAAAATAATATATATACATATATAAATAAATATATATATATAATACGATCCAATATATAATACTAAATGGATCTGCGGGCCGGATCTGGATCGGATCCGGATCTCAAAAACTAAATCTCATATCCAGATCCGAAATATGGGAGTATGATTCAGATCCGGTCCAGATCCATCGGGTCCAATTTTTTGAGGATTCAGATCCTAAAAAATGGATCTGGATCCACGGATCTGGACCGGATCCGGGATCCATTGCCATCTCTATAATTATACCACTGCAATTTCTGCTGGAAAAATAAAATAAAATTGCCAAGATTATGAGGCATTGAATCCCTACAGACAACAGCAACGGCTGTGACAATGAAAACCCACATGATCATTTATAATGATTCATCACCGCAAAACGACATTCTGATTTTATTTGCTTCCGATTTTCGTAGATGGGTTGAGTTTGTTATATAACTGGGTTGCTTCTTTGTTTCTTTCTCTGGAATTTCTGCGCTCGCCGTCGCTGATTTTCTTTCTGTTTTTGGCATTTTCATGTCAAAAAAAACTTTTTTTTTTCCTTGAGATAATGAGGGGTTTTGGGTTCTTGTGTATGTTTATGTTGATTGGGACAGTTGTATTTAGTTACCATGACTATTCTAGTAAAGGAAGATTCAGCTCAAATTCAGGTAAAATTTCTTGCTTAAAGTGTTTAAAATTCTAATTTGGAATATCAGTGATGCTATTTTATTGTTTGTATTGTTTATGATTGTACTGATTACCTCTGCATGCAATTTTTGGATAAAATTATGTAATTTGCTGATTAAATAAATACAATATTTTGTTTGAAAAATAATTGGATGCATCTTTTTATTTGATTCCGTAAATTAACTGATATTTTAATTAATTAACTAATTGAATTAAATATCTAATTGATTATCTAAATAGAAAAATAATTTTCATAGTTAACTAATTGTATATTTACATTTTTTTGTATTTCACATGTTAATCATTGAAAGTAAATATACAACATAAAAATATAGATTTTGAGACATAGTGTATTAACTGGAATTTCTTAATGATTTTAGTTTGCTATATAATTTGTTTCTTTGTCTGAAAATCCTGCTCGCTGATTTCAGGAGTGTTTTTTTTTTTTTTGGGGGGTTAAAAGAAGTCTTATACTTGTTCCGTTGTTTTATTTTCTTAAAATAATGAGGGTTTTGAACTCTTTTGTTTGTTGATGTTGGTTGCGACAGCTGCTTTCATGAACCATGGTTATTCTACTACAGGAAGCTTAAGCTCAAATCCAGGTAAATTTCTAGCTCAGTTTTTCACATTTTGTTATTTTTTGCTAAGACGTCACTCACTAGCAATTTAGGATCAAGCAAAATATAGAGATATTAAACTTTATTTCCGTCATCATGGTACAGAGTAAAATCCCTTTCGGAGCTACGTAGAAAATTGTTTGCAGTCTTGTTTCATAGTAAGAACATAATTGTAAGATTTTTTTACGTACAGAGATGTAGCTTGCATGAAGATTTTAGCAGATTTAGTCAACACTCAACATCATGACCTGCATAGTTTTATGACCTAAAACATATGATTATTGATGTAGATTAGCAACTCCACCAACCCATGAAGAAGTTGTTGCTCTGTTAGTTAAGGAAATTAATGCTTTTAATATCATAAATTTATTATCCTCACTAACCACATCAGCTCTTCTTGATTCTTTTTAACTTTAATTTGCGAAAAAGTGAACTTTTTAATAAACTAGCAGAGAACTTTATATGGGCCATAGCAGATTAAGGTTTTCTTGAATTTCATGAAATTTCTTATCCTTGTGAATACTTCATTGGAATGCTATTGAATATCGTCTCAAATCTTGATGGATCGTCGTGAGAACTAACATGCATATACAACTAATAATACCACGACTTATCAAAACTGGAGTGGGGCGCTTGTTTAGTTCATTCGTGCTTGGAAAAATTTTCCATAGAAAAATATACAGAAAGTAGAACAATGACTTTAAAATCCTCAATGCACATACAAAATAATAAGTTTTGAAGATGAATTCTCACCTTTCTATCGTTTTGTGTTTGCCTTTCTATTTCTTGTTGACTCATCAACTTAGATCGTTAGTATTATGTAGAACTATGAATGCAGACAGCTCAATTCCTCTTACATTTTTTGACATGTTTGATCGTGATTCAAGGTATGGTTTCGACCTGGAGGAATGCTATGACATCGGTACTGAAAAGCAGGAAGCTTAAGGTAGGTAAGAGCTTTCTGCAATTAAACACACATCCAAAGATAGCATAAACAAATACACGACCTGGTTGCTCTTGCCTTTACGTACTTACTCAATTGTAGGAGAATAGGGTCCCTCCTACACCAGATGAATATGAAGGTCATCTTAATCTGGAAGATTACCGGCCCATTGATCCAGTCCCAAATTCGAAGGCCTCAATAAGACCCGAACCCATCCAGCACGGTACTCCTCTAATGCCTTACATCCCTAATCCTTCGCCTACTCCCGGTAAACCACAACATGGTGGCTAACACTTTAGCTCACTCTCACCACTAATAATACCACATTTTCGTCGTTCTACTAAGAATGATGTAATGACTATGTAGTTTGAAGAGTATCTTGTTCATTTAATCTGTTGGTACCTATTGATGATGCAGTTCAGTGAGTAATGCTTGTAATCTTGTGTTTCCTTTTGCAATATTTCCTAATCAAACAGTAGAAACTGTTAATCTTGCAAGTTAGTTTATTATTTCTTACACATTAATTGATTTTATTCGAATCCCAAGTCCCGTAACTATAATCTCTCTCTGATTTAATTCTGTACCAGTCTTATCCTACTCTGAAATCACTGTTTTCATTTGTCTCTTCAACAACCATATGACACACACACACACACACAAACACTATATATATATATATATATATAGAAATATCTCTGTCCTGAATAATACAGTGGTTTCTGGTTGTGACTGTGATAGGAAATTATGTTCCTTATGTGTCCCCACAATTCATTCTATATTCTTTTTCCCTAGATATTGAAAGTGAAAAATAGAATCATTTTCTAGAAAAGAAAAAGTGGACCATTTTCATTGAAGCTCTCTGCATATTATATCACTTTTGTTGCTGGCCACTATGCCTTAAGGTTGAAGGACCTCTCCCCTTTCATATGGATCAAATCATTGCAACTTTATATATGGTAATAATTCATTAAGTGATTCTCAAGTAATGGGGCTCTCTAACTCCAACTTTCATCATTGGATCATAGTTTTTGTTGTGGTTAATATTCACCACCGTCTCAGACTCTCATGTAAGGATTATGGTTTTGAAATTGACAGTACCATCTATCTTTACGGGGTTGGATGGGCGTTCTCTATGAGTGTGTTTCTTCCTTGTAGTGTTAGCTTAGATATTGTGGTACTATCGATCCAATGCTGATGTGACTGGATTCGGATCGAGCTAGGCTGTCAAAATCGTCCAGCGTTTGAATAAGTTAAACAATAAGGAGAGTCAGGATTGAAATGTTGCATGAATTCCCTTTTATTTTTAAAATTGTACCAAAATCCCTGGTGTTTTTATTTGCACGACTTCCCTTTTTCCAAACTATCCAATATTACCCTTATTTCCAAGCAAAATCAGAGTGGTCAGGAACGGAGAAATAAGGGTATTTTGGTCAAAAGTTTAGGAAAAGCGAAATTGTGCATATTTCTCTAGAAACAAAACATAAGTGAAATTGTTACAATTTAGAAGGAATTTCGTGCAAGATATCAGTAACATAAGGGGATTCGGGGTGCATTTCACTCAACGCCACCTTCAAATTTCTAAAGCCAGTTTCTTTTCTTTTCTCGTTATGTGATAGAGCTAACTAGTTTCTATCTTATGTGATAGAGCTAACTGTATCAACCACCAAAAGAGATGGTGAAATGGGAATTCTTCTTTTGACCTCACAGTTTTCTATGACAGTGCCTAACCGACTCCACATGCATCAAACCTCTTTTTCACTAATTAAGGCATCTATACAGTCAATTAGTGATGTCAATGGACGGTTTTGTCCGGACCGATTTGGAATCGCTCGTAACCTAATAAATTTTAAAATAGTGATTTCGGTTTCGATTTTGGCTCGCTTCAGACCGGACCTTTAGACTCATAGTTAGATTGTCCGGTCCAATCCGAGTCCAATTCCAGAATCGAATCAATACTTATTTATTGGTTTTGGTCCGAGTAAAAATCATCTTGTCAATGAGCCGATTTTATCCATACCTATCCAGAATCGCTCATAACTCATTAAATTTTAAAGCAACGGTTTCGGTTCTGATTTCGATTTTGATTCTAGACCCACTCAATCCCGGACCGTTTCAGACCCATAGTTGATGGTCGGGATTCGATATCTAATGGGCCAGTTCAATAACCAGAATTGATACTTATCTATTGGTTTTGATTCAGGTAAAACTCGTTCATTAATATCCATACAACAAGTAATGTTGTGCATGGATTCCAACAATGAATCAAGGTTGTAAAGACACGCTAAAGATTACGTAACGAGTGACATCTCATATTGTATGAAATCATCATTCATCAACGAGGTGAAATCCTCGAATAAAAAATTAACCATGTAAAATTTACATGATCGTATTGTAGTAATCCATCTGTTGTAGTATCTATCGTCAATTTTGTGTTACGTGCGAGAACGAAACTCGTACTTAAGAATGAAATGACCATTATACCCTTGACCTACATTGGAGAAACTGTGGGGTCTTAATCAGCTAGACCACCAAACAAAGCAATGAAAGAATAATAGTACGTGATAGGCCATAGAGAAGAGCGCACACTAAAGAGGACTCACTCAATATGCTTTTGAGACTTAGCTTGCAAATGATGGCTTTGTGCATGTGGGTTTTGCTCTTTTTGCTCCAAAGTGGAGACTTTGAACTTATTCATTTTATTTGCAAATAAGAGATTAATATTAATTAGTAGGAGTATGACTTTAATTAGGTAGATAATCATGTTTGTCTTCCTAAATCATATTACTTTCAAATAATTATTTTTTTGCTGTTCATTAATACATTAACCCTTTCCTTTTTTAAGACAAAGTGCGTAACATCATAATTAAATCAGCCTTCGTGATAATGCTTCCCTTCCCTTAGCCTCCGCAAATTGTTTTATAGTTATCAGAATTTTTTTTATATATGACAGTGACCACTTCGATTCTGATGATTAGGGTTAGGGTGTGAGTTCGGGTTTATGGTTTTAGGACATATACGATTATATATCAAGAGATCAGAAAAGAAAAAAATAAACATATAATCTAATTTAAACACAAAAGAAATATTAGATCATGATATTAGAAAGACACATTCTGATGCATCCAGTTGCACAGTGCATCCACCTTAATTGTGAATGATAAATCATATATTGGAGATTAAAAGTTAATTATAAATAGAGATTAATAAACTCTAATGGGGATTGATGAGTTCTAATTGAATTTATTTAGAATGGATGCACCGTATATACAGATGTATACAAGTTTTTGCCAAAATATTGAGGTCAGCTTTGTTTTAAAGACAAATTAGAGCTCGAAATTTATGCAAAGACTGTTCTTACCTTTTGATTGATCCCTTAATTTATATAGTAGTTAGTCTTAATCAAAAGCTTTTCCTATGATCATATCTTTTTCAAGACAGATAATACCCCAGCTTCCATCACTTGATTCATCGATAGAGTAATGGGAAAAAAAAGGACTTAAAGTTGAGGAATGAAAAAGTTGCATTAAAAATTTTCTTGCAGCAGAAGGCACAGAATCTCGTGAACGGCTGAGATGCAATAGCTATATAGATCAACGGTAATCGTTGCGCGCCATGCATGTGCTCATAAAGTGTTAGTGGGTTGTTCTCTTAAAGATTATGGTCATTTAGCTTTGTTAGGAGATCATATTCTACTCAAGTTAGCTAGTAGCATTCATGGTCTCCTCTTTTACTTTATCCTTTTGGAAACCGCGTTCCATCTTGTTTCATTTTTCATATTTGTCACATAAAATGTTTGTATGAATACTAGGGAAAATATATTTTAGTTTGATAATTTGGTTTTACGATAGTTTCTATCCAACAAATCATTAATATATTATTCGAGTTTACTAAGGGGGTGTTTGACTAAGCTTATTTTAGAGAGTTTATAAGCTCCAAGAGCTTATAAGAGGTAATATCACAAGTGCTTATAAGTTGTTAAAGTTTTTGGATAATTGATCTTATAAGCTAGAGAAAAATCGTGAGTTAGAAAAAGAAAATCATAGTTAGAGAGATAATATTGACGATATGTGAAGTTGATAGTGTATGTGTAGAAAATAACGAACTATAATAAGGTTATTTTGGTAAATTCATGGTTGTTTATAAGTTTATGAAAAAATAAGTTATGGTTGATCAACTTATTTTTAGGAGAGCTTATAAGCTGTTGGAGCTTATTTTCACAGCTTATAAGTTGTTTAGAAACTTATTTTGCCAAAACACTTTGCAACAGCTTATAAGCTGTTTTAAAGAGATTATAAGCTCAGCCAAACACCCTCTAAGTTGTGTCAATTTTTGCTCAAGTAATTATTTGTGTTGGAAATCACAATTGGCAACCAGTGATAACATGTGTTTAGTAATGTTGGACTAAACGACACTATTTTGGGCAGTTATTTAGTCTGGTACTATGGTTTTATTAAAATATCGCTTGTTCTTTTTTATTTAAATCAGATTTATCCACTTCAAATCATAAAAGACATCGTTTCTTCCATGTTGGCGGTCGTGTGTCATTCTCGGTTACCAACTATTTTTTCCAATGGAAATTATTTCTGGACAATGATTGACACAAAACTCAATTTAATAGGCTTAATGATATATTAATATTTGTTGAGCTTGCGCTAATATCATCACAAAGTTATAATATTAAATCAATATATGTGAAATAATGTTGATAATATATTAAATACATGTGTATACCCCTGGACTTTGAATTGGATGCTATAGTAGCTTGTAAATGCAAGTTGCTTATCTATAACTTACTTCACCTTATCCAAATAGCGAATTTTAAAGTAAGGAATTTTCATTTTGTATTTTATTTATTCTTCTCTATATTGTACCATATTATAGATTGGTGAACTAATATCTACCCATTAAAATAAAGTTTAGGTTGCAATTTTAAATAATTCCACTGTTGAAAAGTTGCTTTCGAGGTGGGTTTAGATGTTCCATCTTTACAAGATTATTTGGCATTCTTTTAGTTTAGCCATATTGTCATAATTAATAATTATATTAATATCTTCGTACTTGCTTAAAGAGTCTAGATTTAATAAAACTCAAAGTTGGTCAGCACTCTTTCCTTAAAAGATAAAAAGAATTTCTCTAAAAAATGATCATACTTTTTACCAACAAAATTGATTTATCTAAGGAAGTTTGTTTGCCTTTAGTTAAGGTGGAAGCTAATGACTTAGTCTATAATTAGTTAATTAATGTTAATTGGGTCCTGTATCGTAATTAATTTACTGAGTTTATTAATCCGTTTTCTTAAAGATCAATAATCATCATATTCTAATTATTCCGTCATAATATATATTATTCGTGATTTTTTATTTTATTTTCCTATAATTGTGTACCCTTTGCGGGGAAAAAGGAGAAAGAAAAGAATCTAGGTATCATTGCAGTTGCAGCTGTGCTTTTTCTTATCTTTTATAGACATTCTAAAAAAATATTCTCATTTGTCTATAATCATGTTGTGTTTTATGTATTTATTTATTTAACCCCAAAACAGAGTTGAGCTTATATTATATCTACCAAAAAACATGTACAAAGACAAAAAAAAAGGAAATTCACTTCGGAAAAACATTTTATGCTATTGGATTCCAGAAACCTAGAAGCAAATTAACTTTTGTAAGAATAAATTTGATAATGCTATTCTAGCTATAGATTATTATTAATTATTGATATTTCAAATAGTTACCACTCTAGCTTTTATTTCATTATACTATAAATTTAGTTAGAGGGTGTTGGAATGAATTAATAGTAGGATATTTTTTACTTGACAGTGACGGGGATTACATAAGTTAACTTTCTCTAAGGTTTTAATGATATTTAACCGAAAAATATTTCATGCTCTCAAAAGGATAAAGAAATAAAATTTTAGAGGGCTCTAAGTCGTTTCTCTACAAATAACAACTTCTTGCTTCAAAAACCTTCCTTTACAAAATGTAATTGAAATCTTAGAAGCTCTACTATCTTATAGTATAATTTATTTAAATACTTCTACTACTTATATTTCAAATTAGATATATATCATACTGCAAACTCGAAAAAATACTTATAGTGTGCGCACACACAAAGCGAGCGAGGTGTCGCTCACCTTCATGAGGACCGATCACTTTTAGTCTCTGTTTGCATTATTCTTTTATATTTATTTGATTTTAATACATCAAAATTATTTTTGACATCATTAATTTTACTAATTACTTAAAAACAATGTTCAATTTGTAGAGGTATGAGGATTAAAAATCTAAGCCAACACCTCATTGATAGGTGGACAGATTATAATGACTAGGTGACTCAAAAATCTCTTTTTATGAAACAGATAAAACATAATTAATCTTCAGGTAAAAGAAAAAAGAAAAGGAAGAAGAATAAAACCAAGAAACTCATTAATCTCAAATGCCAAAATAACCTTATTATAGTTAGTTATTTCCTACATATACACTATCAACTCTTCACCTCTCATCAATTTTATCTCTCTATCTATGATTTCTCTTTTAACTCACGATTCTTTCTCAAACATAAGATCAATTATCCAAACACTTTAACAACTAATAAGCACTTGACATTATCTCTTATAAGCTCTTGAAACATCTTATAAGCTCTTGAGAACTTATAAGCTCACTAAAATAAGCAGCCAAACACCCCTTATGCGGTACTATGGTTTTATTAAAAGACAAAGACTATGTGTGCGCCTTCTTGTCTGCATAGGTTTTGTTGATTTTATAAGTGTCATTTTTATTTTGTTGCCTTTATCTTGTTGTTTTAAGTGTGTTATTTTATTATTTTGTATTTTGTTTATTAATTCATGATTAGGGTTTATTAATTTATAATTAGGGTGTATTAATTCAAAGTTAGGGTTTATTAATTCACAATTAGGGTTTATTATTCAAAATTCGGGTTTATTATTTTCAATTAGGGTTTATTAATTCTAAATAGGGTTTATTAATTTAAAATTAGGGTTTATTAATTCATAATTAGGGTTTATTAATTCATAATTAGGGTTTATTATTCAAAATTAGGGTTTATTAATTCACGATTAGGATTTATTAATTCATAATTAGAGTTTATTAATTCACAATTAAGATACATTAATTCAAAATTATTATTTATTAATTTATAATTAAAATTTATTAAACTAATTAATTTTAATTAGAATTAATTTAATTAATTAAATTTAATTAGAATTAATTTAATTAATTAAATTTAATTAGAATTAATTAATTCATTAAGATTAATTAATTAAGATTAATTATTAATTAATTAGGGGTGGTTTCACTGTGCGCGTGCGCACACAGGAGACCACCCCTTATTAAAATATCATTTGTTCTTTTTTATTTAAATCAGATTTATCCACTTTGTTGGGTCTCCATTCATATTTAGGAAAGAAACAAAAAATTAGGAAGAAAAAGAACAACAATCTCAACACAAGAATTTAACGTGAAAAACTCCAAAATCGGAGAAAAACCATTACCACAAAGAAAAATTCACTGTATGATAAATTTCTACAATCACATAGTATACATCTCCCTCTCGACCCCCTACACTATTACAAATCTTTGACAAACTGTCACTCTTCTATCAAGATTCTCACAAGAGAAACTAACAAATGAATTTAAACTAAAATTTAATCACAAGACTATAATGTAGTGATTGGTGCACTTGTAACAAAGAACTTTATGCTCATTATATAACACTAAGGGGCTCCTCACTTTACTTACGAAACCAATGTGGGACAAGATTCTTTTATTTTAACACTAGGAAATTCCAACACACATCAAATCAAAAAAAGACATCGTTTCTTCCATGTTGGCGATCGTGTGTCATTCTCGGTTACCAACTATTTTTTCCAATGGAAATTATTTCTGGACAATGATTGACAGAAAACTCAATTTAATAGGCTTAATGATATATTAATATTTGTTGAGCTTGCGCTAATATCATCACAAAGTTATAATATTAAATCAATATATGTGAAATAATGTTGATAATACATGTGTATATCCCTGGACTTTGAATTGGATGCTATAGTAGCTTGTAAATGCGAGTTGCTTATCTATAACTTCACCTTATCCAAATAGCGAATTTTAAAGTAAGAAATTTTCATTTTTGTATTTTATTTATTCTTCTCTATATTGTACCATATTATAGATTGGTGAACTAATATCTACCCATTAAAATAAAGTTTAGGATGCAATTTTAAATAATTCCACTGTTGAAAAGTTGCTTTCGAGGTGGGTTTAGATGTTCTATCTTTACAAGATTATTTGGCTTTCTTTCAGTTTAGCCATATTGTCATAATTAATAATTATATTAATATCTTCGTACTTGCTTAAAGAGTCTAGATTTAATAAAACTCAAAGTTGGTCAGCACTCTTTACTTAAAAGATAAAAAGAATTTCTCTAAAAAATGGTCATACTTTTTACCAACAAAATTGATTTATCTAAGGAAGTTTGTTCGCCTTTAGTTAAGGTGGAAGCTAATGACTTAGTCTATAATTAGTTAATTAATGTTAATTGGGTCCTGTATCGTAATTAGTTTACTGAGTTTATTAATCCGTTTTCTTAAAGATCCTAATACGGCAGTTTTATGAATTGAAGTAGTAATATATTAAATCTCAATAATCATCGTATTCTAATTATTCCGTCATACTATATATTATTCGTGATTTTTTATTTTATTTGCCTATAATTGTGTACCCTTTGCGGGGGGGAAAGGAGAAAGAAAAGAATCTAGGTATCATTGCAGTTGCAGCTATGCTTTTTCCTATCTTTACCTTCTAAAAAATATTCTCATTTGTCTATAATCATGTTGTGTTTTATGTGTTTATTTATTTATTCCCAAAACTGAGTTGAGCTTATATTATATCTACCAAAAAACATGTACAAAGACAAAAAAATGAAATTCACTTCGGAAAAACATTTTATGCTTGACAGTGACAGGGATTTCATAAGTTAACTTTCTCTAAGGTTTTTAATAATATTTAACAGAAAAATATTTGATGCTCTCAAAAGGATAAAGAAATAAAAATTTAGAGGGCTTCTAAGTCGTTTCTTTACAAATAACAACATCTTGCTTCAAAAACCTTCCTTTACAAAATGTAATTGAAATCTTAGAAGCTCTACTATCTTATATAATTTATTTAAATACTTCTACTACTTATATTTCAAATTAGATATATATCATATTGCGAACTCGAAAAAAATACTTATAGTGTGCGCACACACAAGCAGAAGCGAGGTGTCGCTCACCTTTCATGAGGACCGATCACTTTTAGTCTCTGTTTGCATTATTCTTTTTATATTTATTTGATTTTAATACATCAAAAATTATTTTTGACATCATTAATTTTACGAATTACTTAAAAAAACAATGTTCAATTTGTAGAGGTATGAGGATTAAAAAATCTAAGCCAACACCTCATTGATAGGTGGACAGATTATAATGACTAGGTGACTCAAAAAATCTCTTTTTTATGAAACAGATAAAAACATAATTAATCTTCAGGTAAAAGAAAAAAAGAAAAAGGAAGAAGAATAAAACCAAGAAACTCATTAATCTCAAATGATCAAATCCAACAAACCCTCATAGTCACGGTGTCCTTTGTTTAGTTCAAATGTTATATTCATCAATTAAAATATCCCATCCATATTTCAAAAATTAAGAAAAGTTGTGGTAATGTTGTTGAAACAAAATGTTAGAGCAACCTAATGAAACTAATATTCTAACTAATATAAGTCCAGGCATTAAACTTCGAATAATAAAACTTTTTTTTTAGTGATGGAACATTGGTTACTGTCTTGCAAATGAGGTAAATATTAACTCCACGTGATATTTATAGTTTATATGCACATAGAAATTCAAATTTTTGCATGTATATGAATATATGAATTTAAATGTTTATTGTTATTGGGTGCAACACATATAATATATATTCGGTAGTATTATGCAAAATGTTATTTCATATAAAGGTGGAACATAATGGCTTTGGACGTTTTGGTTAGTACTTTCGAAGTGGGTGGTTTGATTGGCTTGACTTAATTGCTAATCCAATTTTAAATAGCTTTATTAATTGTTTTTCTTGATAGTTGATGACCTAATATAGTACATACAACACACCAATATTTATTGAATACTACAGAGATATGGTTCACGTTAGAGTTATAAATATCTTTCTACAAACCCATGGGACTATACATTTCCATCAATATACTTTTATATTCAAATTGGTATTTTAATTTTATAAACCACGTTGTTGTGTATAAAAAATAACAATTTGACTATTGAAATAAAGATAAACAGATGAAAATATTTAACCATATCATGCACGCTTGACCAATTAAATGGCAACACATTATCATATTCATATAGCATGTTGAGGTTATAAAGTACCTAAATCATAGATCCTATGGTGGGGATTTTTTTCTCTGTTTTTTAAGCTTATTTTTGTTGATTTCGCTACAATAAGGGTAGGTTAGTAATTTGATTTGTTATGTGATGCAGAAAATCAAACCATGCATATAATTGAACTGAGTTATGTATATAAATGAATACAAACATGCATGTAGTTGAACACAAATATGCATGTATGTTGGAAGCATGCACTCCCATCGTTCGTTGGCCAACATGTGTGTTTATGTTTTGTTATATGAATGAATATATTTTATTATATGCATGGGTGTGTTTTATCTGCATGTATGTGTTCCGTGGCCAATATGCAAGTTTATGTTTTCTTATATGTATGAGTGTGTTTTGTTATATGCATGTTTGTGTTTCATAGTCAACATGTAGATTTATCTTTTATTATATGCATGGATATGTTTTGTTATATGCATGAGTATGTTTTCCAGCAACAAAACTCTCATCCATCATACTCCGCTAGTTCCGCAGTCTCCTTATCTGATTACTGGTGAATTTAGTTGTAAACCACCGCCATAGCCATCCTCACTCTCGACTCATCAATCTTCTCTCAAATCATCTTCTATTTTTCCTTCAAAATCCATCAATTTTATTCTCAATTTTCTTCTTCTTCCTCTCAAAATTTGTTATTTGTTGCTGTTTGCGCTCGCCTCCTCCGCTATCCGCGGTACTGCCGCCATTGTCCAACGTTGTCACTGCCATTGTTGTAAAAAAAGTAGAAAATTAAGAAGATCAGAGGAGAGGAGAAGAAGAATAATAAGATTGGCTTGCTCTCTTTTCTATTTTACCCCTTGCGAAAATAAAAATAAAAATTAATAAAATTGTAGTGTGTCCACATGTTCAAAATATGTGATCTAGATTCAGTATTGTATACTACCTAAGGATCGAATACTACCGAAACCCAATTCTCTAGAAGTATATAATATTGGAAAATATTTGATATATCTTAAATATTGTGTTACTACTCAATTGATTAGGAACAACTTGTTTATTCATCGTGCTAAGCTTTCATATATCTTGAACCATATTTTCAGTAATTAAATTGTACAATAAATATGACGTGTGCTTATTTTGGTAAGTAAACACTTACCTGATATAAAAAGGGTAATTGTTTTATGTCTCATCGTTTTTGCCTTTTTTTAAAAATGTTTCAATGTAAAGGTATTTACAAAGCAATACTCATCGTTTTAAAAAACTATCACTATGTGACCAAAAAAATATCTGGTGCCTGAAGATCGACGTATATCCCTGGAGCTGCGACATGGCATATACATGTGAAAACACAAAAGATGTGGCACAAATAAAAAAAGTGAAAATATCTCTTTTACTCTTCTTTTTCCTTATCATTCTTCTGCGATCTCTCTTCTTCCTTACAATATCTGCCTCCTACCTCACCGAAATCCGGCAACATAAGTTGCATAGGAGGCCATCATCTCACTCCATTCTTAGTTTTCTCATTCATTCTCACTCTCAATGTCCCTGTCATTAACATATACAGAAATCATAATCTCATCTTCTTTTCCTCACAAATTCAGACGACCACCTCACTGCGGTGGAACGTCGGGCAGCCTGATTACACCGCCACATCGCCGTCTCCGTTCTTCCTCTATCTAATTCTCTCTCTCTCTCTCACACACACACATACACAAACACACACATATACAGAAACCAAAATCCCCTTTTATTTTCCTCATAATTTCCAACGAGTGGACGACTACCTTACTATAGTGTAACTCCGGGCAGCCGACTACACCACCATCGTCGCTCTCGTTCTCTCTCTATCTAATTCATGTTCTTTCTCTCTCTCTCTCTCTCTAACACATACAGAAATCATAATCCCTTATTCTTTTCCTCACAAATTCCGATGACCACCTCACTGCATTGGAATTACATCGGGCAATCGACTACACCACCATCGCCACATCCCTTCTCCCTCTATCTAATTCTCGTTCTCTCTCTCTCTGTCATACATAGATATGAGAAACTCATTCAGATACTCACTCGCCAAAACCACAACAGTTACCCAAAGCCTTTTTCTCTGGACTCTTTACTCTCTCTCTAATTTGAACGAACAACAAGTAGAGTCACCATTGTCGTTGTTCAGCCTTGGCCTTAGCTTACTTTCCACTCTTCCCGGTCGGAAAATAGGAACATAGATGATTTGGAATTTGTATGTTAGGTGTTACAAGAGAAACGACGTAGTTTATGACGATGTCTTTTTTTTTTTTTTTTTAATAATGTGTTATCCATATAAGCATGCCACATAGCAGCTTTGGCCATACATGTCAAATTTCAGGCACCGAAATTACTTTTTTTTAGTCACATAGTAAATTTTTTCGAAAACGATGAATACTATTTTGTAAATACATTTATTGTGAAACATATCTGAAAAAACGTTAAGACGGTAAGATATAAAACAATATTTACCCTGTAAAAAAATTCACTGGCAAAAAGGTCTTTGATTTATATTTCTATATGGCTTCATTTTACATCTATATGATTTGTATTCCTATAGAATGAAGCCTCCTATTTTCTTCTATACTTGTATATCGTCGAGAAGTTAAAAAAACAGTTTTCGATAAAAATTTCTGCGTCTGTCACTAAATATAAAAGATGATTGAGTTAATGACATATTTCCTTTTTTTTATGATTTGGAAAATTCAAAATCGCCTGTTCGTTGTCATAAATAATTTGCGAAGTTATTGGCGAGTGTTGTAAAATTTAAAAATTTGAAGATTTATACGTTTCCAGTTAGAAACTTTAAATTTGTTAGCCATTTATTACCCAAAATAATTTCTCTTCCCCCCCTCCCGCGGGAGCAACAAAGACGGCGTCAAATGCATAACTTGACGCCATTCCTTTGTCAAACTCGATATTTTAATATTAAATATTTCTCTCTCTCTCTCTCACACACACACAGTACACGACAGTTATGCTCCAAAATCTCGATCCCGCATTTACGTATAGAAATATAATGATAATATGTATATATATTCGCCGTGCTAGCAACGGTCATTTGATCCCTCCTCTCTCTCTCTAACCACTCATTAACGCCACTTCGGTTTCTCTCTCTAAACAATATAGCTCACTCCTAATTTCAGTTCCCCTCTCTTCTCTCCCAACACGCGCACAATATCATATCGGAGACGCAAGGTTTCGACGATAAATCATTTTTACAAAAATAGGGTTCGATAAAGTGCGAGAATTGAGTTGAAGATGTGAGATGGTAACCGCCGTTGCATCAACTCCGAAGCAGCGCCCGTCGCAGAATCCGAAGCGCCCGCCGTTGCTGCCGTCCGACTCCGACAATGCGCCTCCCCGCCGCCCCAGAGCTCGTGAGGTCACCTCCCGCTACTTGTCACTCTCGACCTCCTCCTCCAATTCCTCGGCGTCGACCAATACGACGTCGTCCTCCGTCACCTCCGGATCGTCAAGGAGGTCTCAATCTCCCATGCTCGGCGGCAGAGCCGCCGCCATCGCCACCCCGAAGACTCAACAGCGGGCGGTTTCTGCCGAGAGACGTCGTCCGTTGGCAGCGACGTCCACGCCGTCCGGTGCGGAGAAAATGTTGGTGAAGTCGGTGAGGAGTCTGTCGGTGTCGTTTCAGGGGGAATCGTACTCGTTGCCGGTGAGTAAGGTGAAGCCGCCTCCGGCTGCGGTCAGAACTCCGGGGGTTTCGAGGAAGGGAACGCCGGAGAGGCGGAAAGTAGGGGTCACTCCTGTGAGAGATAGAACGGTAAAGGATAGAGACACCTCGAGGCCGATCGAGAAGCAACAACATCTATGGCCTGGAAGATTACGCAGCGAGAATCCGAATATACTGAGTCGAAGTTTGGATTACGGTATAGACAGAGCGAAATGGAATGGATCCAGCCCTGCTATTTCGGGATTGAGAAAATCTGTGAATACCGAATTGAAGCTTGAGAATAGAGAAATTGAGGATCCAGCAGTTAGCGACGAAGGTCGATCGGGATTAGGAGGTTCGTTGAATTTGGATGTTGAGAGCGTCTCTTCTGAGGGCACCGTGTCAGGACATTCGACTCAAATGAGAGGAGGGCCGCGTGGGATTGTCGTCGCAGCAAGATTTTGGCAAGACGCGAGCAACCAAGTTCAGAAAGTGCTAGATCCTGCTTCACCCTTATCAAACAGTGCGTCGAACAGAACAACTGGCTCTGCAAAAACAATGATGGCAAAGAAGTTTCAAAATGATAGTCCTGTATCGTCACCGCGGGAAGTATGGTCGAATAGGGGTCATTCGCCACTTCGAGGGGGTAGCAGAGCGGCTTCACCGAGCAGGGCTATGACTTCGGGGAGTGGTGCTCTGTTGAGGGGCATGGCTAGTCCAATAAGAGCTACAAATTGCGTAGGGAGTGTGATGAATGATAATAACATGTGTAGTACGCCGTCCTTGATAAGCTTTCCCCTTGAATTGAGGAGAGGAAAGTTGGGAGAAAATCGGATAGCTGATGCGCACGACTTGAGAATGCTGTATAACCGGCTGTTGCAGTGGCGATTAACAAATGCCAAGGTAGAGAATACCCTTTTGGTGCAAAAACATGCAGCGGAGGTACTAATTTGCTCCCAGCTCTTTTATGCTTTTAAATAAGTAGAAGTTGGACCAATTACATTTGTTTTATAGTCAAGTAATACCGCGTGGTTTGTGATGCCATATCTCAGGTTTAGTGATTGTACTGATGTTGCAAATTATCATCATAATTAAGAGTTAAATATAGTGAAAGTAAGCATAATTTACGACATAATTAGAGAAGGAACTCGATTTTACAGATAACGACAAGTTAGATGCTATTGAAGTTGGGCTTTTTTCTGGCCTCAGGCCTAACCTGAGCAGGTGAAGACTTAGTCTTTGATATTTTAAGGTGGGCTTTAGTACCTCTATTATTAAAGTAAGTGCATCAAACTATTAGATATTAATTTATTGGCAAATAATGATTTTCAAGAACGCTTTGCTCTACATCATAGTTAAACAGTTACAGTTGACTGATATTCAGCTTGCTGTCTCTTGTTTCAACTATTTGGGTAATTGTGTGGAGAAAGTTACGTCTACACCATTAACTTATCTCTTATCTCTATTTAGTTAGGGTTTTTGAGATCCCTAAGTCGATGATCTCGATATAAGTTTTTCTAAGTGGCAAGAAGAGTAATCAGAATTCTCTTTGATTAGTTTCCAGTGTGCATATATGATGGGAAATGAGGGGCAATGATCATGTTTAGATGGTATTAGAGGGTTTGATTAGAGAACTGAAATTAGACATGTTGCTTCCAATGCAAATAGGGAGTACTCTAGTGTGAAACTAGATACAACTATAGCTCAGTTTGTAAAGCATACTTTCAGGTTGATTACAGTTTCATTTAGAATCAAATAGGAGTGCTGTGTATAACGAGTAACTAGTTTTTTGCACTTCAGAAGTCGAATATATTTTTCTTATGGCTTGATGACAGTGTCTTAAGCGTATCAGCTTTCCTGTGATCATTGATTTATGTCCCAATGTCAATCGATGTTAGACTAACCATCTGATACTTTAATTGGTTCTTACTTGCATTTCCTTAATGTGCTTTTGAAGAAAACTATTCTCATATCCTTCTGTTCCTTTCACATCACCAGAAAAACCTCTATAATGCTTGGGTGAACACTTCAAAATTGCGGCACTCAGTTAGGTCCAAGAGGATTGAACTACAAACGTTGAGACTGAATCTGAAACTTTATTCTATATTAAAGGAACAAGTAAGACTTTTCCCTGCTCCTCCCTCCAACTAACCTCTAATACCATTGTATTCGATTTAAGTAGATATATCTGTTTGTAGATTCTTACGTACTCTTTTGCTGGAAACTTATTGAACTTTATTGAAAATTTGTAACTTGTTACTTGTCAAAGTGTTTAAAACGCTTCTTGTTGGATGCAGGAGCCACATTTGGAGAGGTGGGGTCTGCTAGATAGAGACTACTGCAATTCAGTTTCTGGTGCTATAAAAGCATTAGAAGCTAGCAGTGTCCGTCTTCCTATTGTTGATGGTGCAAGGGTATGATAGCTTTTCTCCTAATGGATACAGCATTGATCGTTTCCTACTTGGATAGTTCATCACTTATAGAACTAAAGGATAGTACTAAAGAACATTATTTCTCCTTTCTTTTTTCAACATTTTCAGGCTGATGTTCATAAGGTTCAAGAAGCAATATATTCAGCTGTTGACGTAATACAAGCAATGGAATCTTCAATTTACTCTTTGCAATCAAAGGTATTTAATCTCAACTCAATTGGATGTCTAAATTTGGGTGTATGGTTTTACCTACTCATCAGAATTTTGGAGAGTCGACAAAATTCATGCTACTAACTATATCTGCTGCTTTGTATTATGACTTCATCTACTATGCCTGCTATAAGGTGTATGTAATTAATCCTTCCCAAATGAGTAATAACTGATGCTATAATGACTACTGTTGCTTGGGCGTACAATTCAGTTCTTAATTTAGATCATAACATCATAAGCCTTTAATGTTGGGATTTAAATATCTACCACTTGAACCGAAAAAAGAACACTGTGATTTCTATATTTTTATGTATATATTATATATTGCTTTGCTCAAACAATAAGTATGGAAACTCGCTCTGTTGTCAAAGCAGCTGACAGTACCTGGCATTTCTCTTCGTTCTTGTTGTCACGACTCTTTGCAGTGAAGAGTTCTTAAAAATGAAAACAAAATTTAATTGATTGATGAAATATTTTAAGATGAGCTGAAAATAAAAACATCAGGTTTATGTACTTCAAGAAAACTACTGTGTAAGACTACTGTCTAGTGTCTAATCAGATCAAAGTCCTCCTCCCGACTCATCAAAGATAGATCAAAGATAATATAAAAGACGCATATTGTGTGCTATATGAGTGTTTTGCAAACTCATCATTTTTCTGGAATTGCGTTTAATTCCTATTTGATATTTTGCATCAACAGGTAGAACGGATGAACTCACTCGCAACAGACCTTTCCAAGTTAAGCGCAAGAGAGCATGGTTTGCTAGAGCAATGCAAAGATTTGTTCTCAACAACGTTCGTACCCTTACAGGTTAGGATGCACGTTCCTCCCAAACATCAAGCTTTACGCCTCGTTCTAAACCATTCTACTCTACAAAATTAGTTCTCTAGTATGCCTAACATAAGGAGTGATGGCAGGTGATAAACTGGAGCTTAAAAATCCAAGTAGTGCAGGTTCAATGTTCACATGAAAGCTTTTAAAAGAAAGCATAACATGCTGACCTCGATTTACAGCTAACATTCAACATGACGATGCAAGAGGTGATAGGTTGAATAGTATCTTACATAGCGGGTTTTATATGTTTGTTCGAAGATTATTTGAAGAAGCACCCATCCAAAATGTAAGTTGGTGTGTGCAGAGGAGATCCTAATTTCGGGTTGTATGCACTTAATCCTCTTCATTCTCCATCAAATATATGTGAATATGCATGTTTCACTAAATTCCAACGTTTTTTTAACCAAACAGATCTTTGGGTATAGACGTACCATAAATTTGTGCATTGATACACTAACTATTGGAGTTCCACCAATAATTTGAAGCTGAGCTCAATCCTTGATTTCTTAGTTCAATTTATCTCTTTTGTGTAATTTCGATTTTATGATAGAGATTAGATTAACTCAGAATACCCTCTATAACACTAATTATGTTTTTTTCTCATTAAAAAAAGACAAAAACTTGGGTGAGCTCTGTCTTACCGTGAGCTCACTCTTGTTTTTTGTTAAAATGATTATATATTAATTATGGTGAGTAAGGATAATTAGATTTTATTAGTATATAATTAAATTTATTAATTTTAATTATAAATTTTAATTTAAAATTAAATTTATTAATTCATAATTATGGTTTATTAATTCATAATTGAGGTTTATTAATTCATAATTAGGGTTTATTAATTCACAAGTAGGGTTTATTAATTCATATTAATTCAAAGTTAGGGTTTATTAATTCACAATTAGGGTTTATTATTCAAAATTAGGGTTTATTATTTTCAATTAGGATTTATTAATTCAAAATTAGGGTTTATTAATTTCAAATAGGGTTTATTAATTCAAAATTAGAGTTTATTATTTTCAAGTGGGGTTTATTAATTCAAAATTAGGGTTTATTAATTCAAAGTTAGGGTTTATTAATTCACAATTGGGGTTTATTATTTCACAATTAGAGTTTATTAATTCAAAATTAAGATATATTAATTCAAAATTATTATTTATTAATTTACAATTAAATTTTATTAAACTAATTGATTTTAACTATAATTAAATAATTAATTAATTAAGATTAATTAATTAATAATTAATTAATTAAAATTAATTAATTAATTAATAGAGTGATCTCACGAGCACAGGTGACCATCCCTTAAAAAAAAGGGTGTGGGGCATCCATCCAAACTAGATAGCATCGCCAACTCATGACAGCTTATAGGTAAACAATTAAACTAAATTTGGGTGTGCATTTGGTTGGCCTACATTAGTTTTGAGTACTATTAATTTTATGTGACTATTATATAGCAATAATCTCCATTTGGACCACGAAATTTGCAACATTAATTATATTCTCAACGTGGTGGGTGTGCCGACTAACTAATGCTACAGACTATAGTGGCGAACCATTATGAAACTACTAGACTTTTCTTTGCTTTGGTCCACAAGAGATGCCATAATAGACTTGAATCCCACTCGTCCCTCTTCGCTTCTATATTTAATGTCAAATTATATACCCTTAAAAAAATAAAATTACATAAACTAATTTACCTGAAACTAGTTGAAGTTTTTATTTTCCGTTCTTAAATCCAATGTCTTGGGCAATTGCAATTATTTATTCGATATAAATCCTGAAAATAGGATTAAAATGCGATAAATACGAATATAGTATCAATCAGATATGTGCCACATGATTAAATTATTTTGTCTTCTAGACTTGAAATTGCCACGTACTATGTTTAATTTAATTATCACAAATTGTGCCAAAATCAAGTGATGCCTTTAACACTTATAACCGATACGTGCACTATTTAATTAATACCTAAATCGTAGTTCGAACTTTAACCTTGATTTTTTAGTTTAAATTTATAAATATTATAAATATAGATTGTATTTATTGATTAACTAATAGTTCGAGTCAAAAAATTGGCCAATCAAATTTGACCTATATCACCGATTTTTTTTTTATGATGCTATTTTATTTTTATGATATCAAATCAATTTTACGACGATATACATCAACTTTAACTGACTGATAATTTTAACTAGAAAAATTAAGTAAATAATAAATAAGTACATATTATATTTATAATAAAATGACACCATGAAATCAAAGCTTGGAGTTTGGACTAACATTTAACTCATATATTTCACTTCATCTGTAGTATTATTTTGTTACAGATACTATTCATAGAGAGGCTTTCACACTATGAATAGAAAACTGATAATCGGGCAGCTGACTCAACTTGAGAAGAAGCTTCATATATAGATGGTAGTTGAAAATTTGACAGGTGGTGACTCTGATGTATAAAACGTGAAGAACGTGAACCGATACTAATATATATAATAATTAATAGTAAATTCTATAAATAAGATAGATTCTTTAGGGCAAAATGTTTTATCAGGCAGCATGAAAATGAAATGATATTTTGTACTCCCTCCGTCTCAACCCAATTGGCACAACACTTTTTACACAAATATTAAGAAAAAATGGATTAAGGGGTTTAATGGTATTGGTCCCACATGATTTAATGCTAATAAAGTAAGAGAGAGAAATAAAATTAGAGAGAGAGAGAGGGTAGAATCTCGAGATACGTGAATGAAGAGAGAGAAGAAATAGATTAAGGGGTTTAATCTTTACCATTTTTGGCGTGTCTTGAATTGGATTTGAGATAGCGTAAATGGAAGTTGTCTTAATTGACGATAGGAGGAGTAATACAAAAGAAGAAACTTAACTGTACGGCAATCTCTTACTTTAATTATAAAAAACAGAGAGCAAAACAGAAGTTACTCCAAATATCAATATATCATAGGATGAATTATTTATGTCTAAACTCAATATCAATGCCACGGAGTTCGGAGAAGAAAACTACCCATAACCCATTACCATTAGTTGGACATAAATTTTACTCATATAAAAGTGTAATAAACTTAATAGAAATTTTAATGGAGTAAGTTTAAAAGAAGGATATAAAATTATTTCAAAAGAATATAACTCTTAATTTAAGATCACGGTAGCTCAAAAATAAAAGGGGAGTGTTGTGTGATACTGTCTCATAGTGATATGGGTCAAGTTCAAATTTGAGCATATATATATATTGATATATTTGAAATTAATAATCTTAATACAATTATAAATATAGTATTAAAATATGAGTTAAAGTTCAGATTTGATAGATGGCATAATACACATCTCACACAAGTTTTTTTGTGCAAATGGGGTGGTCTCCTGTGCGTGCTCCACACAGTGAGACCACCCTAATTAATTAATTAATTAATTAATATATTAATTCTAATTAAAATTAAGTAGTTTAATAAACTTTAATTTTAAATCAATAAATAATAATTTTGAATTAATAAACTATAATTATGAATTAATAAATCCTAATCGTAAATTAATAAACCCTAATTTTGAATTAATAAGCTCTAATTATGAATTTATAAATCCTAATTTTAAATAATAAACCCTAATTTGAATTAATAAACGCTAGTTGTGAATAATAAATCCTAATTTTGAATAATAAACCATAATCGTGAATTAATAAATCCTAACTTTGAATTAATAAATCAACCCTAATTATGAATTAATAAACCTTAATTATGAATTAAAAAATATAATTTAAAATTAATAAATTTAATTATAAATTAATATAATCTAATTATCCTTACTCACCATAATTAATATATAATTATTATAATAAAAAACAAGGATAAGTTCAGGCTCATCCAAATTTTGTCATTTTATTAATCTGCCGGAGTGAATGACAACAAGATGACGTATTCGAAAATTAATCGGACAATTATGGTGATTCAATTAAGAAAAGAGAGCCACATGTCATGCTAATAACCTAATTTAAACCAAGAGAAACGCAACAGATGTTAGTAGCTCTATCTTCTTGTCCGCGTACTATAAAATAATTTTTGTTTAGGCCAACCAATAGAGAATTGAAATTTATCATAATTTTTTTGAGTTCATCACAAAAGGGATAAAAATCAGTATTTTTCTATCAACTGGATCTAGGTATTAGAGCAATATATGATGGCTGTGAGCTATTTTGGAGGTTAACATAAAAACTATTTTTATCATGAAAAAATAAGAATAAAAAAATGATGAGTTCGTTATGAAAGTTGATGAATATGTTGGGATGTTACTGAATCCAAAAATTCAGAATTAAATTGAATTTTCGTCCTTCATGATATTCGAACCCGTATGAATAAATATGAATTTCTGGATTCGGTAACTTTCTCAGTGAATTCATCAACTTTCATAACGAATTCATTTAGTTCATATCGAATTCTTGTGGTTTTTAGTTTTTAGAATAAAAATGGTCCTTATTTGAATATATATATATATATAGGAGTGGATCAAATGAAATACATCTTTTTGCGAACTCTGCGAACCATGCATAAGGCGTTGAAGATGATGCACAAAGCAGTATAAAGTTGTGCATAACGAAAACTTTCTAAAATTATTTTGTTGTGCAACAATTTTAGAAAGTTTTAGTTATGCACAACTTTATCTTGTTTTGTGCATCATCTTCAACGTATATCATGGTTATCTAGTTCTCAAAAAAGATAAGTTCTCACTGGATCCAACCCCTATATATATATATATATATATATATATAAAATGAGTGATTATTATAAAAACCATCATTAACATATAAATTACAAACTCCTGAAATCGTTTGAATTCACCGTGAAAACGTCTGAATTGGCCTTGTAAGTGTCTGAATTCAGAAAAATAAAAATCGCCCCTCATGAGATTCACGTCCAGCCGTTTGAATCCATCAAGTAAGGTGATGAATTCACCGTAGATTTTCTAAATCAATGGCTGAAAATGGTTTATATGTTATACTTTAAGATTGATTTGTATTTGATCTTATTCATATATATATATATAATTAGGATAATGTAGTATCCAAACTAGAGGTGTTCACTTCGGTTCTGGTTCCAAAATTTTGGAACCGAAACCAAATCATATAGGGGTAGACGGTTCCGATTCGAATCGAATCGAGCGGTTTGGTTCAATTCGAACAAATCGGTTCATGGTTCCAAACCATGAACCGTTGTTTAATTTTTTATACTTGTAATTTTTTTATATATTTGTTGAAAAATATATGAGATGTATATAAATCAAATTTTAATTGCATAATGTAAAGAAAATTAATTACATAAGTCAATTACAATATGATAAATCTAATAATTATAATTTGCAATAAAAAAATCAATAACTTCGATAAATGAATCAAATTATAATTATATTGTAATTTACAATGTGGTAAGGAAAAAAATCTACTTAAACAAATAAAAAAATAGTGTATGAGAGAATATGAGAATAGTAGATAATATTAGAGCTTCAAAATAGAACTAGAGATTGTAATTTGTTTACTATAAAATTAAGAGAAATAGAGAATATAAATTGGTGTGTCGAAATTGTTGGATTGAATGAGTATTTATACATGAATTGAGGATGTTTGAAATTTGAATTTGGTCGTCCAAATTGACGGTTTGAAACCGGAACCATCGGTTCAGGTAGTTCCAAATTCAAATTATTGAATTTTTTGTGATTTTGTCACAGTCCAATTCCTTAACCATAACTTAGTCAGGTAATTAGGCCGTGACGTGGGTTAAGAAAGAAATTCTGATAATTAATAACAACAACTGTGACCAACAATATATATCAATAATAATATATGATTCCAACCTCCATCATGATAGAGTCAAACATTTATGGTCAAAAGAGGCAGAATCAAGCTTGACAATGGATTATTCTAAGTCCTCAAATCACAATGAAGAATCGATTGAAGAAGAACAACAACTGGTGATGGATAATCACGACAGGATAACCAATACCAAGTATCTACTTAACCAAGAGTAATCAAACTTGTAATTCACAAAACAGCCAACTAGTGAGTAACAACATGAAGAATCATAAGAATTTCCAACCAACAAGCATTTTCACAAAAGTATTGATGTGTAATTGCATCTTCTATTCAACTCAACAAGAAAAGCAGAGTACGGCAACAGAAATGGGTGGCTGAGCTATATGTATGAAGACATATAACTTTGGGCTTTACAAAAATTCTGCAACATAACAAGTTTAACTCTGATGTCAACACCCAACATAAACGGGTTTAGCAACAACAACAAGAACCAACAGAAACAAGTTTAATTTTTTATAATAACAACCACCAAACTTAACATCAACAACATAGTGAGAACGCTACATTGTTCATCTCCACTGCCATCTCCAAGCTCAACCTGCATGTTTAGAAATACATGCAGGGCGTGAGTACATAAATCACTCAGTGGACATATATCAAAAACATTTAAAACTTGCTCTTAGAGCTATATTGTTGACTTGCCAAACTTTAGCATACACAAGAGTTTTAAGAAATAACATGTATACACTACTTGCAAATATCTGTTTTCATGTTCATGATAGTATAATAACTGAATATGCATCTCATATTTCTGCAGACAATTATCTCATATCTGTAATACTATATATACGTATTTCTTGTCTTGAGAAGTAGGCCTCCTTCTCAAACACTTTGACCAGAAGGTCACTATATGTACACAAACTCTTACTGATAGCTCGTCCAGCATAGGGCCGATATTATCATTCTCTAGTAGATAGGTAAATGTAGCATGCTCAAAACAGGCAAGTCAAACAATTCTCAAATAATAAACATATCAATATGCAAATAACAATTTAGTACGTATTATCTTTAGTTCGAAAGCCCACCTATCAAGGCTTTTCACTCAAGGAAATTAAGATTCTTCTCTTCTTCTTTCACTTCCTTCCCTCTTCCAGTTGTACCTTAAATTAATATAAGATAAAATTAGTAAAGGGAATACATATTTTATTTCACTCGTTGTAATCAAATATTTTCTATCTTAATCACTTTTATTTTCTTTCTTCTTAAGGATGAATGCCATATTAGACATCTAATCCTCAATTAATTAATGTTTAAAAATTAGGAGTATTATAGATTTTCCCTAAAATTTCTTATGTTTTCTTTATAATATATACATTTAATTAGTGTATTTTGAACATATACAATAAATAGGCATGACAAAAGTAAAAAAATGAAAAAACTAAAAAATAGGTGGAATTGCCGGTTCCACGGTTCCTAAGGTTCGGAACCGGAATCGGCCCGTGTAAGATACGGTTCTAAATAGGATTGAGTTTTAGTAATACCTTATCCCCAGGTAGTATGTCATATCAAATATAGACCACACATTGTGGTGATGTAGATATCCTAGAAATTGATAAGTGGCAGTCCTTTTTCATTCTTTTTTTAATTTTCTCTATAAGCAAAATATGAAAGGGACACAAAACAGTCTTCTTCGTCTCCACTTCTTTTTAACAACGATTGTAGACGATGGTGGCTCATGACAAAGAATTTTAGCCTGAATTTGAGGAAAATGAAAAGAGATTTTTAGAAAATTGAAGGATCGAGAGAGAGGGTGACTATGATGGTGGTTTACGGCGAAGGTCACTGATTATCAACTAAGGAAGTGGCGAGACTGGCGAAGCAAGAAGAGGGAGGATTTTGTTGTCAGGAAGATGAATATGCATATGACAAAATAGAGTCATGCGTATAACAAAACAGAAGCATGTATGTTCGCTAACGAGCATGAGAGATGCGCCAATGCGCGTTGGGTGCACGTTGTGTGATAGAGTGTCACGAAACAGAAACATGCATATAACAAAATAGAGTTATGTATATAATAAAACTAAAAATTGCATATTGACAAACAGAAACATGCACAATAAAAAACGAACTCTGCATATTTTAATGAAGAAATTCTTATGCATATTTGTGTTCAACCATATGAATAAATATGTTTAACGATATGCATAGTTTTTTTTCTATATCAAATTACGATTATACCCTTACTTTGGTAAAATCAACTTAAAAAATTCAAAAAAAAAATTCTACTATAAAATTTATGAGATGAATGAATGAGATTAAATAAGGACTGTATAATCCTTCCACTAAATATAATATAGAGTACAAAGATAATTCGAGATTCAAGATTCTTAAAAGAAATTGGATGAAATCTTTGTCTGGGAGTTGCTCAAGAAATTGGAGATCGGGGAATTGGACATAAATTATGAACATAAATTTACTGTTCAAAGAAAAAGTGAAAATGAATTATCGGCTCAAACCAATTGAACCACTAACTAATAGCTATACGGCAGATTGATGATTAGTCCAGTATTGAAATACCAATTAATTACATTATTTCACCCTTGTAAGATTGAGTAGATAATTTCATCAATATCTTTGACGATGAAATACTTTTACGTGCATCTCCAAAGAAAAACAATAATGGCATTCTTTTACGTGTCGGGTTAATTAAACTGCTAATCAGTATTAATACGACTGGATTTTATTACGTCAAAGTGACGTTACTTATTTTGTATAATTACTCCTATATCTTGGTATGATGCTATAAAATTTACTTTCCATTAATATGACGTCATAAAAAAATTAGAAATGGGTCCAACGAACGCGTTATGACTCTAGACTTAGAATGACGACGGACCCTTTCAACAATAATAACAATTAACCAAAACAATATATTCTCACAATAAATTAATGAGTCGATAAATAATCACTACCACTGGAACTGATTCTCCATTTCTATTTACAAACAAATTTCACCACCCCCCAAAAATATATAACTAATATTAAAAATCAATAAATTATTGACTTCCTAAATAATTTCAATCTCCTAATCTCTGCAAATCAATAGATTCTTCAAAGAAATTCCAACTTCGCTGGCGGCGAAATCCGCGCTTTCTTCGCCGGGTGGGGGCTTTCGACTTCGTCCTCGCCGCTGCTGCCAAATCTCTGCCAGAACTCAGGGAACGCAGGAAGGTTCAGGTCGAAGTCTCGGTGGTGGCTGACAGTAGAGCCGACGCCCTCCGACGAACTCACCGCGCTGCTGGCGGCGGCGGCGTTGGGAGCGCCGCCCTCGTAGTGGCAGCGCTTGTGGCCGCCCAAGGCCTGACCTGTCGGGAAGCACTTGTGGCATATGGAGCACTCGTGGATTCTCCCGCCGCCGCTAGCGGAGGTCGTTGTCGACGTCAGGACGGAGGCGGAGGTGGTGGAGTGCTCGTCTCCGCCGCTAGAGTTGAGCTTGCGGTGGCTAGCTTTGTGACCGCCCAAAGCTTGGTAGGACCCAAACGCCTTGTTACAAACCGAGCACTTATAAACCAACTTAGACGATTCCGTCGTCAGCGCCGGCGGTGGTGGAGGGCGGGATTGGGGCTGCAAGTGCAGATTCTTCTGCGGTTGCGCTGCGGCGGAGGGGGAGGTGGAGGCGGCGGCGCCTCCTCCGCGAGCGAGCATGATGAGGCAGAGAGCGAGGTACTCCTCCTCCGTGGGGTGATCATGGCGGTCGGAGCTGCGGGAGCGCTTGGAGCGCTTTCCCTTGGACCACGGCTCGAGGTAGCTGAGGGCGGCGGCGTTGTCGAACTTGAACGAAGGCGGCGTCGGGGTGGTCGGAGAGTTGAGAGCTTCAAGGGCCATTTTTGTTTAGCTTAAGGAAATTTGTAAGTGTTTAGTTTGGTGAAGAGAAATTGAGGAATTGTTGGATGATATGAAATTATGAGTGTGGGATTTAGTTTTATATAGGATGGGTTTGGGGGGTTGGGTGGAAGTTGCGTGACAAGTGTTGGGAAAAGTCTAAACTTAGTAGGAAATGAATAAACATATGTATATGGGTAATGGTTCCGGCTGTTGAGTGTTGACTATTCACTTCTACTCGGATTCTTCTCTTATTAATTGAAACTTCAAATATGCTATTAGCTTCACTCAAGAAATAAACTTATTATATTTTTATATATTATAATGATATTTAATGTTTTTATAATATATAGTAACAAAATAAGTAAATAATGGATGTCATTAAGAATAAATTATCATCAAATAAGGTAAATTTGGGTCTACTTTAATATATATATATATAGGTGTGTCTGTACAACGATGATGGGATATAAGCCAACCGACCGGTAGCTACTAATGCGGTTGAATGCAACATTAATGGCAGGCAGCGGTCGGCCAAGCGGCCTAATCATTCCTAAAGCCAGCACCTCCAACCGCTACCTCGGCGATGGAGGGCGGCCCCCAACCAGGTCGTCACGCCACCCTCCACGTGGCGCACGTGAAGACGAAAGGTCCGGCTCCGGCCAATGGAGGCATGCGGAGGAAGAGTCACACCACGACCAATGGAGAGGTCGGCGCGCCGAGGGCAAAATCGTCAGTATAAATATAAGGAAAACCGGCGTTAGAAGGGTTAGCAATTTCATCAATACAAAGGTCAGTAACCAATACTCTCATGCGAAGAGCGCTAGTAAAAGTATTGAGGAATCATTCCTCCGTGGGCGTAGATCTCGTTAACGATCGAACCACGTAAAAGCCCGAGTGTTCTTTATTGCTTTATATAAATCTCGCACACTCACATAGCTAGATTCATCATTGGCGCGTCTGTGGAATCTTGAACAAGAAAGCTTCGCTTTCCTCTACAACTAAATGGCGAAGAACACGCACAACCGCCGCATGCATTACCGCAACAACCGGCCGAGGACAACCGGTGGTCACTCAGCGTCGCGGAAAGGAGATCGCGGAGCCACGGCGCCCACACACGAGGGCAACATGGTAAACTCTTCCATACACCTCGGGACCGCGCCCCCAACGTAGGGAAGATGTCGACCTCAACGAGGGCGAGCAAACAACTCATTCGTCCCACGAGGTCCTCGGCCGAGCTGTGGCGAGTTCCTCCACGCCAATATCGGCGATTCAAGCTTCAACGGAGGACCAAAGGCGGGTCCTCTAGGGCCCCGGATGAACACCACGGCCCCGAGGCCGCTCCCCATCCGAAACAGTCGGCGCTCCCTTCGGCGTGATAGCGAGAACGCGCATCGCGCCCGACGCGGAGCCGCTCACCGCGCCGAGCCGCCGACCTCGTTCATGGGCCGCTCGCCGCGGCGAGCCGCCACCAATCGCCCGCCGCCATTCGCGCGGCCGCTCTCCACCTCGTCATGCCGGCCGGAGTCGAGCGAAAGCGAAGGAAGAAAGGCGGTCGAACTCCTGGAGGGGCGATGGCGTCGCTATCGATCCCCACCCTCCGAAAAGAGACGGCAACGATCTCGGGGTTCGGCCGATGCGGAGAATCATCTCCCTTTCTCCGGGAGATCCTGACACGCCCGCCCAGTGATGCGGGCACCCAATATAGCGGCCTCGATGGCCTCGAGACCCTCCGACTTCCTTTTCGCCTACCACCAACATGGCGAATCGAGGAATGGAAGATTTTCATGTGTAAAATCTTCCCGAGTCTTGATCTCCAACGCACGGCGTTGGTTCACCTCGCCCGCCGAGCAACATACACTGTTCCGGGACCTCATGGATCGGTTCAGTGGCGCTTCTATCGAAGATGCCGCCCGACCTTCCTCCGACCTACTCACAATCCGCCATATGGGGCGAGGCGATGTCGAACTTCGTCTCGAGGTTCATCAAAGTCGCTCAAAATTGGCGGCGAAGCGATCTCTACATCATCAGCGCGTTCAGCAGGGATCCGACCGGTGGCGAACAAAGAAATCACCAGGGAGAAACCAAAGGCGGCGAGTAAGCTTTGGAACCTGGTGGACAACTTTGTCGAGGAGGCGAGTCGGATCGGAAGCGGAAATGCGGGACGAGTAAGTCCGAAAGAAAAAGCGGACGATCAAGTCGAGCGCGGATCGCGGGCGCCGACCGAATCAAGAGGGCCATCGAGTTCAGGCTCGGACCTCGGCCCACCCTCGCCGGCAGCGCCTCTGCTCAAATCAAGGGCGGAAATATTCGAGCTCCACGCGAGCTCTTCCGGCCCGCCCCATGAAGGGGATCGAAGAAGAGGTCCATGAGGCAGTATTGTGACTATCACCGCGGTATGGTCACGATACCGAGGATTGCGAAACACAGGCTCACTGGATCGACGAGCTCATTAAAGGAGGGCCTCAAGAAATACCTCGGACGGTGGTCCAAGAAGCGCGAGCGGAAGGAGCGGAGGTGGCGACAATCGCGGGCCGACCCAGTGGCGACCCAACCCGAAGACGGCGAGGACGAAGGTCCCAACGCTATGGGCAGTCTATGTTGTTCTGGGCGCCCCCGGGACGAGGTCGTCCACAAGAACGATGCCGGGGCCGGCCTGAAGAGAAGAACAAGCGACTCGGGATGGTGAGAACATAACGTTCTCGAGGAGGACCCGTGCCCAAGATCATGCCGCACCGGGACGCCATCACCATACAGTGCGGTGGGCGATAAAACGTCCACGGGTCTATATCGACATTGGAGCCTCCGTCGAGATCATCTTCCGAGCTGTGCGGATAAGCTTGAGGTCGGAGGCATTCGGTGCTTCCGCGCCTCCCGGCTCACGAAGCTTCGCTCGAAGCGATCCGGCCGAGGGGTCATTACCTTCCGGTCACCGTAGGCGGGCTCCCGTGTCGGTCGCGGGGCTATCGATTCTTCACGGTCCGGCTCCTCTCCGCATAACATTATCCTCGGGAGAGATTGGTCATGCGCCACCAAGGCCGTCTGTTGGTCTACCACCTCCCGTCAATTCCCCCGGTGGGAGTGCTCAAAGATCGAGGGGACCAAACGGCGCAAAAGAATGCCTACGGCTCTCAACTCAAGATGCGGCCTCGCCCCGGCATAGCAATTACCGAGCCCGGTGCCGACACCCGGGATGACTGACGAGGACCTCCAACTATCGACGACGATCCTCGAGGTCATCAGTCGGCACCCAGGCCCCCAGCGGACATCCGGCAGCACGTCATCGACTTCGAGAGAATATGGGACGTGTTTGCTTGGTCCCCGCCGATATGGCCGGGTGTCACCCGAGCTCATAACTCACCGCCTCAACATCGACCCGCCACCAAGCCATCCGTGAAGAAAAGAATATTCGGCGGGCGCAGCCGGTCGTCGTGGGCGAGGTGACTCAACTTCAAGGCCAAGATCTTGTTCGAGGTCAAATACCCGACACGGATGGCTAATCGATTCGGTCCGTCAGCTTCGGCGGAGGGTGGCGCATGTCGTCGATTATACCGACCTCAACAAGCACGCCCAAAGATTGCTACCCTCCACGATATTGACAAGAAGGTGGAGGCATTGGTGGGCCACGAGATGTTCAACTCACGGACTATCTGGGGTACCACCAAATCTGATGAGCCTTGAGGATGCACCAAAGACGCATTCATCACCGACTTGGCGTCTTTGCGTCTGCGAAGATGCCCCGGCCTCAAGAACGCCGGCTACTTACGGAGGATGGTGGATGCAACATTCAAAGACCACATCGGGAGATCGTCAAGTCTCGTCGGCGACATAGTAGTCGAAGAGCCGAAAAGCGGAGAGTGGCGACGACCTCGGCACCATCCTCCAACTCCTCGGTCGGCCAACCTCAAACTTAACCCCCAAAATGCACGTTCATGGTAAGCGGAAATTCTTGGGGTGTTGGGTTTCCAAGAAGGCTCAGGCGAACCCGCCAAGGTAAAGACGGTGCTCGACATGCAGTGCCAAAACCATTCGCGAGGTCCACAAACTTACGGTGCACAGCCGCCTCGAGAGTTCCTCTCCCGGCCGTAGAAGCGGCTCATCTTTAAAATCTTGAGGAGGGCTCGGGACTTGGCGTGGCGGGAAGAGCACCACCGCGCCACACAACCGGTGAAGGAGTACCTCGCCGCCCACCTCGACCGCCAGAAAAGCGAACTCCTCTCCTTGTGCTTGGCCGCCTCGGACGAGGCAATCGATCTTGATCTTGGTGCGGGACGGTCGGACGGCGACTTCCTATCCACTTCATCGGTAGAGCACTCGAAGGACCGGGAGACAAGTGCGCGGCGCGAAAAGGTAAGCTGCATCGTGAATGCTAGCGGCAGCCGACCCTACTTTCAGGCTCACTCCATCCAGTGCTTGACCGACCTACCCACGAGGCAAGTCTTGTCAAAACACAATCATCCGGACGAATAGCCAAGTGGGCCACGGAGCTTAGCGAGCACGATATCTCGTCTTTCACGGACCCGGCCATAAAAGGGCAAGCTCGCCGATTTCTGGTAGAAGCCAAGTTCTCGAGCCCGGTCCGACCGCTAAGCTTAGCTCCTCCAACGCCTCCACCTCGGTCACCCCACCCCACTGCGGAGAACGGACCTCGCCCACGAGATGGTTCTTGGCGGATGTATGTGGGCGGAGCCTCGTGCAAAAGCAGGCGTGAGCGGACATTCTTCTCCTCGGCCCGAGATAAGCGAGAAGTCACCCACGCACTCCGGTTTACCTTCCCGACCACCAACAACGAGGTGGAGTATGAGGCCCTAATCTCCGGACTCACCGCTAAGGAGGCGAGGTGGATGAGATCCAATCTTGGCGATTCCGGTGTCGTCGTGAACCGGTGTTAAGCAATCTGAGGCCAGGAGGACCGAATGAAACAATACCTCGAGAAGCAAAGGAGATGTTGACCTCGTTCGGTGCTTGAAGATCCACCGAATCCCAGAGGAAAATACAGCGGCGGTGGCGTCCTCGACAAGCTAGCTGCGTCGTCAAGTCCACCGATGGAGAGATCCGTTCGAAGCATAGCGGAGTCCCACGTCGGCATCATCACCGAGATAGAGCCGAATGGATGTCTCCACGAAGGCCTACACGGAACACGGCAAGACTACCTTCAGATCGGCTCGAAGCCAAAAGATGATGGCAAAATCCCGAAATATCTCATGCGTAAGGCGCCTCACCGGAAGTCTTACCTTCAACCCTCCCGAGATGCCTCGGGCGGAAGAAGCCGACTATGTGCTCAACGAGATTCACCGGGGTCTTGCGGAAGCCACATCGGTCATGAGCACTTTCAAGAAGGCGCCGAGGTCGGGATACTCTTGGCCCACCGCAAGATTCGGCCGAGCTCGTCAAGAAGTGCCCAAAGTGCGGATCCACTCCACGGTCAGCGCCTCGGGCGATTTGAGCGGCTGCAGAGTCCGTGGCCTTTCATGCGGTGGGGATCGACATCGTTGGCCCGTTCGACCGAGCACCGGTCGGCCGATATTTAGTCGTAGCCGTGACTACTTCACAAAATGGGTCGAGGCCGAGCCACTTTCGAGCCTCACGCGGCGAAGGATTCAAACCTTTGTGTGGAAAATATAGTCCGCCGCTTGACATACCGCACATCTGGTCTCGGACAACGACACCCATTAGTCGACAAAACTTCAAGGTGGTGTGAAGAGCTTGGATCGATCAACGCTCACCTCGATCGCACACCGCAAGCAAATGGTCGGACCGGGGTGACGAACCGCACGATCGTACAAGGATTGAAGAAGAGGTGGATCGAGCTAAAGCGATCGGGCTGAAAATCTCCTCAAGTCCTCTCGGTCTCTGGGACCACACCTCGAGACGGCGCGGGAAACCCTTTTAGCACGGGTCTCGGATGCCGAGGCCGTCATACCGGCCGAGATCGGCGCGCCAGCCCTCGCACTCTCCACTTCCGACCAAGCCGGGAGCGAGGAAGACTGCGGGCAACCTTGGCGCCCTCGAGGAGAAGCGCTGCCATCATAAACGCCAAGTCTGAGAGCCGGTCGCACGCTACTACAACAAGAGAGTAAAGGCCTCCACACTCCGAGTAGGCGACCTCGTCCTACGGAATAATGAAGCAAGCCGAGCCGGCGTCTTAACAAGCTTGATCCGACATGGGAAGGACCTACCGCGTTCACGAGGACCTCGGCAAAGGGCCTATAAGCTCGCCCACCGTCCGGGCACTTATTCCCGAACACGGCACATAACTCATCTAAGGAGGTATTTTACATAGCTTTGATTTTAGATCGGCGACATGTTAGCCTCCTATTGTTTTGGTGATGTGCGATCTTGTTTACTTGTTTAATAAAGCGTCTTTTTCTAATGAGTATTTCACTGTTCGTCTTACATCTATGTGAACATCCATTCGGATATACCACATCTAAACCTTCACGAGGGGCGCCTACGAAGATGAAAATCCCACCTAGTAGGGTGGCGTGCATTACCCATTAAGTTGACGTCTACACGCAAAGCGCATGATTACCCATTAAGTTGGGCGATCTACACAGCAAAGCATACAGATTACCCATTAAGTTGGGCGCCTACATGCAAGCGACATCCAGACCGATCTCGCCATCTCATACCCCTTTATTTGGGAAGATATGCACTCGATGCGAAGTCTAAATGCATTAACGACTACAAACAAAGTACCAAGCCATATACAAGACAACCGGGCTTGAGCTCGTTTATACCCCTTTATTTGGGAAAATACGCGCTTGTGTATACAATATAAATACATTTACGACCAAAGCGAAGTCTAAGCTATGTTTGTACCTCTCGGGGAAAATATACACTTGACAGTCTAAATACATTTATATCTACATACAAGGTCCTATACTATACATAGCCTCATTCGGGCTTCCGGGCTCCGCCTCGCCAGAACCTGCTGAAGCTGCACCAATTCTCTACAAAATCTCCAGGCCGACGATGTATGCATGGAACGAACTCGGTGCCTTCGACCCAATCGATAAGGCCGGAATCGCCACGGCTCCCGGCACTTTCGGCGGGCTCGGGCGGCCCGAGCGAAGCGGCGACCCCTGAGTCATCTTCACCCGCCTCAGGACACTCCGGTGGCGGCGCGCAAATACGGGCATTCCGGGAGGGGGACGCACCAGGTCACACCCCGACCCCGGACCGACACCGGGCCGTGTGCGACCTCGCCCCTACCCGCTCTCCCGCCGACAGAGGTCCTCGGCGCCGTCCGCTCCCAGAGGATCCCGGATGATCCGCCCTGCCGGCCCATCAACCTCAAGACTTGGCATGATCGAGTAGCCGCCTCCTCTGCGGGTTCTTCTATGACCGGGTCGTGAGCCAGCTGTTGCCTCGCCGCCTCGCCGGGGCATGCGGCGTTCGGACGATGTCATACATCTCCATAAACTTCACCACGGAGTTGACGCGAGCTTTGAACTTCTTGTTGTTGGGCCTCCTCATCCTCAAGACCATGCCTCCGCCAAGAAGCTCTGGACTCGGTCGTCGGCCGGATATGGTAGTCCCACCACTCGGGGATCGCCTCTCGTACTGCATGCTCCTCCGACAACCAAGCGAGCTCTCCGCGGTCGATTCAAGTTGTTCCTCGCCTTTGCATCAAGCGTCCGTGGATAGCGTCGGAGATATGTCCGCCGGACTCATACTGCGAGACCTTCAACTTCAACGCCTGTTCTCGGCCGGGAGGCGGGCCACTTCGATCAGCCTCGTCCAACTTCTTCTTCGGATCGTGATGAAGCCGGTGACTTCCATTGTGGCCAAAACTTGGGTCGGATCGGCACCCGCTCTCCAGAAAGCACCTCTTCGTCGCTTCTCGGCGAGGCACCTCGGACTTCTTTTAACCGTCGACAATTCATGGTCAAGTCCGATCCATTTAGGTGTAGATCTTGAAAATAAGCGAGAAACACATATCTTCAAAATATTGCGTTTATTACTCAAAAAGGGAAAGTTATTACAAAGGCCGGGGTCCTATCGACCCGGCGGTTCACGCTATTACATCAGTCCATGACCTCGGGCTATGGCGGTCTCGACGACCTCTGATGCTCCTGCGGCCCCCACCTCCGTGGGACCTCCGACCCGCCTCCTCCTCCTCCGCCTCCTCCTCCTCTCCTTGGCCGGGACCTCGTGAAGGCTCCTGGCTCGCGATCCTCGTCCCACCTTACACCGGGCGACCTCGGCCATCGATGGGGTAGAGCGGATGCGAGCCTCCAAAGACCTTTGGGAAGGAGTCGACCCGTAGATCACCCGCGTAGCTTTGTCCATCTCTCTTGGTCGACCTCGGTCCACCCATGCTTGACCTTGTCAAAATCGGGCATGGCGGCCGCCACTTCCCTGTGTGATCCGACACCACCTTCGGCCAAAGACGGCGGCGAGTTCGGCAATAAAGCGAAAGCTCTCCGACTCGATGAGCGGTGGCAAGGGCCCTCAACAACGGTCCACGGTCGGCCGACCACCTTCCTCTCGTCGGCGAGTTCCTTCTTCGCCCGGCCAGCTCCTCCCCTGACTCCTCGACCTCACAGGCGGCCTCCGGTGCCAAAGGTTCTTTAGGGCGGCTTCGCCCTCCCGGCTCGAAGCCGGCGGCCTCGGCTTCCGGCCCTCGCCAGCGGACGGACGCGGTCTCAGCTCGCCAGCCGCTGCAAGCTCGTTCGGCGCCTCTTGCCGGGCCGAGCTCTCGGCGGCAAGCGGCGGCGACTGCCCCACTCCCAGCCTGCTGGGGCCCCATCATCGAGCTCCCACCGAAAAGGAGATGCACAAGTCGATCACCGATCGCGGCAAACAAATCTAAATATGAAGCCTACGTACCTCGGGGAGGATGCGACCAAGCTTGGCGGTGCCAGACTCAAGGCGGCCCGAGGTCTGCGACTCGGCCGGGCCGACCGGCTCAGCCCACTCATCACCGGTCCATCTTGTCCACCTTCTTCGGCCCTACTAGGTCCAGCCGCCTCCTTTTCTTCGGCCGCCCGCCCGTGATGGTGGCCCACCTCATCCTCAACTTCACTGCGTCGAAAAGAGAAGACACGTCGGCCAAAGAAAATAAAACGAATAAGGACTAAGAAAAGGGATGCCTCACCCCGTCTGCACCGGTCCCGACAACTTGGGCAAAAACACTCACCGGCTTCGCGGATCGTCCTCGGTGTAACTTATGGATAAGACCTCACCAACGTTGCTCAACGATTCTCCATATGGCCCAAGGGCTTGATTTTGGTCCACCAAAGGCGCCGATACCCACTCATACCTCGGGCGCCTCACCCATGAAAGAAATACCTATTCGCCATGGGACACCTTGAGGGACGGCTACCTTAAATTTCAGCCGGGGTGACGATAGTACACCCTCCTACGGTCTTCACGCTAAAAGCGCATCAATACCTCGAAGGTCAACTCCCAAGCAACACCATAACAAGAGAGCCCCACCCACCAGCGACCTAATAGAGTTCGGTCGATTGACGGATGGGGATGCGAAATACTCTTGAAGGCTAAGATAAATGGGGGCGGAGGGTACCTAAGACTGCCTCAAACTGCCTACATAGGCGAGAACAAACCCTCCGGAGGCCATCGCCTATCGGTAGGGTCTGGCAGACACCACCACGCCTCACCCTAATCCCAGTCTTCTCACAACCTCAAAAGTTCCTCCAACGTCCAATCCGACCTCGCGCGCCCACCTTCGCACCATCCCATACAGAGGATACGGCGGGATACTAGAACTCACCCCTACAGACCTACCCAAACCGTTGTAACACATATAGTCTCTTGCACGGACAACTCACGCCCGAACCCGGCGGAAGGAACTTTCAGGCGAGAAGAGGAAGAAAACATACTTACTTTTCAAAGTAGTATACGGCTACTTCAAATAAAAATGGGATCAACTCGAAAATCTCTCGAAATTCTCTCTCGAATTTTAAAGTGTCAAGAAGAAGAAAGTGAACGAGCACTTCCTCTTTTAGCCTATTTATAAGACTAGGCGCCTGCAAATTGCCGCTTCAAATTCAACACGCTTTATCGTGATTGGATGTCGTTACGCGCCCGCGGTTCGAGTGCCCAACTACCTGCTGCGTATGACGACGCCAGATAGGACGGGCCATGATCGACCTAGCAATCATCATACGGACCCCGGCGTCCTCCGGATGGCGGCGCCAGTCGCACTCGTCCTCCCACAAATGCCAAGAAAATCCACACGGACCCCGGCCTCTCGGTAAACCCGGCCCTTACGGAAAGCCTACAACCAGATCGGACCTCGGCTAACCGAGCCGCGAGCTGTCGGGCTCGAGACACCACGGCGTCCCGAAAAGGCGGTCGCTCACGTCGGACACGGCCACCCTGTGAGTAATACCACTTCGGATCGCACTCGGCATAACCAGCGCAGGCGCGTTATCCGTGTCGGACTTGACTTCTTCCGGTGCCACATCTTCTCCAAGCAGCGGACGATAAGCAACCCAACTCGGTCGGCACGAAGACCATCACATCCAAGAAACAACTTCGCCTAAGCCACACCTCACTTTCGGCGACCTTCTTCTTCCACCTCGGCCTCGTTGTCCGCCGGCTATTCGGGTGGCTATGATGGGATATAGCCCAACCGACCGGCCCACTAACAGCCCAAGCGAGCCGGGCCTAACATTGGTAGCGAGCCCACGGTCGAGCCCAAGCGAGCCCTAATCATTGCTTAAAGCCCCAGCCTCGAACCGCTACCCTCGGCCATGGAGAGACGACCCCTGAAACAGGTCGGCGCCACCTCCACGTGGCGCACGTGAAACGAAAGGTCCCGGCTCCGGCCAATGGAGGGCATGCGGAGGAAGAGTCACACCACGACCAATGGAGAGGTCGGCGCCAGGGCAAAATCGGTCAGATAAATATAAGGAAAACCGACGTTAGAAGGGTTAGCAATTTCTGAATACAAAGGCTTGTAACCATACTCTGCACGAAGGCGCTAGTAAAAGTATTGAGGAATCATTCCTCCGTGGACGAGATCTCGTTAACGATCGAACCACGTAAAAGCGCGAGTGTTTTTATTCTTTATATAAATCTCGCACTCATATATGCTAGATTCATCAAACGACATAATGACATATATAAATATAACGAATGAGAGAGAGTATTTGATAATATAATTATAATTTTATTCATTTTCGAATCCAATATAAGTAATTATGTTGGATTGACACAAAACCTCACACAAAAGTATATGAATCTGTGGCTGCTTGAGGGATAAGTGTGAGGTAGGTGATGACATGGATGAATAGTGTGTGTGATGTGTGTGAGAGAGTGTAATTGGTGGGGAGGCGGTGTACAATTTGGGCAACTCGTGACTGAAGACTGAGGATGAAGTCTAAAGCTGACTTGGTCCAAGTCAAAACTCCCACGCGCACTTACTTCTTCACCTCTTCCTTAAACGAAAATATCAATAAAAAGTAAAATTTGATAAATGTTGTAGTTGTATATCTTAATACATATATATCATGTATTAATAGATATATACTCCCTCCGTCCCATGAATTATGGCTTATTTCTGTTTACACGTAGATTAAGAAAGTTATATTTTGTATGTAAAGTAGTGTGTGACACGAAATTTGAGGCACTTTTTAGTATAAAATTGTTTCATTTTTTGGAAACGAGCCAACTTGATGGGACAATCCAAGAAGGAAAACGAGCCAACAATAATGGGACAGAGGAAGTATGATGTATTGAGTGAGGATCAAGTAAATTTTAAAATTTTAAATTTTGCAATTTCCGTAAATAGATGTATTTGGTCTTCATAATAATACGTATTTAATATTATTCTCTCTATATTTTTTTTTCGTTTTTATCTTTTCTCTATTTTACAACACATTATCAATACAAAAAAATTCTTGTTTTAGTGTAGCGGCTTACAATTCTAAGTTTATCATTATATCATGAAAAAGAAAAAAAACTTCAATGTTTTATAAATATTTAGTATTGAAAAACTTTGTAAAAGTAACGAAACATGTGAATGTGATCAAGTTGTAAATATAAAAACACTTGTACGGATATTTGCACCATGCAGATGTTCAAAAGTATCAATTATTCTAAAAAAAGTGTTATTTATGTTGGAAAAAAAATCAATTAACTTTTACCATATAATAAAAAAATATTATTTACACTGAATAAAAATGTCATTTGCACTTGAAAAAAATATCAATATATGTAAATATAGACATCCTCATTGAAGTCCATCTCATTTGCAAAATTGCATCATGATTGAAATAGTTTTTGAAACATTGGGCTGTTTAGGTGATAAAGATCTACAATGTATCTAACTTTGACTATGAAAGATGAGTACAATGTATTTAACGATTTTGAAATGTTGGAAAATATATTAGTATGAAAAGGCAGTGGGATGATATGTTACTCTCATTTAGAGGGAAATTGACTGATATAAGTCGTGTTTACTGTAATTGTGCATGAATCTAGAAAGATGGCTGCGGTTTTGCACGTTTGGGAAATGTATGAGACTTGGACTTTTTGGCCTAAAGTTAGCCCAATTTGTACCTATAAAAGTATAAGTACAATAACTAGGGCCGTAAATGAGTCAGTTTATTCATGATTTATTCGGAGCTCGGATCGATAAAAGTTCGATTCGAGTTCGTTTAGTGAAGCTCGTTAGCTAAACAAACCAAGCTTGAGCATGATAGTATTCGGCTCGTTAGCTCGTGAACAAGTTCGTTAACTGATTTACTTTGAAAATATAAAATTATTAACTAGATATAATTATTTTCTTTCTATAATTAATAATTATTGTGTTAAATCTCTAACTATTTTTATTTGTTCTAAGAAATCAATAAATATATTGTGTTATAATGGATAATATAATTTATTTTTAAAATAAAATAATCAATATTCTAAATATATATCTAAATTTAGAAAGCTTGTTTGGGTTCGATTAAAGCTCGAATAAGCGATCGTGAGCTCGAAATATTCGATAAATAAAACTCGAGACTCATTCCGATCTTAAACAAACCAAGCTTGAAAGACGATGGTGTTCGGCTCATTTCGGTTCGATTACACCCTAACAATAACTAGAAACTTCTATAGTTTAGTTAAAGGGATAAGATGTCGATTCCTAGATTAGTCATAATTTATCAACTTGTGACAGGTCTTCATTTCCTTGGTCAATGGAGTATAGAGGAGTAACTCTTTTATGGTTTTCCTTTTTTTTTTCATTTTTTTTTCTCTTTTATATTTGCAATTCATATCGTAAAAGCTTCACATGTTTCTTTATCTAATTTTGAGGTAGTTGCGTTCTCTCCAATTTGGTGACAACTTGTACGGTAAGATTTATTTATTTATTTTCTTCTTATTTCCTTGTTTACCTTCTTCGAACACCAAAATAGCGGATAAATAAAAAGATAGATGAATGCATATTATTTGTAATATATTTATACGCTTGAGATAATCTACCCTAGTTTTCTGTGTATCACTTGTATACGCAATTGAATTTTTATAAGTTTTTCTTCTTTTTTCTCTTCAATTGATTTATTGTACAATTGTTAAAGACTATGGTTAGTTATTTTTTGTACTCAGTTTTTGTTTTAAGTTAATGTTGATATGTCTTGAAACTATCTCTCGCTTCGAATAGTTAGGTCAGCGAGTCGGGTCAAGGCGACGCCCGCCCAACTGTATGCAATATTGAGCCTTAATCGTATATTGGGCCTTAATATCGTATTGAATGAACCCAAAGTGGTTTATTCTTTTAAGTCTTATATATATATTGGAGAGCGTAATTGTAATCCGAAAAACCCTAGCCGCCTAATATTATATGTTCTCCTTTTCTGTCCGTGGACGTAGCCAACTCTTTGTTGGTGAACCACGTAAATCTGTGTTTTCTTTACGTTTTCTGTTTCTTATTGCTCAATAATCCTAATCCGTTACAACAATTAATATTGATTATTAGATTATGATTAGTTTATATCTTTGACAACTATTGATATTGGTGGGATATATCTCTTCTGTGTGCTGTATGGAATATTAGTTCATAAGTCTGTTTTTACTTAGTAGATTATGTATATCGATGTTATCATAACCATGAGAATATATGGAGACAAAATTATAACATGAAATATAATAAAGAAAAAAAAAATCATGCCTGAAATATTACATCATTTGTTTTTCTTAGATTCGCAGAGATGTGGAGCTTTAAACTAATCATGTCTTTTGGAAAAATAACCCCATTTTCAATGGTATGGTGAAGCTTTTGACCTCATGGAAAACTGATATTCTGGAAGCTTTTATTAGATAAAAATTCATAATAAATCCAATAATAGAGTATATACTTTGTAAAAGATAAATCTCGTGAAATAAATATGATTAAAATAATAAATTTAGCAGTGGGACACAGTGAATGAGACACTAATATTGTGATATTGAATCCCATCTGTTTCAAGAATATGTTTGAAGTTCAATTTGAATTGAGCTCTTGAAGAAAAAACGAAAAAGAAAAACAAATGAGTATAAAAGATCAAGCTATTCAAACTCGACTTGTATTCGACTTTATTATAATTAATACTCATTCCAAGCAAACTAAATGGATCATCAAAGAAGTCCAAATTAATATAATATTTTAAGCATGATCATATCATTATAGATGAATTTAAACGGTTGCACTTTAAGCTAGCTCAATTTGGCTTATTTAGTACTCTAGTAACAAAGCTACTCAAATTTATAGAATTGCCGTCAAAACTGTGAGGGGAAACACATAAAGAATAGGAACAATAATTATATTGTGAGGGACAACTCGATGGTTAAGAAGTGTTCTTGTGATCGAGAGGTCATATGTTCGAACTCCACTAAATGTTTCTATGGGTTTAAGTCGGTCACATCTAGTTTTTCAAGTGTGGTTTACATGTCACATGTGATTTGCAGGTTATTGCACATGAATATGAGGTTTACCTATTGAGCATTATTAATAGTGTCTGCGGGTTCCCATGATACCCAAAAAAAAAAAAAAAATTACATAGTCATGCTCTCGACATAAAGTGTGGCTAGCAGGGCCGATTCTCCCTTGACCCAAAAAAAGGCGACCGCCTGGTGCTTCCGGAAAAATTAAGGCCCCAGATACATGTACATTCAACTATATATATATATATATATATATATATATATAAAAGTAGATTATGGTGAGAAAGCTCTTTATTATAGGAAATAGGAATATATAGTAGCATCTTTCATATTTGTGTAGACATCGAATTCTTATGTTAGCATATTAGTTTAACACATATTTCATCCATTCATGTACATATCTAAATATATTAGTTTAGCACATTTTCATTCATCATCATAGCACAAGAAGGTTTCTAGTCTTGATCGATGTCCGCGTAGCACACAAACACAAAATGTAGCATAACGAAATTAAATCTCAACCTTTGATCCAGCAAATCAAAGGCCCAGATTCATTCTTATTTTCTATCAAATTATCATTTCCTACCTGATCCATCTCCTTGATAGGAAATATGAATGAATTCGGCCTTTGATTTCTTGGATCAAATGTTGAGATTTAATTTCGATTGTCTTCTACGCTTTTGTGTTGTGTGCTGCATGGATTATGCTGAAGACTGAAACCTTCTTGTGATATGCTGTTATGAAAAATGTGATAAACTAATATATTTAACATATGTGCTACGAATGGATGAAATATGTATTAAACTAACTTGTGCAACATAGTAATTCTGATTGTGCTACACAAATATGAAAGATATGCTAGACTTACATATCTATTCCTATTTTCTACACTTATTTCCATTCTCACATGAACCATATATATATATATGGACTAGGAGAATTAGATTTTTTAAAACAAATACAAAACAAACAAAATAATTTCATTGAAAATGAAGCTATAAAATTATTCTCACACTTTATTTCACAAGAATTAGAAAAATGACCTGATATTACAACAAGTAAAAATTATCCTATAATATTAAGATTAGAAAAATTAGCATTAATAGAAGACGATATTACAAAGGCAAAAGTAAATTATGTTTGTAAAATAAAAATAAAGTTACCAGAAATTACAATTAGAACAAAAAATGGAGAGTATAGTGCAGAAGATGTAGAAGAATTTAGAAAACAAATTAATGAAATGCTAAAACAAGGATTAATTAGACATTCAAAAGTCCTCATAGATCTACGACTTTTATAGTTAGAAATCATTCGAAATAAAAAGATGAAAACCTAGAATAGTATATAATTATAAAAGATTAAATGATAATTGTGAAGATGATGGTTATAATATACCAAATAAAGAAACTTTAATAGCACTTATACAAAATAAAAGATATTTAGTAAATTTGATTTAAAAGTGGATATAATCAGTTAAAATTAGAAGACCGTTTAAACCATGGATCGCTTTTACTTGTCCAGAATGACAATTTGAATGGAATGTATTAAGTTTTGGATTAAAAAATGCGTCTGCTATCTTTCAAAGATTTATGGATAGTATATTTTAAAATATAAATTTTGTTTAATATATATTGATGATATTCTTGTAGTAAGTGATAATTTAAAAGAACATGAAGAACATTTAAATATTATATTTAAGGAAATTGAAAAGAATGGTATAGTAATTAGTAAAAGAAAATGGAATTATTTAAAAGAAAATTTTCGTTTTAGGATTAGAAATTGGAAATGGAAAAATAGAATTACAACCCCATATTGCTACTAAAATTTTAGAGTTTCCTAATAAATTAACAAATTTAAAACAAATACAATCATTCTTAGGACTTGTAAATTATGCTAGAAAATTTGTTCCAAATCTTAGTAAATTAGTTGGTCCGTTATATAATAAAACTACAAAAACTGGTCAACGACATTTCAATATAGAAGATGAAAAACTTATCCAGAAAATAAAAAATGAAATAAAAAATATTAAACCTTTAGAATTACCTACAAGTGATAGTTATATAATTATTGAATGTGATGGATGTAAAGAAGGATGAGGAGCGGTATTAATTTTCAAACCCCATAAATTTAGTCCAAAAAATGAAGAAAAAATAGCTGCTTATGCTAGTGAAAACTTTAATAAAACAGGTTTAAATTGGACATCTTTAGATTATGAAATACAAGCATTAATAAATTTTTTAGAAAAATTTAAAATATGGTTAAAAAATGAATTCACTATTAGAACAGATTGTGAAGCTATTATAAAATTTATTAATAATGCTAATAGTAAAAAAGTTAATAAAACAAGATGGATAAATTTACAACAAATAATTCAAGGAAATAATTATAGAATAAAATTTGAACATATAAAAGGTAAAGATAATAATATTGATGACTTATTATCTAGAAAGTTAAATCGTCTTTTTTATGCAGGAAATGGATAAAAAAATTATAAAGCCTTCAAAAGGAAAAGAGAAAATTACACAGCCCGAAGTCTCTAAGACCAGAAGGGAAGAAAAACTATACAGTTCAGGATCTGAGAGAAATTATCCAATGGATATTTCTTCAGATGAGGAAAGCAAAAGTGTTACACACTTCTCTCGACTAAGAGAATCCAAAGATTACAAAGATGAAATTCAATTTGGAACAATAACTTTACAAAAATGCTCAAATCACCTTCAGATTCGGAGAAATTACAAAGGTTACACAGAAACAACAGGTTATCCTTGATAATCTATGGCATATTCAAACATTGCCAAAAGCTACAGCTTTCAAAGTTCAAGTTTTAAATGCTCTGGCATTTTATTTTTCTGACCAAAATCAAAAACCAGAGCAATCCTAAAAGAAGTTTACACATTATGTTATTTTCAGAGGAACAAAAATTGAAGTTTTTCATAACTTTAATACTGTTCGAAAATATATTAATTATCTTAAACCTCTTTGGAAAGGTTACTATAGTTTTTCAGAAGCATTGTCAAATGCTAGAGAAGCCTTTGGTATACAAGAATTTTTTATTGAACCAGAGGAAGTCAAAAGTTTTGCTCAGATTGCACAAGAAAACCCAAGTAGTGTGATTCAACATCAGTCTTCTTTGTTAAAAAATTATGAATTACAACTTGTGGATTTTGAAAAGAAAATTTCTGATCTAAACAATCAATTGAAAAGTTTACAAAATGATTGTAATTTCAAAGATCAGACGATCTCGGTCATGGAATCAACCATTATAAAGTTGAATCAAAAAATTGATTTTTGAAAACAAAACCCAAGATGTTCCACCTCCAAGAAGTTTTGAAAATTTTAAAACTAGAATTCTTGATATTCCTTGGAGAAACAATGGAACCATCCCGAAATTGTTCGACCTTGAGAAAATTATTTCTATAAAATTTTACAAGGATTTCCTCAAAACCTTGTTGATCTACAAAGAAAATTGTTGAAATTTATTTCAATGAGTCAAAATTCAAGGCGTAAAAATCATACAAATGCTCGATGTTTATAAATTTATACGAGAAAGAAGGATATTAACTAATGAGCAGTTAGAATTCACGGCCTTCGCTTCTACTGATTGATTTAAACAAGACCGACATGCGGATGAAATGATAATCAATTTTACCACAATGGTATGATTGATTTTATGGAATTGATTATACGAGAAAAACAAGACCTAATGAACAAAATGGGAGAAAATTTCTATTGATAGTGGCAATATGCAATCCTTATCTTCCAAACCAAAGGTCTCATCGAAAATTCTAGCTTCTTCCAAGCTACATCACACGATTATCGTCCGGCGGAAAAGAGAATTTACTTGCGGACATTGAATATTACGGGCGATATCTTGGACGATTTAAAAGAGGAACCGGATCATTTAACATTTCAAGATTAGAAGAACAAATTAATATATTTGAAGTCCGAAACATCCCTAAATTGAATTATGGATGAAGTATAAACTTGCGGTGAAGGACATTATTTACAAATATGGGTAACACCAAATTGAATATGTTCCTTCCTTTCGTGGAGAAGGTGATAGCCTTACGAGATGAAGAAAATACTACCATCAATACAGATAAGGATGAAGAAGACATTGATGATTCTCAAAGCTGCGACACAATTCCAGATACTCATCGAGATTTTTGAAAGATTAGACATATTTGTATCAATTATTAGTTTGTAACTGTTTCTCTTTTGTAATTTTCTTCTTTTTCCTGTTTTTTCTTTTACACGTATAGGATGGTGTATCATAACGTGTAAAATGATAGAGAGCATTATTGTAAGCATTAGCATTATTAATAGGATAGGTGGATATGTGTAAAGTTTTAGCTTTGCTTTTTTAGGTTTTAGGTCTTCTTAGAATAGTAGTTGCACCATTAAATGTTGGTTATCTTTTGCCTATAAAAAGGCATTGTAATCAAAAACAACCAACGACGAGAGAATTCAATAAAATATCTTTGCATTCTTAATAGCCATGAGTTTCTAAGCTCCTTGTTTTCTTACTCCTATAGCCGATAGCAAATTCTATACACATCCTTGACAAATTTAATAATATATCCAACATCATAAAAAAAAAATCCTTCAATTCCATCGAACATATTTTCTGGAAACGGCTCCGTCCTGTTTCTTCATCATAAGAGTTACTGTGTGAGCTCTATCTGGTATATTTTTTATTTTCTTTATGTGGTTTAATGTGTAACGCGAAAAAACACACCCTACCATATATATATATATATATATATATATATATACTATTTTTTATGCTAAATCCAGAAATTACATCCTACATGCAATTGTCAAATAGAAAATATATTGAACAATATAGGAATATGAAATTATCTATTGTAGTTTATGTGTAGTTTGGGGAATGAACCAGAAATTTCATGTTTTAATCATGGCTTATTACCCTTTAAAAAATTAGGGAGTAAGGCTTATCTATCTAAAACAAAGGCTTATCTAACAAAAAGTTTGTACTAAATAACTTTGATTATTGTCAAAGAAACTACACAAATAAGAACCAAGTACTTTAATTATATAAAGTTATATTCGTTTGTTAATAAATATATCATCATAGAATACTATTAACTGTATATATTTCAATTTTTCTCTACGGAACCAAATTTTCAAAGTATAAATATAAAATATAAAAATATATGTACATTTCAACTCTATCACAAGAAGTTTGGTCATAAATATTTAGTAATTAATTCCATCATTGATGGAAAAAAAACAACAATTAAATAAATTTTTATGGAGTATTTTCGTCATCTCTAAAAACAATGCATGATTTATATACTAATACAGTAATACTCATCCGTCACAGATAGCATTCTTTGATTAAAATCTTTTTTTTTCTATAAAAGTAATTTTACGAGTATCATAATTTCGTACGACAAGTCCCAGCTCCTGATGTGGTAAAGATAGATAAATATGTTACATCTAAATAGCTGAATATTCATATATTATGATGAATCCACATAATATTTTAGAGTTACACTCACACACCCACATTCACGCACATTAGATGACTTGAATACCCGATCTATTAGTTGAAGGAAAAATGTCTTACCATAGTTGTTGGACAAAAGATCATAATAGTCGATGATACACCAAACAAAAATTCTTCCAAATAAAGAATGTAGGAATTGTAGTTTCTTCGAGGAATTAGAAGTTTGGGCTTTTGCAAAATTTTAGCCCATCTTAAATATAAGTTACAGGTTTGAGAAAGTAATTTAGCCCATCTTAAATATAAGTTACAATCTTTTATGATTATGTTTGATGTTAAAATATCGGACTATAAAAGTAGGCTAAAAAGCAATACCAAGCAGACATTTAATTACGAAAGATATTATGACATAATCCTCAATTTCCAACTGTTTCGAATTCAAATTAAAATGGGAGCTGTAATAGAGAGCTGCAAGGCATAAAGTTAGCTAAACAAATTTGCAGTTTCAGAGCACGTATGTGATCTTTTAGCAATAATGAAACTAACTAATAATATATTGATTTTTATATTTATTCTAAATCTACTAACTCTTAATCAATTAAACTAAATCCATGGAGACATTAGTTTTTATAATTGACTATGCTAAAACATGGTGACCGCACTTAACGGGCAACTTGTAGCGACGAGTTGCCCATTAATTCAGCTCCAAATTTACCATAGATATCGAATCCGTCACTAAATTTGTTGTTGGCAGCTGAAATGGAGTTGGATTTCATCTGTCTCCAGAACTTATTAACAACAAAATTATTAAGATTGGTGACGGAAATTTTCATCACTCAAACGTGTTTTTTTTATTGTAGCAATTATTTTTCATGGATTTATATTTAAGTATAAGGATCAATAGTCAAATTTATTACTCGGTTAACCCATGATAAAGCAGAACAAGACATTTACGAAGGGGTTTTCAGTTTGGTGGATGAGATTGATAAAATTGATATAATAGAATTTGGCTATTTGAATTATTTAGTTTTATATTTGGATTAATTGATTACGGTGCAATATAAATTGAAGGATTATATCTAAAATATAACATAATAACAAAAATGTATTTGTTGTGCAGTAAACATACAAAAATTTGAGGGCAAAGAGGACTAAAACTAATATTGATGAAAGTGTTTTTGTGATTTTGCACTAAGGATTATTAACAAACAACCCAAATTTTAGGTAATAAGTTATCATTCAATTGGATAATTTGAGCACAAACTGAGTTATCCATCAAGGGTTCGAATCATTCAAACCAAACATGTGATTAAATTAGATTACTGTATCAATCAAACAAGTTACACCCAATATAATTATATTAATCTATAAGGAAGAGTTTACTTTTGAGAATTAGCCTACATGGATAAAAATAATATAAGTTAATTCATTATTTATTTTGATGGATTGGAAAATGAGATAATCCAAGATCATTGATACCTTTTATCATTTGAGTTAATTGAGCTTGATTCATATCTCATTAAAATTTAAGCACCAATTTTCTATCGAAAAAATGGACCATATATTTTAATTGCAAAACAAGTATAAGGCCTTATCAGTAGTTTTTTTCTTTTTACACCAACACAAGACTCGCATACTTAAAGTTAGAGAAACACACACATAATATCACATTTTTTTTAAAATTTGATATCGTTTTTTTGAAAATTGATTATAAAATATCAAATATGGTTTTGATTTGTATCTCGTTGTATTATTTTACTAGTAGCTATCGTATATTTATTGAAATAAGTGTTAATGTGGACATATTGCAATAATGCCACACAAACTGCCATATTTGAATTATTAAAAAGTAAAATAACAACAAAACCCATTTGTTTTCAAATCAGATAAATCATTGTATTCATCTATAAAATATATATTATTTTGTTGGAAAAAGCAAAGGAGCCTAACTAAGTCGATATATAGGAAGGGCATTTCCAACTAAATGAATACAAACGGATATTGCTTTTTTTTTTTTCTTAGTTCAATTATCGACGCGGCAGAGTCCACTTTTGAGGAATATATGCATTGAAAGAATGGGTCCGATTTCAATATTAAGTTATATTTAAATTTGATTTTATATTTAAGATTTAATTAAAATGTATCATCTATTGGATTATAATTTATCAATTCCAAATTATATCATTTTGAAGTTTCCCTTATTAAGAAAAGTTCGATCTATAATTAATATCATAAGATATCAGTTTTAATTAAATTATCACGGTATTTCACTTGCAAAATTTCGTATTTTATGAAATAAAAATTAGCATATCAAACATATCATCTTCAACAATTAGCTTGATATGAGGAACAGTGTAACTTGAATACGTACAAACCATAATATATCAAATGCCAATCAAATTACACATTAAAAGAGACATTTCTCGAGGCTATATTCTTTAAGCATTACTATTGGATTTGAATACTTAGTAATGGACCTTTTTTTGCCTAAATTGATATCCCAAAAAATTATATTTTTTCATGTAATATTTTTTATACAGGAAAAAATGAAAATGACAATAACTCCACTTAATTGAACGAATTTTGATAGCCTCATTTGGTTTAAAAGTCAGCATTAATAACTCATTATTCTATTGCCTCAGATTTGGACAAATCTTCTCATAAATGCCGATGTCCATTCCGTTGTAAGCAAGTGGAGCATACATCCACATATTATCAGAGCTCAGCAACTGAAAAAGAATGAAATAAATAAATAAAACATTGTATGTGGGACATTAATTTTAAGAAAAATCTACAATGTGAAAATTTAAAGCACCAAAATATACCTTAATTTGAAGCTGCAGAAACTTCACATACTGCACAGCTTCTTCCAGCATTGTGCTAATGTCAACCTGTTAAAGATATATTACTTATCACTCAAAACTTTATGGACATAATTTTTTTAAGTTTTAGTATTTTCAATGTTTTACCTTTGTTCCATTGGGAACAAGATTCTGCAAGATCTTCAATCTCTCATTGATTCTCTCTCTTCTTCTCTGAATAACAAGAAAAAAACTATTAAAACACGATCTCCATGAGAGAGAGAGTTTTATTGATCAAATCTATGTTTGTTTCCCAGTTAACTTACTCTTGCATAGAGGCTTTGTGAATCAGTTGCAGATCCCCTACTAGCTCTGGCTTTGGAGTTCGAGTTGGAGTTCTTGATTTCTTCGTTCAAATCTTGAGAAGCATTTGAGTCATCTTCATCGATGTAGCTGCTGCAACTCTGCCTATTTCCTCCACCGTTTATTTCTTCCTCATTATTCTTTTCTTGGATCAATTTCTTTCCCTTTTTTGGCTGCACCCTTCTGTTTTTCTGTGCCTGCACCATACATATATATTGTCAATTCAATCTACTATTTATATATACACACACACACACATATATATAATCAGACAATGTGATTCTTTACTTACATTTCTTGAAAATCGAGGTTTTTTCTTAGGATTTTGTGGTGGAAAATCCTCGGATATTTCATGATCATGCATCTCAACGCCTTCTGCTTCAGACTTCCTCTTCATCTGGCAAGAATCGGCCGTTTCCAAAGGCCCATTTTCGCCTTTCGAACGTAGAAATTCTTCCATTGTTACATCATGATCGGGCAGCATGAAACCAGCATTGTTGTGAAAATTCATGATCATGGATTCAAACGTGTTACTAGCATAAGCTGCATCTAGAGGCGGCTGATGATGGTGATGATCTTGATCATTTCCATGAGTGTTGAAGAAAAGGGCTTCGTCGATTTCGCTAGCGTTGCTGCTTTCTTGAGAGATGGAGCAGAAGTTGGTTTGATTGGAGGGAAAATGAGGGTGATGGGGTTTCGCCGCTGTTGATCGAGAACAGGCCCCCGCCGTCGCAGTGCTGAAAGAAATCAAGATTTTCACCACTTGAAAAGATTTGGCTCAATGATTCCCATTCTTCATCAAGAAAAGATCCTGCAACTTCCATCTTTTTCTGAACAAGAAATGGTTTTTTTCTTTTCTTTATTGTTTTCTTGATTTTTGATGTGTGATGTTGGAAATGTTGATTGCTTGGTTTGATATTTATATTGGAGCTCAAAGGGAAAAGAACAGTAATAGAAGTGATTGACTTCATTTTTTATTGCATTATTGGTGGTCTTACAAATTAATGTATCCTATTTCATTGTAACTAACCCTCATGAGTCCACCAGTACAGATCATTAGGTGAAGTACATGCAATTAATTCTCTCTCTCCCTCTCTCAGACTGCCTTGAGCTTGCCAAAAATGTTATAAAACCCGATGAGTTTATGTTAACCGTCTCACCTAATTAATCATTTGATGACTAACTATGACCTAATGATATAAAAGTTTATGCAATTGTTATATATTAAGTAGTGTGATATCATTTAGGCATAATGAATAAATGGGCATCAAGTTTATTGAATATATAATGATTAAAATTTAGTCTATCTAGATTTTTAGGATATGTATCTTGGGTTCTTATTAGTAATACATCGGATACAATCTTTTGCAATATATTGTGTCAGAAACTCTTTGCCCAAATAGTTCTCACACAGATGAGTAAAAGTGTATTATTTTGTAGTTGAAAGTTGGAACTATAAATATTTGTTCAATACTTCTATTTATTTTTACTTTTGCAAATATATGAGTACTCGGTGCCGTCGTAAATGGAGAAGAGTCTACTTTGATTATCATATGAATATCTATATATTCTTTAATATTAATTATTATAAAAGTATATGTTTTAAAAGTTTATTTACTTATAGTATCATTGCTTAATATAATTTTTAATGATAGTTTAGTAATTAAATATATATTTAGATTTAATTCATTTTGATACAAGATTTAAATCATTTTGTACCTAATTTCAAAATTGTGATGGAGATGATCCATTATATAGATAGGGAGGATCTAATGAATTATATTTCCCCGGCCCGCATTTTCGAGGAATTAATTTAGATCATTTACTTTGTATATGATCTACAATTATCATATAAAAAGCAATATTGTAATGTATACATAAGCATTATCACAAAATAAACATCAATTTATATATAAAGAAACAGTATCCTAAAATAAATATTACATATATCAAATATAGTAGTAGAAATAGTTCATATAAAATCAAATATAAGTTGTAGGTACTAAGAACCAATCTCGACCATTTGTCTTTGTCTGATTTATGTGTGAGAATTTGGAATCGATGCATGGTTAGATCTTAAAACCAACTAAAAATATATGTAAAGTTATATCTTCCTGATAGTAGTCATTTTAAAGTTTTGTCTGTTAGTCAACTTATTTGTTAGGGAGTTAAACTTAGCTTAGACATATCTTAGTTTGAAGAGAAATCGAGCTGAAGACGTCCAAGTCAGGAACTAACTCAGATGGACCCAGTTAACTTGTCGAGGATAAGACTCAAGCTCTTAAATGGAACAAATCAACGAATTCATGAGCAATAGACAATGTGCTCAAAAGCAAACAATTCAAAGCATTAGAAGAAAATTAGCTCAATGTTGAAAAATCTGACATCAGAAAGACTGAGTTCAATGAAAGGATTCATGGAACCTGAATTGTTAGGAATATGATCATCATTGTCGCATCAGATAGTCTAAGTAAGATAGACATTGGAAAATCAGAGAATCCGAAGGACTCGGATACTCGCTAAGAAGATCTGAAGTCAATTTGCAGCTTTGTCGCTGATCATATTATCTGAATATGAAGTCAGATGAAGTTCCAGAGACTCAGTATGGTATTACACATGAACTCAGCTGAAGATCGAGACGGAAGTTGATGAAGAAGAGTCGGACCAAAGGCATCCATTTGACTCACTAGCGGCAAAACTCTAGATGATAAGTCCAGTGATTGTATTGTCACGGAGTTTGAATTTCAAATGACTCTTTTCCAACAGCTAGTTTGGGTTCCATTCTCTATAAATATGGGACTTTGTCAACTAAAGAAAAAGATCATGCACCTTATGAGGTTCCAACTCAAACTCAACTCCGATTTGGACATAATTCGTCCTTCCAAATCTAGATATTTTCACCACTTCGTCTAAAGAGAATTTGCTTAGGTCCGTCTCTCATATCTTTAGTCCGTTTTTCAATATAACTCACTTGAATAGTTGAAAATGTAGCCCCAAACCATGCCCGACATGAGTTTTAAGGGTATAATTTCATTAGTAAATAATAAGGTATAGTTTTTGAAAGCAAATGTGCCTGGATGAGGCAGTAAACAAGTAACCCAGAAGTCGTAAGTAGCCCTAAGATGAATTAGGTGAAAATAAGTATGAGAGGTCTTGACCTAATAACCCAAGGACGAACTATCTCTAGTATGTGGGATCTGAAATCACTTCCTTTAGAATTATAAAATAAGGAATTTCTAAGTGTAAGAAATTCACATGTTCATCAGGTTCGTGAATGTATGATCAGGGGTTTCTTCGGACTTCGAACCACGTTAAATCCTTACCTCGTGTGCCTTTTTGTCTTGAATATTCTTTATCTTGCATATCTTAAACTTGGCATATCTCCGATAATCTCCAACTCAATCTAAGATCCACGTGAATGTGACATCTGCATGCATATGACTTATGCTTGTATTGCTTGAATTTTTCTAAGTAGTTGAACAAGAACATCTTTCTTTTCCAGTTCCGCATACACAAAGCTTGAATTGGATCTCGCTGACGGACAATCCTTGTCATCATAGAGTTTAATCGCCGACTCAATTGTTCTTGCTTTAAGATTGGAAAAACTAGAAAAGTTTTCGATCGGTGTATAAGTGTATTCTTCCACATACCCCGACACATAACTCAGGGTATCCTACACTACGTTTATCAAGAGAAGAAAACATCATTATAATACATACAAAGAATTTTAATTAAAAATTATTTTTGTATATATAAGAAACTATTATTGTATATATATATATATATATATATATATATATATATATGAGTTTATTATGAAACCTATCTCAACTTTTACCAATTTTATTGATTATATCCCAACAATTAATACTTACCAAATCTATCTCAATCTTCTCAATTTCTTTCAATTATATAATCAGAGTTCATATACGACACTGATCATGACATGGCGCATCGACAGATGGCTTGCTGTTCGCCAAAAAATAAAGTGTAAACGTGACAAAATAAATGTCACAATTATATAGCTAGAGAAGAACACTGATGATACAATCTATTCAAATTAAAACTGCTGTAATAAATTTTATAAGTTTTAAAGATTGTGATAGAAATGATAAATGAGTAAATCATACACGAATCTTAAGTTAATCATTATAACTGATTTTTTATGTGAACGTATCCTTGTATATTTATGTTATTTAAATTCATAATTGTTATGTGCCTTACACGCACCTTTAGATCCATACTCCGATAGGTTAAAACTTAAGCACAATCAACTTGACAAGTTTAATTAAATCAAGATGGATTATAATCATATCCCTTAAATGATGGGTGGATCCATGCATCTTCTGCCCCATTTATTTACTGTTATCCTAAATATATGATTATGTGTTCGGTTAAGATAAAAAAAGGGCAACACAAAAGTATAATTGAGGAATTGGAAGAACGTGGAAAATAGTATAATGATATTGAAGAGGGAATTTGTTAAGTCGGCTTTTTTGGTGATGATCGTGGCAATGAGTATGACAATATTTTTGTGTAGCAAGACAAGAACAAAGCCGACAGGATTCCCGCGAACCTCGCTATTTGTCTTCACATTGTCCAAAACCTAACCTGTGACAACCCTACTTATGATAAAATTAATATATATCAACTCTATACTTATCGATCGAGTGCTTATTACGTACACTCTCAGTTTACTTGTTTAGGGTTGCTTTGATTGATGGAATAACGAAATTCTGATTAAAAGGGTTTGTTGGTTTGAATTTATCTTAGGTCGAAGTATTCAATATGTACTTATAACGGTGGACTAAATTGTCATGCAATAAAATTGAACAAATATTTGTTTGTGTTTTTATTTTCATTTTGGTACACTCGTACCCCTCACACAATGTCTCAATTTTTATACCACCAAAACATATTATATTATTATCTCTAAAATTATCATTAGACAAAGTTGGTTATTCAATAAATTGTGCAAAAGGAGTTGTTTTACATAATATTGGTTTCACAAAAGCTCAAACAAATTCGCGTTGTGCAATAATGCATCAACTAAATATTTTCAAGAAATACTTCTAGATTAAGAAATGTTTCTCATGTTTGAGGCGTTTGCACATCAATGATCTACAAATTTAGTTAAAAATATTCAAAAGAAGATCCATAAAATTAAATATTCCGTACTACGTTGTCGATTAATCAACTCCCAATCAAGATAAAATCAAGTGAGATTATATATCCTCATCGTTGCATCAATATTGGTATTTTATTTCACCAATTCATGTCGCACAAAAAATGTTTATGTATTCTGTCTAATTATTCCATTTCACCACTTCACAACATGTATATGGTACTGCTGGCGGTGGTGTAATATATGTAACCAGAGAGAGATATACAAAATGATTTATTGTATTTAAATTTTGGTAAAATTGCAGTTTAGTATATGAACTAGTGATCTTTTAACAGAAACGTTCTGATATCTACATATAATACAAAAACATTCTAACTATATATTGACAGAAATGACTCGAACTATATAATTATAATTAAATATTCAAACAAATCACAAATTTAAAAAATGTATTAAGTAAATTTTCAGCTCAGAAATTATTATTTTGTTATTTGGAATTTTAGGCGTCGAAATAGCCCTACTTTGATGCTTGTAGTTCGGATATTTTCATCGAAAGATCAGTAGTTCAGATATTTAGCTGTAATTTTTTTTTTTTAAGTTGAAGATAAAATCCCACCCCAGATGAATTTTGGAATTATTATTATTCCGTGTTATAAGATGCTTACATTATATTTATGGAATAAGAAATATTTGTGCTTGGGCTGGCTACATGTTTATGAGATTTTAGGAAGATATCATATCCAGCAAAACAGTATTATCTACGTGGTTAAAAAATGTTGGTGGGCATTATACATACAGGTGTTATAATAGTGAACTGGGATTATGTTGTAAGGAAATCACAATAATATTTATGATAGAGGGGAAGTTCCTAGCTAGCTGTGATATCTCAGTTTTTAACATATTTATATAATAATTCAATAAAAACACAAGTTTCTTAATTAATATATCACAATTTATCGGATTAGATGAACTTAGTCACCTTTGATTCCGCCGTTCTTCCCGCTTCAACTCTACGCGTCGGATAGAGACACTTTCAATTCGAATATATACACAATTTACTTAAACCATTTTATTTTATTTTCCTGACTTTTAAAAATATGAATCGCTTTTATTTCGTTTAGGAAATTTTTACGTTGGTTACATTTAACTTGAAAGAGTTGAAGATGATCAGAGGGATTTAACGACTGGTTGCATAATAATATAATATTGTAAGAAAAATGATGCAAAGTTGTTTGTTTTAAAAATAAAATTATTATTGTGAAGTTGAGTCAGTTTAAGTGCTAGTAAATGGTTAAGCCGAATCTTTTTGGGGTGTGAGAACAATGGATTTACTATCTTACAATCATTTTGGACAAAAACTATGTACCTCGATTTGGGGCATGATCAATTAATTGTATTTAATGTATGCTACGTTTTACCTTCATCAATTGTAGGTGGAAAGCACAATTGGATATATAGCGATGTTTACTATTTTGAATTTGTAATTGTGGTCGTATAATTAATAGATCAAAGTATATGTGTAGAATACAATCTAATCGTAGAAACTATACGTGTATCAATGCTGAAGTAGCAATTCCTTTGTACTATCATATGCAGAGAAGCCCTAGATATTTCAATAAAATTCCAACTTACCTAATCTTCATACATTTTAATAACTCTCGCAAGAATTTAATTTGATTATATAGTTCGGAACCATGAAACAAATAGAAGATAATATTTAGTAAAAATGGGGATCTTCTTAGCAAGTACATTTTTCCCTCCCACTGCACGATCGCCAATGGAGGAAGCCCCAGCTGGAAATTCTTTATTGTTAAAATAATGAGAATAATATATAATCATCTATAATTCCATTTACTCCTATTTAATATTTAAATAACTAAAGCCCTAAAAATCAGATATTGTTTCATTCTTAATTAAAATTCTTCTGGGTTTTAGTTTGGCCGACTCCGCACGACTGGGGGCTTGGGGTGGGGTGATCTCATTGCAGTCCCTCCTTAATCATCAATTATTATATGAACTAAACTAAGATTCGAAGAATGACAGCTAATCTTTGTCTGATACATCAAATTAAGCTACCAAATTCGAAATACGTGCATTCATGAGATGAAACCACGTAGCCCTTTTGATAAATTTAGTTCTAGTATATATGATTAGTACTGCTTTCAGAAAAAAAAAATATTATTAATATTGGGAGTGGAATATAATTAATGACAGATATGTTAAAATTCTTTTATTATTATTATTATTATTATTATTATTATTATTATTATTATTATTATTAGGGGTGGTTAGTCGGGTCGGGTCGGATATCCTGCCCGAAATTATCGATTACCCGACACGATTTAACATAAAAATCAATAGATCCCGACCCCATTAAGAAAATCGAGTATTCGAATACCCAAATCGTCGGGTATCTGATTATAACCGTATATTACTCAATTTCCCTTTTTGATTTCAAATATCAAGTCGTGGCCTATTGAATGCAGCGCTCGCCTCTCCAATTTTAGGTCCCAGGTTCCATTCTTTATTTTATTTTCTATTTTATATAAATTAATAATTTTTATTATTAAAAAACATATATTAATTAATACAATTAAATATTAAATTAATATAATTAAAGTATAATTAATATAAATTCGATACACGATTTCCTACGTAAGTACTACCCAATCCCGATCTCGACCTGATGACCATAATTATCGGTTATCGAGTACCCTATTACCCGATCGGATGCGGGTCGGAACGGGTATTACCCGATACTGGACACCCAATTAGTCATCCCTTATTATTATTATTATTATTATTATTATTATTATTATTATTATTATTATTATTATTATTGTTGTTGTTGTTGTTGTTGTTGTTGTTGTTGTTGTTGTTGTTTTATTTTATAAAAATTCACGTAAGATATTTTCAATGCACATTCAGTAAACTTCCACTTATATGAAATAATTACAAAATTTAATAAATTTTATTAAAATTCGATATAACAGACTCAATTTATTTACAATTATATTCGAGTTTTATATATTTGATTTGTAAGGCTATCGTGGCTCATATCGATTTTATCCCCTCCTAATTCTAATGAATTTAAAATTTCCACTCTTTCGAAATATTATAGGCTCACCAGTACTAGTATTTTCCAGAATTTAAGTTATAAACTCGCACCGGCTTACATATAACAAAGTAGAGATAGCTCTTTAATAGAAATTTGTACATCATTTAGTTTGTACTTTTGTATCGATGGCCAATTAAACTCTTTAAACTAATGATAGGCGTTATGTATGATATTATATATTGAGAGAAGATCATATACATAATATCGAAGCCTTATAGATAGTATATATTATTCAATTTTATTCATTCATTTCATAGTTTTATGATGGAGATTTTTTTGAATTTTAAATTGTTTTTAGTTGATTATGCTACAATATGGATAGAATCGTAACTTGATTTGTTATGCGATACTATAAAAAAACATGCATATTGTTAACAGAGTCATGCAAACAAAAAGCTGCATATGAGTTTCTATTTTTAAAGTATGCAAATTTATGTTTCGTAGTAAACATATTTCTATTTTGTTATATGTATATATCTGTTTAACACACTACTACAAATTTGGTCTATCTCTATATTTTATAGACTACTATTTAAAAAAAATAGTATTCTTTGGTAATAGACTACAGTTTTTTATAAAAATCATAGTCTATGTACGAAAACCGTTCAAGTATAGACTACGGTGTACTTAAAAACGTAGCCTATAAGAAACAATGACTACGATTAACAAAAAATCGTAATGTATGTGCGAGTTTATTTTTCTTTAAGACTACGTGTAAACAAAAAGCTTAGTGTATATGCGTGTTTCCCCCCCTAAGTTACATCAAAACTTTCGTGTATGTGCATGTATTTAAACAACAGTTTTAATGATAGTAACTACGGTTATTCACTGTAGTTTAAGTTGCAAAAAATAGACTACAATCGTTATACATAGAATATGTACGTAACCAACCATAGTCTATGGTTGATATAGACTACCTTTTTATACGTAGTGTATATGCGTCTATTTTTCTCTATACCACTTCTCTCTACAGTCCGACACGCACATAGACTACTCATAAAAAGCATAGTTAAAACCTATTTTTGTACTAGTGACAATATGCATGACTCTATTTTTTCATATTCATGTTTTGTTTCGTGGTACGCTAGCGCACATCGCATGCTGAAAGCGCGTGCAATCGCATCCCCCCAAGCGTGCACGCGTTGGTACATGATTCCTATTGGCCAACATGCAATTTTTTGTTATTTAAAATGCATGTTTATGTTATTTTATATAGATGTTTCTATTTTTTTGTGGCGCCCTACACCCACGGATGCCCCTACTCCGTGCCCGTTGGGTGTAGGGGTGAGCATTCGGGCGGTTCGGTTCAAAACCGAACCGAACCCGAAAAACCAAAAAAAAAATTAAAACCCGAACCGAACCGTTTTCTATATCCAAACCGAACCGAAATCGAATCGAAATATTCGGTTTGGCTCGGTTCGGTTTTACCCGAATTTAAATTACAATTAATATAAATATTATAATATTTATAATATAATATATATTATATATATATATAATTATATATATGTATATAATATTAACTAATTTAAGTAATAATAATATAAATAACATATATATATATATAAAAAATAAAAAATAAAAAATTTGGGCGGTTCGGTTTGAAAACCGAATTTTTTTCCCCAAATCGAAACCGAACCGAATTAATTTCGGTTTTAATATTTTCAAACCGAACCGAACCCGAATTACTGTGCAAACCGAGCCAAACCGCTAATTTCTGTTCGGTTCGGCTTTTCGGTCCGGTTCGGTTTTTGCTCACCCCTAGTTGGGTGTCCTTCCAATTTTAAAAAAAAAAAGATCATTCCACTTGTCAAATTCTGGTGCGTCCATATTTTTAAAATATGTGGTTCAGGCTGGGTGTCCACGGGCATGGACGTGGGCATGGAGCGCCACAATGAAACAAACACATGCATGTAAAATAACATAAAATTGCATGTTGGCCAACGGACGCTGGGTGCCAACTGGCACACGCTAGGCGCAGGCGTGCGCTTTCAGCGTGTGTTGTGCGCCAACATGCCACGAAACCAAACATGCATATAACAAAATAGAAAACTACATGTTGGCCAACGAGCATTGGGAGATGCACGGGTGTGCACTTCCAACATACTTTAAAACAAAAACTCATATGTATTCATATTTTTGTTTATATATATATATATATATATGTTCTGTTTTTTTGTATCACATAACAAATGAAATTATGATTCTATCATTACTGTAGAAAAATCAACGAAAATCGACTTTAAAAATTAAAAAAATCTTCACCGTAGGATCTATGAGATTAATAGATGAAATTGAGAACTTTATACTACCTAAGGCGTATGTGTATAAGGTCAGGATTCGGTAGTACCATATTTGTAGGTAGTATATTGTACCAAATCTAAATCACACATTGTGTTCATGTGGACGCACTAGAAAGCGACACGTAGGGATGTCAATCCAATCCACTTAAATTTTCAGGCTCTTCGGTTCGGGTTATTCGGATTGATATTTTTTTTTGGATTAAATTTTTCAACCATAATTCTAAATTCTTGAATTTTGGGGGCAAACCTGTCGGGCTAATTGGGTCAAAGAGCTCAGTAAAAAATATAACTTAAATTCTTCTTGATAATCACATATTTATAACAAATATATTGTATTAAACGTTAGTTAAAAAATACAAAGAAATGAAATGATAACTTTCAAATATTAACCAAAACACATTTCATAAATATTTGGAATTTTTTTTTATTAAACTTACTTTAAAACCAAGTAATGAAACTTGAAAACCATGTAACAAGAAATATTTCAGTTAATCGAGTCAACCACTAGATATTTTGGGCCAGCCTATTCGGTTCGGGCTATTTTTGGGTCAAACCACTCGGGTTGTCTGGTTATTCGAGTTGGTCATTTTTTTATTTATAAATTTTATACCATAACACAATCGGATTGTCGGTCTATTCGGGCTAACCTATGAATTTTGGGCTAGATTGACATTCCTAGTGACACGTGACGGACCTTTTTCAAATTAATTATTTAAAATTTCATAGAAAGGCAAAGTAGCACTTCGATCTTCTTCTTCTCTGATTCTCCAATTTCTTCTACATCTCATCTATCTTTTCAAAAATGACTTGCCTAACGAAATATTACCGCAACTCATGCGGTGGACACGGATGCAGTGGAAGCAACCTACTGCATGCGCAGCGAGGACAGATGATGGTGGCTGATAACGATGAGTTATTGCCTAAATTTGAGAAAAAATAAGAAAGAGATTTTGAGATAAGATTGAGAGATTGAGAGAGAGTGTGACTATGGTGGTGGTTTACTATGAAGTTCGATGGTAACTAGAGAATGATTTTGTATATTGGAGGAACAAGATGATATAGATCTAGTTTTGATGTCGAGATTGAAGCCCTATGCGGAAAGAGGAATATGCACACCACAAGACTGAGATATGCACACTACAAAACAGAAATATGCATACTATAAAATCAAAATATACATACTAAAAAATATAAACATGCATACTTTAAAATAGAAACGTGCAGGTCTCTTATTCTCGTATATCTCTCTTTCTCTCTTCTCCAATATGCACAAACACTTTTCTTATTGATTCTATATTTTCGTTCTTGTTGATCCTTTGTTTTCTTTCGTATTATGAAGTGATCTAAGCGAGAGATTAAGGTGTGGAACAATCATTTTTCATATGCATATTTGTATGTAACATTAAGGTAAATATCACTTTAAACCCCAAACTATACCCATTTTATCAAAAACATCATAAACTTTAAAAAATATCATTTAAAACCCCAAACTATTAACATTTTATCAAAAAATCCTAAACTTTGAGAAATATCGCTTTAAACCTCAAAGTGTTAATTTGTTTTATCAAAAATACTCTACATCAATTTTTCAGCTTCCGAAATTGGACGAAAAATATCTTATGATTGGCTAATCGGATATATCCAACGTTCATTTCTTGCCTTCGAAATTTTGATGTGGCTCATCGAACGAGAAGAAGATATTTCTCGTCCAATTTCAGGAGCTTAAAAATTGATGTGGAGTATTTTTGATAAAAAAAAGTTAACAGTTTGGGGTTTAAAGTGATACTTCTCAAAGTTTAGGATTTTTTTGATAAAATGTTAATAATTTGGGGTTTAAAATGATATTTTTTAAAGTTCATGATATTTTTGATAAAATGAGTATAGTTTAGGATTTAAAGTGATATTTACCCTTAACATTATGTATATTTTTGTTTAATAATATACGTGTTTTTTTCTATATCACACAACAAATTGAATTATTTTTCTACCTTTACTACAATAAAATCAACGTCCATCAAATTAAAAAATTTGAAAAAATCTCCACCATAGAACAATAAAATAAATGGATGAAATTGAGTATTACATGTTACCTAAAACTCAAGCATATATGATCCTTCATCTCTCTTTATATATATATATACATGTGTATATATATACACTTGTATTGTAGATATATACATATATATATATGCGTGTATGATACGATATAAAATGAACATTTGGAATGACTGTAAGGAATAAATATATAGATATACATATTGAAATTAATTAATACGACTGTATACTTAAAATGATGTTTTTTGTAGGAACTCCTTTTGATTTATGAATTCGCGTGAGATTCTAATTGAACCAATATTCTCGATGATCGGATAATGATGTCGTATATATGTTGTTGCATCAAAATGACCTTAAGGAATGCATGCCTTTAAAAATGGGATGGGACCACCCCTTAATTAATTAATTTTAATTATCTAATTAATTAAATTAATTCTAATTAATTAGTTTAATAAAATTTAATTATAAATTAATAATAATAATTTTAAATTAATATATCTTAATTTGGAATTAGTAAACTCTAATTGTGAAATAATAAACCATAATCATGAATTAATAAACCCTAATTTTGAATTAATAAATCCTATATATTTGGAATTAATAAACCTTAATTTTGAATTAATAAACCCTAATTGGAAATAATAAACCCTAATTACGAATTAATAAACCTTAATTTTGAATTAATAAACCCTAATTGGAAATAATAAACCCTAATTTTGAATAATAAACCCTAATTGTGAATTTATAAACCCTAACTTTGAATAAATAAACCCTACTTGTGAATTAAAAAATCTTAATTATGAATTAATAAACCTCAATTATGAATTAATAAATCATGATTATGAATTAATAAATTTTAATTTTGAATTAAAAATTATAATTAAAAATTAGTAAATTTGATTATACATTAACAAAATCTAATTATCCTTACTCACCATAATTAATATATAATTATTTTAACAAAAAACAAAGGTGAGCTCACCGTGAGGCGGAGCTCACCCAAGTTTTTGTCTTTAAAAAAATAGTATTCCGAGCGATTTAAGAACATATAAACCATCAATTGCATACCTAAAAGAGAACACTAAACATTACGATAAATAAATTAAAGCACTAGTCTTTGTAGTACGCTTAAACAAAAATTAATTACATGGACGACGCAACATAATATGTAAAAAATAATATGCCCGTATTATTCGCGTAACTATACGTCTTAACTAAAAATTAATTGATTTGTGATAGGGATGACATTTGACGTTTAAGGAATAATTAATTACTTAAATTGTTTGTCGTCAGTGACTTATCTCGTCAACTAAGACGCAAGAGCTGGAGCTACAGTCTTCAACCCATATATATATATATATATATATATATATATATATATATATATAATCTGCTTTAAATAATGTTATCTTTAACAACCAACTTTATTCATGGTAATTATTCTACTTAATTAGTACTTTGGTATGGTCTGAGGTCATTATAATCATTACACATAAATTATAAGTTAATTACATAATATCAACTGCCAGCTTTAACTAAACTAGTCCTTCGTATTTAGTGTGGCCTTTACTGTTATATCTTTAGTAGTCTTTCTTGGCAAGTCTCGGAGGGTGTTTTGTTAAGCTTATAAATTCCTTAAAATAATTTATAAGTTGTGAAAATAAGCTCCAATATCTTATAAATTTCTCAAAAAATAAGTTATTCAGTTCCAATTTATTTTTTCATAAGCTTATAATCATGAACTTATCAAAATAATTTTATTAAAGTTCGATATTTCCAATATATATCCTATCAACTTCACATCTCATCAATTGTATTCCTTTAATCTAAGATTTTATCTCTAGCTCAATTATCCAAATACTTTGACAATTTAAAAGTTCTTGAGACATTATATCTTGTAAGCTTTTGAAATATCTTATAAATTGTTGGAGCTTAGCTTTATAAAATAAGATTGACCAAACGCCCTCTAAAATTTAGTTTACAGTTTATTTGGATATTGATGTATGCTAATGCACGTACACATGCATCTTACTCGATTAAGTATTGCGATATACTTGTAATTATGTCTTATTTTACTGGCATGAAATATATATAGTGAATATTCTTTTTCATTTGTGTGCAATTAGTCTTTTTAATATAGCTAAACTGGCAAAAGTAAAATATTTTAAGGTATAAGAAATAATCTCTATTTCTTATCAAATTAATTAGATAATAAATGTTTTCGTCCTCGTATTAGCTTCATGCCTCAGCCTTTTCGTCCTCGTGTTATTGATTAAATGAAATTTCATTTCTTCAGTAAAAAATAAAAATAGATATATCAATTTTGGTGTAGCCAAATTATATTATAGGATTTGAGAAGTTATAATTACTTGATTACGATTTGAGGGGGCATTCTTGTCCTTTAACTAACGTTGAAAAGAATTCCGGGTGTCTTTTTTCTAATGTATATAGTATATAAAACTAATTATTTTTTAAATATAGACGTAAAGATTATTTTTTTATGAGGCAATAAGGAAAGAATAATATTGGTGTTTATATAATATAATGCTATTGAATAAGTGTGTATTAAATAAGCTTAAGGCGACCTTTTGAGCTAATCATGGACTTGGAGGTCAAAAACACGCCGTCCAAATTTGAAAACACACAGAATTAATTTAACTAACTGTAATAACTTTTAAATAAACCCAATATTTAACTAATTATTATATATTTTAGATATTTTTTTATGCCGCCATACTATTATTGTGTTTTACAAATAATATATGTTATGTAAATATTTTTTTATGCCGCCATACTATTATGTACTAACTTATATACCCAACTATCAAAATTAAGTTCACCCCATATCCAAACTAAAATTAACTACACCCTATACCCAAACCTATTAAAAACTATATTCTTGTTCGAAACAATCAAATTTGCGAACAACACGCTTAAAAATTTGCGTAAATTTTGCGACGCCTTATCTACTTTTTTCTCGTATGAAATGGAATCGATTCCTTCTTTTTTCTCACGAAATGGAATCATGCTAACATTAACTAAGCCAACTCCACCCAACCCACATTCACGCATTCAATTCCAAATTCTTCTTCAAAATTTGAAAACTCACCTTCTTCAAAAATTTGAATTTCTAAGCCAACTCCACCCACATTCACGCATTCAATTCCAAATTCTTCTTCAAAATTTGAAAACTCATTTGAATTTCGTTCTTCGCAATTTTAAAAACTCACCCACATTCACGCAATTTTCTTCAATTTTCATTCTCATTCGTCAATTTCGATTTGTATTTCCATTACCATTCCATTACCATTCCCATTCCACGAAGATAAGAAGAGACGTCGAAGATAAGAAGAGACGTGAAGAACAAGAGGTAATGCCAAAATAATTTCGCAAAAATTGAAGTTTCCTGGGATGTTTCCTATCGACTTAGAGTTTTATTTGACTTTTTAATAATTATGTATTAACTCAATTTTCTAATAATTAGGGTTTTCTGAAAGGAATATTTGGTTGCTTATTCAATCGAGCGAGAATATTTGGTATGTTTTATGTTTTCACCAGTATTATTTGCTATAAATATAGTTATGCGATTTTTGCGATTTTGTTTTGATATGTTAAGATGATTTTTGATGATTTGTAAGATTATAATAATGTTTAGGAAATATAGGAAATATTTTGTTGGTTATTGTTGGTTTTACAATTTCCGATAGGAAATATTTTAGATTTATAAGTGGAATGTAAAATTTGAAATGATAAATGTTGGTTTTATCGCAAAATTGAATTAATTTGTTGTCGATTGAACTTTCCGATCGGTGAAGGCCTCCCGCCGACCGGAGAAGCCTTCACCGATCGGAAAGTTCAATTGTCGATCGAGACAACGAATTAATTCAAGAATCAATTAATTGTTGTCTCGATCGACAATCAACTTTCCGATCGGTGAAGGCTTCTCCCACGACCGGAGAGAAGCCTTCACCGATCGGAAAGTTCAATTGTCGATCGAACAATTAATTAATTCACCGAATGAATTGTTGTTGTCGATCGACCAATTGAACTTTCGATCGGTGAAGGAGAAGCCATCACCCATCGAAAGTTCAATTGTCGATCGAGACAACAAATTAATTCAAGAATTGAATTAATTTGTTGTCTATTAATTGAATTATTTAATTTTCTAATTATTAGTTATTAATTGAAATTATTAATTGAATTTTGTATAATTAGTTATTAATAATTAGTTATTAATTGAATTATTTAATTTTCTAATTATTAGTTAGTAATTGAAATAATTATTAGTTATTAATTGAAATTATTAATTGAATTTTGTAATGATGCGTATTATTTTCAAGGCAATATGTCGCATTTACGGTATGTTTTCGTGTGAACCCTTAGTTATGTTTACCTTAAATATATTTTGTAATTGAGATCGGATAAATGTTGGTAGATGTGATTGAATAATATGATTGTATATGATTGAATATGAGTAGTTGAATTATGTTATTGAGATTGGATAAATGTTGGTAAATGTTATCAATAATATGATTGTATATAATTGAATATGAATACGTTGAATTATGTTATTGAGTATGTTAATATTGTTTATGGCTTGTATGTTTTCGAGATATCTGCTTTTGGAATATGATTGAATAAATAAGCTTTATGGTATATGATTGAATAATATTTCATTTATGGTTTAGAATGGTTAAATTGTATTATTAAGTTATGGCCGCTTTTGATAGGTGATTTGTAGTTCTAATTATTTTTATATTTGTATGATAGGATGTTTATTGATGTGAATTATATACAAATGAAATAATTATTGTAGTAGTTTGTTGGTTTGTTAGACGTTGTGTAATATGTGACATTGATATAATTGTAGGTCGATCCTGTTTTCTTGAGGCCTACCACGATAAATGTGGTGGCGGATGTAAAGACTTATTATAGACCGATTATTTTAAATATATTAAGAATGTCTTGCTAGATAAGGGCGAAGAGTTGGTAGATATGTTTAGGGGTTGCTTTGGTCATCCGATTGATTGGACTCCGCCTAAGTCTAGTTTTCTTTGCACCATTTAGTCTCCGTCCGATAGAGCCTACGATCCGGAGATGTATTTTTCATCAATGGAAGATACATATGTTTTCGATTAAAGATTATGCTCTAGTCACCGCCCGCAATTTGGGTCATCATCATTTGATCCCACACTGACTACGACTTGAGCGACGTTGAGGTCTATAGTCTTTTATGGGCACAGATTACATTACGTAATCTAGTAGATAGATTTTGTAGTAATGGTTTTAGTGATGATGTAGATCTTCGTCACTATTTACGTGTGGCACGTTATTACCCTCTATGGGTTCGTATTTGGATACGATACGGGAAGATAATAGCTGATTGGGTTTGGGCATTGGTCGACGATCCGGGCGTTTGCCGATTTTCGTGGCCTACAGTTACGGATCTTGAGATATTATACGACGCAGTTGTCAACCTAATGCTCAATACCACTTTTACGGACCACCGGGCACTATATGCTTGGTCACCGAGATCATACCAGCTTGGGAAGTATAGGTGGACGTCATCAATCCCACAACAGATCCGAGAGTGTTGAGGTGGAAGTTCAAGAGTAGGATTTCACCGGCACTTCTGATCACTTTTGAGCAAGAGGTATTGAATTTTATTATAATTTTAAATCATGTATGAGGTATTGTATTTATTAGAATATTAAATAACATCTTTCAATTTATTGTAGGTCGGTTATCATCTCACATCCATCGAGCCGGACTCATTCGAGGTTAGCACCGCATTGGGTGTCTGCCTCACACCCTCTCCACTCGGTGTGACTTTTGTTATACCGTCAAATCCTTCGGAGGAGGACGGCGCCCTTCGTCGTGGTGTGTCTCATCCACCTCCGGTGGACGAGCCTCGACGAGACGCCGAGTTCCGGCGGGGCTCCACAGCTTGTTGAGGATCCCGATCTTTCGTGGTCTCCATCGAGCAGCCTCGAGCCTTCACCTTCGATACCCGCCGCAGGACATCGCCGGTTGGGTTCGTTGAGGTTCCGTTGTTGATGAGCCGCGCGCCATCCGCTGAGAGACGGATACGGAAGATGCACGTGGAGGCGGCTTCATCGGCGGTGGTGGTCGCACCTGTATGCCTTAGTTCCGCCGATCGTCGCTGGATTCGTGAATCTATCCGGAATCTGTCCGGAGGGAGGACGAGCGGCGACGCATGGAGAGGTCTATCAAGACAAATTTATTCCAAAGATAAAGAAGTGGTTTGAAAACCTCTTAGAGAAGAGTCGATGTGGTTGCACACATAGGGATGATACGGCTCCACATGCACCTCATGTCCCACTTCATCCGACGACGACGACGACGAGAGGTGAAGATCGAGACCACATCACCGCCCACCCGTATGTCCCCAGACAAGGACATATTGAGCCGGAGGCAAAGACCGCATCGCCCCGGATACCCTCCCGCTACTCTCACCGATCCATGGTACCGCCCCGAACTACATCTCATCATTCCATGATGGACCGACCTATTAGTGACCGACGCCAGACGCCGCGAGGCGCACTTTCGAGCCCGTGCAAGCAGCAGCTGGAGAATGTAACTATTAAGTCTCATATTCGCGCTTTATAATATTTCATTATATTTGTTATGTTTTCATTTTCTAAATTAAATGTTTGTAGTTCGGGATCCGGAGAGGTGAACGGCACGAGACCTTCTACAGAATGAGGTCACCATACGTGAATAGCCCGATGCCACGCCCATTATCCGATGATACATTGATAAATTACCGCGTTTCTTGAACACAAATAAGGCAATGGTGGTTGTTCGGTACCGATCGACAAGTCCAGTTGCATTTTTCGTGAATATCGAAATGCCGGAGGCGTTTTGATGTTCGGCACGCTTTTATACAATATGCTTCGCTTTTTTAAGTACATCTACTTATATCGATATGTATCCCTAAAATAATTTTGCAGTCGTCGATCTATTCATGGTGTATTTGAGGGTGAGACTCGATGCCCGGATCGACGATTGACGGGGTGGATTATCAAAACACAATCATCCTCGATCTTCGTTTTTTCGTAAGTCTTTAATACAATCAATATATAGTATATATGTGTAGTATCTCTAATTACTTAATTTTCAATGTTGAATAGATGTTTCGCAAAATCAATGGTCCGAGGTACACGCAATGCTTTCGCCCCACATTCAAGACCCGCGTGAGGCACCATTGATCATGACCCCGAGAGCATTGCTTCTACATGGCAGCCACCATCGCATCGATAGCGCTTGTCCTCGGCATGACGGGTTATACATCATGGTTACGTGCCACGCAGTAACCTTATTTAATACAATAAATATTAATTTATCTAAATGGTTACGTGTCCTTGTTTATTTTATCTAAATATTAATTTTATAGATCATTATCCCTTGCGCCATCGAAAGCGTTTCGCGATAGCACGCGTGGATATGCACTCGGTCATTCGTCGGTCGTTTGACTCGCGATTTGGAGGATGGACCAGATCAAGTGGACGCGAGGATGATGGACTTCGTGTGCGACTAGATTATTGCGGCCGCTTTCTTCTCTTCACTAGATGGTTCGAGGCTAACTCCCACCGATACCACCATGGAATAATGATGCGGTTATTACACGAGCCGCTTCTTCGAGGTATTTGACCGTGAAGACGATTTCGATGATGGTCCATTTGCGTGCATGACCGTGGAACGCCTTATTTCGGTTCACCGAGCATCGAATGGGTATGTCTAATGTTGTAGCATATAGACATAAAGTAGGTGGAAATATATATGAGATATGTGATCCATATAAGTTTCGGGAGAAGAGGAAGAGGAAGAGGAAGAGGTAGAAATTAGCATGTACTAGTATATTGGTATGTATTTGTATATTGGTATGTATTGGTATATTGGATGCAAATGGATGTTCATATTATTTATCGAATATTTGATTTTTATCCGTGTTAGTGATATTTTTGTTTGATTAGAGGTCGTGACCTCTATGTATATGTTGTGAGGTCGCGACCTCTTTGTATATTATTGTTGTTGGCTATTGCTTGTTGTTGGCTATTTGTCGAGCGCAGTTGGCTTATCCATATTTTAGAGGTTATCTCGCCTTTTTTACATGTATATTAACCGAATGTTGTATATTACATGTATAGTTTGTAAGTTTAATAGTTTTGTCGAATTTGCAATTAACCGAATAGGGGATTGAATCGATTCAATTAACCGAATTTGCAATTAACCGAATTTGTCGATTAGGGGATTGCACGGCGTGTACGATCGTGCATGGTACACGATCGTGCACGACGTGCACGATCGTGCACGAGGTACACGCCGTGCACGATCGTGCACGTCGCGCCGCACGATCGCATCGCACGATCGCGGCACGGCACACGATCGTCGCAGTACGGTCGGTGGGCGTGTACCGCACGCACGCCGTGTACCCTGCACTGCACGGGCACGCGTGCACGATCGCACGCACCGTGTACCGTGCACGATCGTGCACCCGTGTACCCCGCACTCCCGTGTACCGCACGCCGTACCCTCGTGCACGCGCCGTACCCTCAAGTAGCACGCAATTTTACGTTTAAAATGAGAAGTTGGTACAAAATTTCGTAACACTAGTTAAATATAAGCAACTCTATGAACCACCATCAATAGCGTGGCCTTTAGTCATCGTCATCGCAATCTTTCTCTTCATCACACGTCGCCTTCCTCTTTCATTACTTTGAAATTATTTTCCTTGTGTTTCTTATACAATCCTTAATCGCTTTTCATGAGCCTCGAAATGAGGTAAAGTTTCCTTTCCGTCCTATTTTTTTTTTGTTTCATTTTCTTTTTGATACTTTTGTTTGTTTGTTTGAATAGAGTGAAAACTTTGATTTTCACAGAGTTTTAGAACTGATGGAGTGCTAGTATGTGATTTCGGTTGCTTATTTTATCTACATCGACGGATGCATGTTAGTCTTGCCGATTCGCTTCCTTCGCCTCGCCGAGATCAATTTTATTCATTTCTCGATAGACTATCTTATCGATTGCGCTCGCTTGCTTGATAGGTTAAAGTGTATGTTTAACGATTCACTTAACATTGACCGTGCACGATCGTGCACTCCCGCACTCCCCGCAGCACTCCCGTGTACCCTCGTGCACGCCGTACCCTCGTGAATCCAACATAATCCAACATAATCCAACAAAACCAACATAATCCAACTAAAACCAACAACAATCCAATCAATCCCCTAATTCAACAAAACCAACATAATCCAACAAAACCAACAACAATCCAACTCAATCCAACTAAAACCAACAACAATCCAACTCGAATCCCTAATTCAACAAAACCAACATAATCCAACAAAACCAACAACAATCCAACTGAATCCCTAATTCAACAAAACCAACAATATTCAACAAAATCCAACATAATCCAACAAAACTAACAATATTCAACCAAATCCAACATAATTCAACAAAATCCAAAACAACGAAATCTAATAATTTTCCGTCATTGTCGCATGTTTTTTCTAGTGTCAATTCAATTCAATTCAATTTGATTAAGTTAAAATAATAATAATGTTAATAATATCTTTACATGAATGTTTTCATTACAATGTCACTGCCTCGGATAAGTAAGGACACTTCCACCCGTATGAGATTCATTACCACACAAGCTACATGTCCGTAGTGCACGACTTCTACTACTCGATCCCACTTCATTGGATGACGATATCGACCCACTTTCGGCGCCCACTGACGGACTCTATTAGGAGGCATAACCGTAATTCCAAAGAACATCGGAGGAATACCAAGTAGATCGTGGTGAACAGATTGATCCGATCACGAGTATGCTTCGCTAGCTTTGCGTAATGGTAGTACTCCCACATAGTTAGATATATGGTGACCTTTATGACTAAAAATTTATATAATCAATTATATGTAAGTGAAATCAATTTGATCAAAAAATTAACATAATTAAACTTAAATTGCACCATATAGTCATGTGACATGAGAACACGGTATCATATCCATGTCCCACTCCAAACACGCACACGATTGCGTATTGAGATCGACTCAATGTTTTGCTTCCGTGTTGACTTTGAAAGTGGAGTCGATGAGGGCACTACATCGTATCTGCGTGATAGTTCCATTGATACCATCATCTTACGCGTTGCTTGTGGGTCAATTCACCGCGCACTTTTTTTGCTTCATGTCTCTCATCGAACCATTTTTCGTAATGTGACGGATTGCCTCAATCATTGAGCAAATTGGCAATCGCTAGCCCACAATATTCGAGAATCGAATGATTCGCAATGTTCGATGTCATAAAACCGTAGCGCCTAACGGGCATCGTGATCAGCCCACTTCGCACTCCAACCTCCACCAACTTGGTATATGCGCCACTACCATCGGCCTTCACGAGAGACTTTAACATAGCCATCGCTTTTCAAAGTGTGCATCTTGGTACGCATAAGCGGCTTTCAAATAACTTATGGATGGTTGCCCAAACGGGTGATTTTTTCAACAGATGGTAGTAGCATAATCCGTGTGTTGCATCGGGTGAACACTGACCGCGTTCATTATAATCGACATGGGCATCTCAAACAATCAACATCTCGGATTTGATCCATAAGCGACTTGTAGTCGAGACAAACCAAGTCCATGAGACATCATTCTCGATCGGACCAATTCCATAAGCTAATGGAAAAACTTGCTCGTTGTCGCCCTTTGTCACGGAACGAATAATACGCCTTTATTGCGGCCTTCGCGTGCATCGTCGACTACAATCACGGGTCGAGGCACAATGTGTACGCCAACTGCATGAACCGAGGGCGACAAAGAGGTGACGGAACCGACCATCCGATCCAATATCCAAGTCACCATCGAACCGGGATTGCTCATCCGTAACATATGCGAGATAACTCGGTAGTAGCCGAAATGATTCTTCATGTCCACCGTATATCATCTCGATCGCCCTATTACGGGCTCGCATTGCTACATCAGATGTAACGGTACACCGTACTCTCGCCGCAAATCGCCCATAATGGACCTCGGCTTTAGCACTTCACCGTCTTCGCGTATTTTTCGTGATATGTATGCTGCAATTACACGGCATTAACCTTCCTTACTCCGATATTCACTAGTTCCGTGCGCAAGTATGTATAGCATCAAACTTGCGGACAAACCAAAATCCACCTTCGCTGCGATGCACGTAGTAGAAAAGGACACCGATTATGATATCGACATTTGAATGTAATCCTCGAATTATCGGATCGAGGAATAACAAATTCTACTCGACGCTCCAAATGCCATACCTACCGGATATCTTCGCTCACCCTTGTCGTCAAGATGGAACCTTCGCTCACTCATCGGGTTCGGAACCGAGTCCAGAGGACGAGCAAAGAGATTAACTGAAGCATCATGAGGAATAACAGGGACTAGCCAGTTGCTCATCTCCTCAACTTCTTCTGGCTCTAGGCCTCCTACGTGCTCTTGCGTGTTACTCTGCATAATCGTAGATAGAAGCTTCCCGAATCCACCCTCTCGACGGATCCATGCGTCAAACTCTACAAATGAGCCATAGCTCACCAAAGCGTACTCGCGATCTTCTTCCTCTTCATCCGACTGCTTTCATCTTCTTCTTCGTTCTTCAACGTAGTCGTCGCCATCGCCGCCCTCAACAAGTGTATCACCGTCAGGTTGCGGCATATGTTGGAAACAAATTCTGGATGGATCCATGTGTTGCGGCATATATTGAGATGTATCAGCATCAAACCAATCAGATGATGTAAATTGTTGTGTCAACGACGCATCGAACGATATGTTTTGGGAAGTGTAGTCATATGTTGACGAGGATGGTATCTCAAACGAAGGTCTATATAGTTCTTGCTCGATTGGGATGTGTCGGCATCGTGAGTCACATAGACCTCTGCTTGGGCATCATGAGCCAATCGAAAAGTTGATCATCATTACTCAAAAGTAATTTGATAATTCTACCACCCGAGATCTCGATAGATAATGCGGTTGGTAGGTTGTACTCAACGAATTTCCCAACATAATTTCATTAATCATCTCTATGAACTCCCGTAAAATTACATTGTCCATTCGAACAAAGGCATTTGACCGATACCGCCAATGTAACATAAAGAAGGATCCCATCGCCTCCATATCGAACAATAATGCTCTTCCATCCCGACATCTATAACAAATACAAGATTACATTAATGTAAATATACGCCTTAACATGATTTTTCTAATGTCTTAATGTTTACACTAAAATTATCGCTACAATAAGAAAAATAGCAATCTAATCTAAGTCTAATTAAACGAATTATGCCAAGAATTATCTAAACGAATTATCCAATAATTATAAATTGCGTAAACAATCGAATTATCTAAACAAAATAATAATAAATCTAAAGATATTTGCTAGAATTTAAACAAAATAATAAATTGCTCGAATTATCTAACAAAATAATTCTAAATAGAGTATTATAAATTGCTCGAATTATCTAACATAATAATAAATCTAAAAATAGGAATAATAAACAAAATAAAAAATAATAATAACAAATCTAAATAAAACTAAAGATAATATTATAAATTGCTCGAATTATCTAAACAAAATAAATCTAAAAAATTTAACAATAATAAATCTAAATAAAACTAACAATAATAAATCTAATATCATAAACAACAATAATTGGAAGATTATCCTAATTGATTTCATTTAAAATTAATTGATTTCATTTAAAATTAAAACAACAACAATAATTCAAAGATTATCCTAATAAATCTAAAATTATCCTAACAATAATTCAAGATTATCCTAATAAATCTAAAATTATCCTAATTGATTTAATTTAAAAGTAATTTCTAAAACAAAAATCTCTCTCCCATTAGAATAGTTTTATGTCTCCGTCGATATTTCCTTGATAATTAATAATTAGAAGATTCCGCTCAAAATCAATTAGAAGATTAATAATCAATTAAGCTCTCTCCTTCGAAAATCAATTAGATTCCGCTCAAAATCAATTACAAAAATCAATTAATAATTAGTATTAAATTCATTTGATAATTAGAAGATTCCGTTCAAAATAAGCTCTCTCCCATTTAAAATAGCTTCTCCCACGACAATTCAAGATTCCTACGACATTCAAGATTCCTACGACCTAATCAATTTAATTTGATAATTTCGTGGACCAATTTTATGTTTTCTAATGAATAATTAATTTAATTATGTTTACAGATCAATAAAAATTAAATTACATTAAAATCCTCTCCTATTATCATTTTGATTCCTACGACCGAATCAAGGAATCAAAAAATCGTCGGGAGAGGGATTTTAATGTAATTTAATTTTTAATTCATTTATGATTTTTTAAAACCCATAAAATCATTTATTTATCTATTTTTCATATAATTCCTTTAATTCATCGATTGGAGAGATTCCTTTAATTCATTTATTTTTCATATAAAAAGCCATAAAATCGTATAAAACATCTAATTTCATCTAAACTAATTATATGCTATATAATTATAAATAATTATCTAAACGAATTATATCGAATTATATATACTAATAATGCAATAAAATCCAAACACTAAACAAATTATCCAATTAATTTAATTATCTAAATTATATATACTGAATTATGCAATAAATTCAAAACACTAAATGAATTATCCAATTAATTTAATTATCTAAACGCAATAATTTATCCACACCAATAAACAATAATAAATCTAAACAAAATAACAATAATAAATCTAAACACAAATTAATATCATAAACAACAATAAATTCAAAACACGTAGAAAATAAATAAAATTCGAATAACTTACTTGTTGAGACACCACTACTGGGTTGTGGATCGAAATGAAGAACGAAAATTCGAGGAGCAAGAGCAATAGCAATGTAATGAAGAACGAAAATTCGAGGAGCAAGAGCAATAGAATTTGTTGGATTTGTATTTGTTACTATCGAATTGTATAAATAGGAGAGAATTGGTTCAATTATTGGTTTACTTTTCTGCATTTATTTGTCTTCTTCAATTTTTCTGCAATTATTTGTCTTCTTCAATTTTTCTGCAATTTTAGCTGTAATTTATTTGTCTTCTTCAATTTTTTCGCAATTTTAGTCGTAGCTTTTACTTTTCGTAGTACTATTTTGTACACTATTAATTAATACGGTAAATATGAAGGATAATTTCAATATTAAATATTTCAAAATTCATAAGTTGTGTTATAATTTCACAGATTTCAATATTTTACAAAATTTCCATAGATTACCTTTAAATATTAATTTAAATATCATACATTCAATTTAAATTAATTAGCCTTGTTAATAATTTAATGCTTTTAACATAATTTAATGATTTAATGATATCATTCATATATAAAGTAATTTAAAATAATAATAATATCCAATACATCGATCATTTATTGATTTGTTATGTTTTGGTCGGTGTTATGTCATTTCACCGACCAAACTGGCGAAACTCACTAGAAATATATATTAAAAAATATAAATGGGTATGTTGTGTATTGATTTTGTAAAATAAGCGTGACTGCATACACACTTTTAGAAATGTGTAGTTTGATATATTTCCTATATTATTGTGTTTTACAGATAATATATGTTATGCACATATTATTATCTAGTAGAATATCTATTGTGATTTGTTGATTATTGTAAGACAAAAAAAGTAATATTCAAAATGCATTTATATATCGATGGATATTTTGGTTTTCTAATAGTGACTGAAAATAAATATGTAGTTCATCGTGCATTGCAATATCTTTGTACATTGTCTGACAGAGAACCTGAGGCGATCGCCTGCGCCCATCGTCTCGAAACCAAATTTTTTGTACTATATATATATCTATATATCAATTGGGCTTCAAAAAATTAATTTTGTTTACAGATTTAAGTTCATTTGGCTTAAAACATTTTTAAGTTGGGTCTAAAATAAACTCAAGTTTAATTTACATCCTATTCATGTGTATATATATATATATATATATATATATATATATATATGCTTGTTAAGGAGAAGAAAATGTGTGAGAATTATAAAATATTTTTTATTTTATAATAATATAAGGGGTCCTATATTTTTATTTTCGCTTGGCCATAAAATATCGTGAATCTACTCATGCATTATTATTCATATGTTTTATTGGCGGACTATGGTGAAGGGTCTACACATAATAAAACCGACGTATATTATTAAAACTTCTTAAATTTGTAATCTTTAATCAAGTCAGATTAAATATATTTTCAGATATAATTTATTCTTTTTATTTTTATTTATCCTTGAAAGATAAGTCCAGAGTCTGGGAGAAAATTACTAGCAAACATGATTATTTGTACTTAATTTGAAACATTTCAAAAGTTTAGAGCAGATACAGACTACAGTACATTATATGACTACACAAGGAGGTACAGCCGTACAGCTCCCTCTTAAGAAAAGCATACAAGGAACGTTTAGGAAACCGAGGTAATTATGAAGAAACAATTTTACTATATAGATAAATCGTAGTTACAAATCTACAATTATAAAACCATAGGGAATATAGTTATTTTTTTATGTAAATATTCAAAATTATTTTTAACGAAAATGTTTTAAAAATAAATCAATAAGAAATTCACAAATGTTACTTTGATTTTGACGAGTAAACAAATATACGAACACATTGTTTTTGCACATTTATGTTATTCGTACTTAAGAATATTTTTCACATATTATCATCATTGTGACTAGTTTTACTTTTGTTATAGTAAAATCATATTTTTTTTCTAAAAAGTTGTCTCTTAAGAATGTCTTAGTAGTGCAACTTCTCCATTATTAATCGAATTTCAACGTAATAATTGTAAGATTTATTATTCATTTATGACCTAATATTTGCCCGTGTAGGTTTAAAGAACATATTAATTGACCGTCAATTTATCGATAAAACCTGAAACAAAAAAAAAATATCGTTACAAACCTCACATAAAGCCATTCGATTTGGAGTGATCTAGGTAGTCGAACCGTTGTCGAAGTTGGCTGGAATCGGCCTTGAAAGTTACACTTGAAAAGGTCACAAAACCCCACGAAACCAAAATCTAATATAACTTACGATCAAAAGGTTTTCTAACAATATTCAGTCCATCATCATTCGATCACAGGTGTGGTCGGAATTACGCCTAAAATTCGGTGAAAAATTAGTGGGCCATAAGTGTATTAACAGAGCAAAGATCGATGACAAATTAGTGGGCCATAAGTGTATTAACAGAACAAAGGTCGTGCAATTTCTATACTTTTTTAAAGGTCAGGTAGTAAAGTAACTATATGGCAAATGTTGAATAATAATAATAATAATAATAATAATAATAATAATAATAATAATAATAATAATAATAATAATAACAACGAGAGAATTCTTATAAGCCCAATTAATTAAATTATTTGACCCAGTGTGTCAGCCTAATCAAACGGGTCAAAGCCACTCTCTTATCATTTAGCCCAAAGCTTATAACCAAATCACTAAAAGCCTATATTCGGGTCCAAGCACAGGGGATAAGCGGCTCCAGTAGATAAAACATATAAGTTAATAAAACAGAAGAAAATTATTTCATCGATCAAACTAGATATTTAGAGTCATCGCACGAAGTCATTCATGGATCGATCTCTTGAACAAATATGTCGAACTATTTGGGTTTAGGTTTAGGACTTTGTAACGATCAATATTAATTTATTGCTTCAAAAAGATAAAATGAATAATAGATTAGTCTTCCATATTTTTGACTTGTCCAGAAATAATTTATATTTGGTTCAACCCATGATATTCTAGAAAGAATGTGCTCAGATTTAATTTTCAATAAAAATGGAATTGAATAGTGTGCGTGTGTGTACCCACACACTTTAGGAGATATCTTTTATTTTAGATGTCTTATTATTTGTATTCTTGTTGTGGCTAGTAAATGACATTCTCGACTACATTGTCATCATAGGCTCATAGGACAATAAAATGTTATATTATTTGAGTATTATGAAAAATCGAGATATTTTTGGCGAATGTGAATACGTTCAGTATTCGAAAAAATGTCAAAGGGAAAAAAGTAATATTTAATTAAAGGAGGAAAAAATAATATATTGGAGTGGGACTGAATTATTTTTTATTTTAGTAACTTATAAATCCCAAAACCTTATATTAAATTAATAAGTTGCAGTATGACTTTTATTGAAGTACGTCATTGATATTGACTTTCGGCACTTTAGTATAGTCAAATACTTTTAAAATCATGATTTATATAGTGATTGGACAAAGCTACATCAAATTAACTGGCATACCTCTATTTCTACATCAGGATGCATGCATCACTGCACAGTACTGCTAATTAAAATCCCATTTCCCTATGCTAAAGTAAATCCCAAATACTTTGACCTCATAAGAATAATAGACATAAAATTATTTAATAATCAATAATAAATGTGCATTATTTAGTCAAACTTTATGTGTAGTTACATGGATGTCAAAAACAATATATAAATTATGGGTATTGTTGTACTTGACCAAAGTTCATACTAAACGATCTTAATTAGTCGATTAATAAATAGAATATATAAGTGAGAGTTTACCCTTGTTAGCATATAAAAAAAGAAGATGATTAATAGTGAAATCTTCAATGTATGTCGCCACTACTAAAACTTGCATTTGTAGTATCCGCTGCAATCCTAAGATATAATTATCGAAATTTGGAAGTAAAATGTGTCAATGATTGAGTGAAAGTAGTTTCTTTAAGCTTGAAAATATTTTTTTGTCTTTTATAATATTTAAACACAAAAGTATATTAAAAAAAATTACTCAAAATTGTATTATATTCAAAGAAAACCTCATTATAGTTTAGAACTACAACCATCAAAATATCACTACCAAAAAGCAATTGAAGTCTACAAAATAAATATAATTAATTTAGTACTTGTGTTGATGATTTGTAACTATTTATCCGTAATTTTGATTATTTCATGATCTTAGTACACTAACTTGAAAGAATAATGTAACATTGATTATGTGTTTATGTTTGATTATGAATTAATACGAGTTGAAGAAGAAGCTAACAATCGCTCCAGTGTTAGCTGTGCCAGAAGGAAACGATGGTTTTGTTGTCTACACCAACGCATCCAAACTTGGATTCGGATGTGTTCTTATGCAGAATGGGAAGGTTATAGCTTACGCGTCTCGACAGTTACACAATTGCATGCATGCTAACGTACGCTATCTATTGCTGTAGTTTCCTCATTGAACTCAAATTTGGGAGAATTTATTTTGCCGACACAATTGAAGTTAGAAGTCTGTGAGGGCAAAAGAATAAAGAATAGGAATATCAAATTTATATAGTTATTTCACTAAAAAATAACAGGCGAATAGCGACGGAAAATTCCGTCGCCAATCATGTCGGATCCGTCGCTAAAATGGATTAACGACGGATTAGCGACGGAATTAGGGGGTCGCTGGAAACCTGGTTGGCAAACATCTAGCGACGGATTTATGTCCGTCGCTAATTATTAGCGACGGAATAACAACGAAAATTTCAGTCGCTAATCGACGACCTCGAGAACGGTCGTCTGAAATATAATCTGTCGTTAATACGACTCTAATCCGTCGTTGTTAACGACGGATTAACGACGGAAGGTCGTCGTAGCTAAAAAACACCGTCGTAACTCCGTCGTTAATTCGACGCCAATCCGTCTCTGATCCGTCGTTAATTAGCGACGGACTTGTCCCGTCGCTAAAATTATATTTTTATTTATTTCACGTAAAAAACCCATCGTAAATCTGTCACTATTCCGTCTCTAATCCGTCGCTAGTTACAGTTTGTTCAGTTATTTCACGTTGTAAATCTGTCGTTTGATCCGTCGCTAGTCCCTCGTAAATCCGTCGCTAAAAGTGCACAGACTGGGCAGTTTCTATTTGTAGTTTGGACGGCCATTTACAACAAACAACAAACATGTTTTCAAACAATCCAAACAAACCAATTCCGTCCAATTCAATCCAAACAATCCAAACAATTCAAACTATCCAAACAAACCAATTCAATCCAAACAATTCAAACTATCCAAACAAACCAATTCAATCCAAACAATTCAAAATATCCAAACAATCCAAACAAACCAATTCAATCTAAACAATCCAATCAAACCAAACAATTCTAAATCATACGATAAGTTTACAAATTCATAATACAACCCAAATATGACGAGGTGAGGGGAAACGGGAGCTGATATCATGAGGGTGGGGGGAAACGGGAGCTGGCCATGATGCGCTCTAAGGCCTCCTGCTGAGCACGCAACTGAGCCTGAATATGTGCTTGCACGCTATCTCGCGCTCTCAGCTCATCTTGCAATGTGGCCTCGTATTCTGGGCGCCACTTGCATTCGGCCTCGATGCCTCGTGCCTGCTGCCGCCGCTCGCCTATCATTCGGCCTCAGTATGCCTCGCTGCTGCTGCTGCTGCTGCTGCTCAGCTATCAATCTGACCTCGTATTGCTCGCGCTCAGATTGCCATCTGGCCTCCATCTCCAATAGCTGTTGTTGATAAGCTATGGAATCAGCAGGATGGGCACTCTCCACCGAATGAGACGACACTTCGCTCTGCATGTATGTCCGTTATAGAGAACCAGCTCCAAACATCCTATTCTTTTTCTTCGAGGAGCTCCCAAGGACATTTTTGAGAATTTTAGTCCTATCAATTTCTGGTGTCGCCTCATCACTCCCCAGTCCTCCCAGATTGGCTCAACCGAGTGACATGTTCCTCAACCTGCCTCTGTAATATAATTTCGTACAATTATTATTTAATTAAATGCTCGTTATTGTGCTAACGAATATACTTACCGCGATACTCCGAGCTTTCCGTCTCAGATAGCTCCCGTTGTCGGTGGCATGATACTTCTGGAATACATCCCATTGGACATCTTCTATGGCTACTCCACGCTCTCTTGCCTATAAATAAGTCAAACAAATTAAATAATTAACAAGTATCACGATTCTTAAATAAATTTACTATATCTAAAATTTCAAAGTACTTACAATCTCTCTCGCATACTCGAATGCAGAGCGTGAGCCACCCCAATGCTTGACTATCCCAGTACCTTCGCCATCTGGCTCGGACATCCTGTTGCTGCGGGTCTTTGCCGCTTTCTCTTGGACGTTTGTCCGAGCTCAATATGCCTTCCAATTATCCCAATCTCGCTCGGGGATAAATGGAGGTGGGTTAAGCGAGTCCTTATGCCGCTGATCTTGTGAACAAGATCTTTATAGCGCTCGTGGCCTTTGCACACCAAGAGAGTAGACCATGGCCTCGTCCATCGTATCATCCCAATAAAAATATTTCGTAAAAATATATGATTACAATATGCAAAGGTCAAATCATAAATGACTTCATATAAACAACACGAACCTCAATTCATCGAAATAAATCGCTTGAACTCTTGAGGTACCAATTTCCAATTGAAGCCGTTGTGATTCATGAATTTACTGAATGACTCGTAATCACGCGGGCTATATCATTGCTCGGACACAAAATGCTACAATTTACAGGAAATAAAGACATCAGAATGTTATAATTTATTTATACTGAGACATACAAGAGATAACATACCCATTCACAATGGCTATCTTCTTCATCCCCTCTCTAGATGGCACTGCACTACTGCTCGAGGGGGCGGGGCTGTGAGACAGTGCCTCCATGCCTTCTTCTAGGCTGGCAGGTGGGGGTGACGGCGTGTATGATCCTGGGTGCCTCCGACGTGATGACGAGGCACCTCGTCCACTGTGAGACATCTGCAAACAAAGGTAAAAAATGCTGTATTAAAATTTCACAAATAATACATATCATAACGTTTTGTGTGCATACTAGAAAATAAAACGTTTCTTATGCATACTATATAATAAATTCAAACCCTATTCATCGTCGTCGTCATCATCATCATCATCATCCAATGTATGATTTTCTTCTGACTCTGACAATTCAACTTCATCATCCTCATCATTAGATGTCTCTTCAATGTCTATGAGTGTACCGTCAGGATGAACTAGTGTCGTGTCCTCATCCACAACGATATTAGTAATCGAACCTAAAGCATCCTCTTGAAAAATGGGAGGTACTATCGAGGCAGAACTCTCATCTGAGACTTCCACATTAGATCGAGCTTTAATTTTGCATACTTCCCACCACTCTTTCATAGATTGTTTTAAACTTGGATATGCACAATAGTATACTTGAATGGCTTGATTTGCGAGGATAAACGGTTCGAACTTGTTATATCTTCGCGTATGATTTACCGAAACCAACTTGTACTCGGAATGAATTGATAACCTCAATCGTGAAGGATCAAACCACTCGCATCTAAACAATGTTGTGGTCTTCGTTGGTAGCCCAGGATATTCCAACTCACAAACCTCCAACAATCGACCATAAAAATCGAGTTCTTGCGTGTCTGTATCATAAGTTTCACCTTTAATGCACACTCCACTATTCATAGTTGATCTTTGTGACCCATGTTCTAATGTGTGAAATTTGTACCCATTTATATAATACCCTGGGTCCGTCTTAATTAGAGCTGAAGGCCCTTTGGAAAGATACAATATGAACGGATTCACAATGTTGTTAGTATGATCTTTGACCTATTATTAGTAAAAAATGATTAGAATGACTAAACGTACATATTAAATATTTCCTACTAATAATCATCGAACACTCACATATGCCTCAAACCGTAATCGGAAGCCTCTTTCAATCGACCTTTGAATATCGTAGCTAGAGATCGATGGATTTGATCTTTTCACATCGTCGATGAATAAACTACATCAACATATATTTACGATCCTAGTTAATAATAACAATAATAATAATAATAATTAACAATGAATTCTAAGAAAAACATGACACTTACGCCATGTAAATGTCTGCAACTTCAACACAGTTGAGCAACACGTATAAACGAGCAGCATCATATTCTCTACTATCCAAATATCTCGTTGACATATTTCCAAAAGGTCTGCCATCTTGCTTGAAGATTTGAAGCATATCTGGATAGTCTTCGTGCCTAATCTTCGCTTGACCATGATTCAAATCTCTGAACTTCGTTCTTTCGTGATCATCAAAATAATACGAGCAAAATGTTGATGCTTCTTCTACTAAGTAAGCATTGCAGATAGAACCCTCAATCCTGGCTTTATTTCGTACGTTGTTCTTCAACTTACGTAAGTATCTACAAAATTTAGAACGTTGTTCTTCAATTTATATATATATATATATATATATATATATATGTGTGTGTGTGTGTGTGTGTGTGTGTGTGTGTGTGATAATGTACGAGCAATACCTTTCAAATGGATACATCCATCGGTATTGAACAGGTCCTGCAATACGGGCTTCATCAGCTAGATGATCCGGAAGATGTTCCATGGAGTCGAAGAAACTAGGGAAAGATGCTCAAGCTTGCATAAAATCATTGGAATATTTTCGAGTCTGCACATATCATCAAGCCCTATGTTTCGAGAAGTTAAATCTTTGAAGAATAAAGATAATTATGTTACAGCTTTCCAAACATTGGGTGGGAGAAGTTCGCGAAATGCAATCGGTAGAATTCTCTGCATGAAAATGTGACAGTCATGACTCTTCATCCCAAATATCTTCAGTTTTGTCATGTCACACATCTACCCATGTTCGAAACGTACCCATCCGAAATCTTAAACCTCTTACCCACTCACATAAGACTTTTTCTCACGATTGTCAAGTGTATAAAAGCCTTTGGATATTTTCCTGTTGATTCATTCATCGTCAACTCGTCTCATAGCGAAGATAAATTAAGCTCTTCTCTAGATTTGCTCGTATCTTTTGTCTTCCTCGACATTCATGATCGTGTTGAAAACATTATCGAACACATTCTTTTCTATGTGCATGACATCCAAATTATGCCGAATCAAAAGAGAACTCCGAAGGTAGATCCCGAAAAATACTTCTTTTCTTCCATCCGCCCAAACCGCTTGGATATTCTCGCTATTTATTTCATCACTGTCAATCTCTGTTACGGAGACTAGTCCCATACCCATAATTAGTGACAGAAGCTCATCTCCTGATCGCGCTTCTGGTGGATCGTTAGTTATCACTGTGTTCTTTCTGAAACCTCTTCGATCCCTTCGAAATGGGTGATTATGAGCTAGAAATTTACGATGGTTATCAAACCATGACTGCTTACCACTTTTAGCTAAAGTAAAAGCATCAGTATACTCCATGCAGTGTGGACAAGCTAATCTTCCAGCTGTACTCCATCTAGACAACATAGAGTATGCAGGGAAGTCACTAATTGTCCAAAGTAATGCAGCGTGCATTTGAAAATTTCGCTTCAATGATACATCATAAGTAAGAACGCCGTCATCCCACAAATCTATTAACTCTGCTATCAATGGTTGCAAGAACACATCAATCTTCTCCTTCGGATTACGCGGTCCGGGCACTAAGATCGTGAGAAACATGTATTGCTCCTTCATACACAGTCACGGGGGAAGATTATAAAGGATAAGTATAACGGGCCATGATGAATATTGCTTTCCTGATTGACCGAATGGCTGAAAACCGTCAGTTGAGAGTCCCAATCGCACGTTACGAATTTCTGATGCAAATAAGGGAAACTTCGTGTTCAAATATTTCCATGCAATTGAGTCTGTCGGATGATGCATGACCCCATCATCGACCGACAATGCATGCCAACACATATTTTTCGGTGTAGCATTGGATGCATACAATCTCTGTAGTCGATGAGTTAGAGGAAAATAATACATCTTTTTATATGCTACTTGTGCTTTCCGTCGACTTCCACCACCGAGTATTGCTCTTGAAACGAGGATGATTACGAAATTTGCAGCTCGTCAATTCGAATCTTCGCGCCAAGAATCATGCAATTAAATGGACAACAATCAATTTTGTGTACGGCAACCCCATGCCACGCAACAATCTCTTCGTCTTTGTAGAAGTCATCGAGCACGCAATTTCCATCTGGATGCGATTCTTTCATCGCCCGATATTTGATCAAAACTCTTCTCGGTAATGTTGTTCTCTGCTTCCAACTCGTAAGTCGAGCCACAAATGACAATCGTGTGATTCGAGCAACCCGACCACAAAGGTTTATCGGCAGCATTCAACATGTCGTAAAATTTTTGTGCATCAGAATTTGGCTCCTCTTCGATCTCGTCAAAGTTGAACTGTGGACCAGCAGCATCCACTACCATCGTATGATATGTATTTGGTTGACGGCTAACATCTGAATCCACAACATTGTCCCTACTTATGGTTGTCTCTCCTTGAAATATCCATGTGTGATAATTTGGAACAAATCCAAATTTTGATAAGTGATATCGCACAGTATCTTTCTTCTGATAAGGTATATTCTTACACTTCTTATACGGACACTTGATTTTCTCTCCATCCGCGAATAAAAACTGAGCACTAGCGAATTCAATAAAACTTTCAAGTCCATCTCGAAATTCAATATTTAATCCACCTACCGAACTAAACCTCTTATACATCCACTCACGATTGTCATTCATTCATCAAACTCCTAATTATAAATAATTAATTAAACATATTCAACATAAGTTGTACAATATAGACTAATTATACACTCATAAGGTTATAAACCTTCAAACAACGTATAAGTTGTTTTGATTGAAGAAGCTTATAAGCTCACGAACACCCTCTTAGACAATTCGGAAAATCTGACAACCACTTGACATATTTCAAAGAAAAAGGTACATGACTAATAAATATTAGCTTACTTTATATAATAATAGAAAATCATGGTCTCGACTAGGATATAGTTATATTTAGGAATAAACTAAACATCGTAATAAGTCATATTTATTCTGATCTCATCTTAAAAATTTATGCCTCCATATAAAAATAAATGTCATTATTAAAATACATACACACATATTACAATAAGTAGAAAAAATGGCAACGATTTTATGAAAATATACATCGGACAAGCACATATACATACAATGAAATAAGCAATAACTATATTTTTAGTTCTTAAATACATGATAGTAAACACATTTATTTTATGTACTAACAAAAGTGCATCTATTTGTTTTAGTCAAATTTATTTAATTCGATTCATTAATTTGTTAAATGAATTTATGCACTATCATGTATTATATTGATCATTATTTTTTCTTAAGAAAATATTGTTCTATGTAAAATTCTATTTAGGAATAACTTCTTTAATTTTTAATTTCCAATCTCAATAATATGGAGTTTTCTTGTATAATATATTTATCCTATTATTATAAAAGTGTATATTTTGATTTTCTTGTATAATAAATTTTGAGTGTAGCTACAACATCCTAACTTATTTTGATTTTTAAGGATAGTGTATATATAGATATAGTTTTATATATTTTATACATTTGATGTAGGATAATAATCTATTTATATTTAAAACTCCAAAAATTGTGATAAAATTTATCTATTATACAAACATATATATATATATATATATATATATATTGATGTTATAAGAATATCAATAATATAGACAAACATAAATTAGAAATACTCTTTACAAGATTATCCATCTTTCTCTGAAATATTTGGGTCTAATATTTTTATATGCATCGCATATATCATTGTTCTAGTAAAAGAGTTGTGTCTTTTAAGTCGAATTCCTCATCTAACTTAACAAATCATTGAAAATTCGATCTTCGGAAAAACTCGCCTTTTTTAGTAAATTGTCTTCCAAAAAATCTTGTCTTTCTTAGTACCAAATTGTTCGGATTTAAATCCCATGTACTAATAGCTAATATATCCTTCTGAATCCTAAATCGATGAACTTCATTATTATTTTTTTAATTTTATTTACTAAAGAAAGAATAAAACACTCACTCACTAATTTTCTAGATTATTCAAACTCTCAATTTATTAGTTGGAAAGAAAGAGTCTTATCTATTTAATCATTGTAACTCCTAAACTCGTATTATTTGAGGATTGCCCAAATTATAAGTATGTGATCGTATTATTCATCCAAATTTCACCAAATCATCACCATATGCATAATTATACACTAAATAACTCAAAACATCTTAATTCACGAAATGATGAATTTATCATCTCAATTCACATCCAAGCTAAACATATTCACATCCAAGCTAAACATATTCACATCCAAACATATTCACATCCAAGCTAAACATATTCACGAAATGATGAATTTATCAAACACAACATATGCGTACAGTTAATTCACGAAATGATGAATTTATCATCCCAATTCACATCCAAGCTTATCAATTTCACAAGCCCAAATCACAAGACTAACATTCAATGCATCATTTTCACAAACTCCACTAAATTCGGTAACATACATACATAAACTCAACACATCCTAGCATATTAACATAATTAACAAATATATATCAACAAAATAAAAAAAAATTGAAATACAAATCAATAAAAAATAGAAATATAACACGACGGGCAAGGGCGACGGCGGCGACGACGACGACGGGCAGTGGGACGGGTCAAGACTGGCTTGGGCGGGGGTCGGGTCGGGAGGCGATGGCGGCATGGGGCGGCAGGGCGGCACGGCACGGGCGGACGGCGGCGGCGGCGCGAGCACGGGCAGCGGGGTTGGGGTGGGGAGGGAGTTAGGGTTTGGGCTCAGATATGAAATTGGGGAAGAAATCCCGTATGATATTAAATTTTTTAGCGGCGGATTAACGACGGAAAAATCCGTCGTTATAATTAAAAGCCTCCAACGACGGATTAACGACGGAAAAAAGACCTTAACGATGGACTAAATTTAACGACGGATCTGTGTCCGTCGTTAAATTACATACGAAGTTAAAAAAAATAGTTAATATAACGACGGACTGCAGTCCGTCGTTAAATTTAACGACGGCTGTACGACGAAAATTCCGTTGTTAATATTATTTGGAATAAAAATCAAAATTAATATTAACGACGGATTGTTTTTCGTCGTTAAATTAAATACAAAAAAAAATTAAAAAATCTGTTTATTTAACGACGGATCAGCGACGGATAGAGTTTAACGACGGACATAATCCGTCGCTAAAGTATCAATCCAATAAAAAAAATAAAAAGGTTAATTTTAACGACGGAATTAGTCCGTCGTTAAATTTAATGACGGAATAGCGACGGGAGTGACGTCGTTATCAGTTCGCGCGAGATATTCCCATCTCGTTCCGTCGCCGATCAGTCGCTGATCCGTCGCTAAAATTATTCCTTTATATTTCGTCGCTAATCCGTCGCTGATTCACGACCCGTATTTTGGCCGTCGCTGATCGACTGTATTTTTGTAGTGTTTTATTATCGACATAAATTTTGGGCTGTTAGAGAGGTTTGAAAACGAAGCAATTATATAATAATATTGAAAGTGAATTCTACTGTCGTATACCGTTCTTTGATTCAAATCGTTATCTATGAAATCATTTTTCAAGTATCATTAAATTTCGTTATCAATGCCAGATTCTAATGTATTATGTTCTTTTTCAATGTAAAATATTATAGATAGAAAAATATGTTACATATATATGATAAATTCAGTTAATTTGGTAATTGACGAGCCCAAGTTTTGTGCTCTTTTTCTGTGTCTTGTCTAGGTCTAGATCAAGTCTTTTGTGTCTTTCTTGTTGTGTTTTGTGTCTGGGAGGACATACTGGTCTGCAGGGGCAAGGCAGGGCAGAAATGGGCAAGACGGAGTGGTAACTTGCATGGCGGATGATCTGAGATACGACTGTACCCCGAGGGCACAAGGAGCTTCGCTCAGAGCTAGGGCATCAAACCCCAGTAGCTGTTTCGTTACACGGCGTGACCTCCTTACAAACCGCACAAGTTCAATCTCCAGAAATGTAGGCTAATGGGCAAGCGGAAGTGAAGAAGGCAACCAGAGACCAAGAGGAAGAAGGAGGGCAAGAGAAGTCAGAGAGAGAGGTGATGGGCAAGATACGCGAGATCGGGGTGAATCTCACTAAAAATCCGGAAAGGATGTGCGCGCAGGCCAAATCCTCTGAAATCCTGAGGAGATCATCCCAGATCCGTCTGGGCAAGGAAAGAGCGCCGATCAACAAGGAAAACCTACAGTTGTCCACCCATGGGCCATTACCATCGTCGACCTCTCGGCCTATATATATGGATGAAGGCGCGACATGCGTCTCTTCCTCGGTTCCGACTCTCTCTCATACTCTTAGCATCGATTCACCATCACCATCACATACATTAAGTCCCTTCGGGGCAAACACTTTTATTTACTTTATCGTATGTTTTGTCGGCGGCACTTTGGGCTCGCCGTTTCTATTCTATTCAAGTAATAGTAAGTTGTTTCCGTTTCATTATGGTTTCAATTAAGCATTGCATGATTGTTTATTTTATGTCTAGCTAAGTCTTTATTCGGTTTGGGCATGACTAAGTGAAGCATGATTAATATAACTCGAGAGGTCTAAGTAGGGCATTACGATGCGCATGCGTGTGTTCCCAAGCACTAGGTCCCGGCAATATATAACTTTACCAAACTCGGTGTGTTAGTTGCAAATAACATAGTGGGTAAGGGAGGGTTGCAAGTAATAATTGGATTAAGGTGTCGGGTGTCCCGTACCCCAAATAGTACGACTGGTGTGGGCGAGTTGGAGTAGTCCTAGCAGCTGCCTTTGCCAATACCGGATCCATCTAGATCATAATGTTGCCTGTAGGCTTGCATGTACTGAGGTGTCCTCGTGCGTGGGCATTACGGGTTAGATAGTTTGCATAGGGTGTCCATTGCCTTCTTTACACAGAAAGGATAGACTTGGAGGGATGCGTCGTGGGCGTGACGCGTGATAACGGGGTCACGACGTATGTCTCTTATAACCGGTTGATGCATGTCATGTAGAGAAAACATTTGCGCCTATGACTAAGTGTTAATCATCTTCACGAAGTTGTTGCCCAAGCCAGACTCGTCTTATTATTTGATATTCCCTTTGAGTTTGTTCCAGGTTTCTTTAGCCATATCTATAGTGATCAAGATAATTACACACTCTCATTCCTTTTAAGTGACATCGTGACATCAGAGATTGCTACATCAACTCCTCGTGGGATCGACCCTATACTTATCGCTGGCTACGCCTGTGATGGGCAATAGGTTATAAATTTATTTTGAACGCTAAACGACAGCGTGTTAGAATTGGCGCCGTTGCCGGGGAGTTGTGCATTCCAGTTGTAATTTCTATTTCTTGAGTTGTTATTGCTTTCTTTATTGTATGCTACGACCTAACCTTGCAGGAGAGAACGGAGGACTTTTGTACGATCCTGAGATCAAAAAGCACGCAAGGCGGAGGAGAGCAGCAGTACGGAGGGCACGACAAGCTGCAAGGGCAGCTAACCCAGAAGAGAACCCAGAGGGCAATACGATGGGTGAACAACCGCAAGTAGAGCGAACATTGAGGAAATGGTGTTCCCAACAACGAACACGAGGCAACGGGCATCACTTTGCCCGCGATCAATAGCCACCGGGAGATGAAGCATTCCTTCATCCAGATCCTCCCCCGATTCAGTGACATGCCCGGGGAGGATCCACAAAGACATTTACAAGATTTCGAGATGGCGTGTGGGACTATCCGCGCCAATGAAAACCTTGGGGAATATGTGAGATTAGTATCATTCCCTTTCTCTCTGCATGATGGGGCAAGAGAATGGCTATACACCTTGCCCACAGGAAGTGTGACCACTTGGGCACAACTGCACCAGAAGTTCCTCAAGAAGTACTTCCCTGCCGCCCGCATTCAGAACATGAGAAAAAGGATAAGCAGCATCAAAATGGGCACGGGGGAAACCTTTTATGATTACTGGGGAAGATTTAAACAGCTGCAGGCGAAATGCCCTCAACATCAAATTCCAGACCATGATCTAATCCAATATTTCATGGCCGGGTTAAGGGCATCTGAGAAAATTTGGGTAAATGCAGCTTGTGGAGGATCGATAATGAATAAAGTTCCCAGTGAGGCCTTTAGACTGTTGGGCGAGATGGCCGAAGAAAACAGAGATGAAGGAGGAGAAGTTCCGAGGCAAGCCGCCGCTACTTCTTCAACCGTGGAGACCAAGCTGGATAAACTTTGCAACCTGTTCGACAAGTTCATAACCAACACGGGGCCAGGGTAAAAGAAAGCTAAAGTTTACCAAATTTGCGCGGCCATGACACATCACACGGATCAATGCCCCACCCTTTTTGAAGAAGAAGAAGTCAATGCAGTGGGTCAGAATGGTAGTGGGCAATACGAGTAGAGGAGATATGATCCAAACTCCCAAACCTACAACCCAGGATGGAGGAACCACGAAAATTTCAGGTGGTCTAACAACCAAAAGGCGGGACAACAACAACAGAGGTATGGAGGAAAGGGACAACAACAACGATGATACAAGAATAGTCAACGTGACCATAGCGGTGGGCCATCGTTGGCCGAACTTGTGTATACTATGGCATGAGAGAATGTGAAGGCTCAACAAGAGAACGAAATTCAGGTCGAGACAAGGGAGCCCTCGAGCCTTGGGAACCAAGTTTCCCAATTGACGGCTGCCGTAACGCGTCTTGAGAAGAAGTAAGGAAATTTACCTCCTCAAGTAGAGGTAAACGAGCTAGCCCAACTGAACGCTGTAGCCCTGAGAAGCGGAAAGAAACTGCCAGAAAAAGTTTTCATGCCTAAAGACGATGCAGCCATACCTGAAGAGGAAGATCTCACAGAACAAATTGGTCAAGACGACGATGATCATGTGGAACTGCCCAAGGAAAAGACGGAAAAAGAAGAGGCAATCATTGAGCCGACCTACGTCAAACCTAATCCTAAGGTTTTACCTCCCTTTCCAGGCAGATTGGCCAAGAACCGCAGAGAGGAAGAAATGAGTGAGATGTATCGCGTGTTTCAGAAGGTGGAAATCAATATACCACTCATCACTGCTCTGGGCACGATGCCTAAGTGGGTAAAGTTCATGAAAGAATTGTGCACGAGAAAGGTGAAATACAAGGATGATGCAAAATTCCAAGTGGAAGAAAATGTATCCGCAGTTCTACAGCGGAAATTGCCCGAGAAGTGTGGAGATCCAGGGATGTTTTTCATTCCCTGCGTAATAGGCAATACGAGGATCGAAAGGGCCATGCTGGATTTGGGGGCATCTATAAACGTCATGCCCTTGTCAATGTTTAACGAATTAAAAGTGGGAACCCTGAAGCCAACACGAGTGGTTATTCAATTAGCAGACAGGTCCAACGTCTATCCAGAAGGAATCATCGAAGACGTATTGGTCAAAGTGGAGGAACTCATATTTCCAGCGGACTTCTACGTTCTGGATATGGGCACGATGGGCAACAAATCCTCAGTTATGCTCTTGGGTCGACCATTCATGAAGACAGCCAGAACCAGGATTGATTGCGACACGGGTAAGTTATCATGTGAATTCGACGGCGAGACGGTGACCTTCAACATCTTCAAGGCCATGGAGCATCCTATTGATATTGAGGTCGTGGAATTCATTGATCACATTGAACCCATGGTGGGAGACATCACGCCGAGATAGGTTTACAAGACCACTGGATGCGAAGAATTCAAAGTGGTCTTAAGGAGGAAGACACTCAAGGAGAAGCAGCTTACGGAAAATATCGGGAGGCCCTGCTTTATTTGCGGAGCGAACCCGAGGGACTCAAGTGGTCAATATACTAGAACATGCCCAAGCTGAAGGAAGAAGAAAAGCCCGTTCATCCCTTATGAGAGCTCCCAAACTCGAGCTAAAGACTCTTCCTCACCACTTGAAATATATATTTCTAGGGAAGGACGACACCTTGCCCGTGATCATCAATGCTAAACTTAGTCCGAATCAAGAGGAAGCTGTGAAGAATGTTATTGGGCAATACAAGGAAGCTATTGGATGGACATTGGCAGACATCAAGGGCATCAGCCCATCCATATGCGTTCACAATATTTTAATGGAAGAGGAAGCCAAACCAGTACGCGATCAACAAAGGAAGTTGAACCCAACCATGAAGGAGGTAGTCATGAAGGAGATCTTGAAGATTCTCGACTTGGGCATCATATATCCTCAGACGATAAAACGGGTCACCCAAGACCGTCGTGCCCAAGTCGTCGCATTCGGTAGTGAAAACGAGAAGGAGAGCTGATCCCAAAGAGACTTCAAACAGGTTGGAGAATGTGTATTGACTATCGAAAGCTCAATACGGTAACCCGAAAAGATCACTTCCCATTACCTTTCATTGACGAAATGTTGGAAAGGTTAGCTGGAAACAAATTCTTTTGTTTTTTAGACGGATACTCGGGCTACATGAAGATCTGGGTTGCCCAAGGTGATAGGATAAAACCACTTTCACATGTCCATTCGGGACATTTGCCTACAGAAGAATGCCTTTCGGCTTGTGTAATGCCCCAGGGACTTTTCAGCGATGTATGATGAGCATCTTCTCAGACCTATTGGAGAAATGCATCGAGGTCTTTATGGACGACTTTACCGTCTACGGAGAATCATTCGAGGAGTGCTTGACTAATTTGGAAGTAGTTCTACAGAGATGTGTCGAAAAGAATTTGATCCTAAATTATGAGAAATGTCATTTCATGGTACAAGAAGGGATTGTTCTTGGGCACGTGGTATCTGAAAGAGGGATAGAAGTAGATAAAGCCAAGGTGGAGATTATTGCCAAATTGCCCTATCCAGCCTCAGTGAAGCAAGTGCGAGGTTTCCTTGGGCACGATGGGTTCTATAGAAGATTTGTGAAGGACTTCGCGAAGATCGCCCAACCCATGACACGACTACTCCAAAATGATGTACCATGGGATTTTGATGAAGAGTGTAAGATGGCTTTTGACACTTTGAAGAACAACTTAATCTCAGCACCGATCATCCAGCCCCCTGATTGGGGCATGCCATTTGAAGTTATGTGTGATGCAAGCGGGTACGCTGTGGGAGCCGTCTTGGGACAACGAAGAGGAAAGGAAAGTCATGCTATATACTATGCCTCGAGAACTCTCAATGCCGCCCAATGAAACTACAGCACAACCGAGAAAGAACTCTTGGCGGTCGTCTTTGCCTTTGAAAAATTTCGATCATACCTAATCGGGGCCAAGACAATCGTCTACACCGATCATACTGTCCTGAGATACCTGATGGCCAAGAAGGAGTCAAAGCCACGACTGATCAGATGGATCTTGCTTCTCCAAGAGTTCGATGTAGAAATCAAGGACAAGGGTGGAGCACAAAACCTTGTGGCCGACCACTTGAGTAGGATATTGAAGGGGGAAGACCCGGTGCCCATTGCAGAGACCTTCCCTGAAGAACATTTGTACTTCATTCAGGGCACGACGGAGTTCGAGCCATGGTATGCAGATTTGGTGAATTACAAAACCACTGGAGAACTCCCTATTGGGCTCACTACGTATCAAAGAAACAAGATCAAGGCAGACTGTCGCACCTACATATGGGATGATCCCTACTTATGGAGAAGTGCACTGACCAAGTCCTGCGACGATGTGTGCCCGAAACCGAGATCAAAGATATTCTGAATCACTGCCACTCCAAAGAATGTGGAGGTCACTTTGGGCACAATAGACAATGAGGAAGGTGTTAGACAATGGATTCTTCCGCCCACGATATTCGAGGATGCTTATGAGTGTGTAAGCAATGCAAAGAGTGTCAGCAGAAGGAAATATCACAAGGAGGAATGAGATGCCCATGATACCTATCCTCCCGTCGAAATCTTTGATGTATGGGATGGACTTTATGGGACCATTACCGAGCTCGAGGGCAACGCTACATCCCGCTTGCGGTGGACTATGTTTCAAATGGGTTGAGGCCAAGGCAAGTGCCACCAATGACTCAAAGGTGGTTTCAGCTTTTCTCAAAGCTAATATATTCAACAGGTTCGGTGTGCCCAAGGCAATTATCAGCGATCAAGGAACCCATTTCTGCAACACTACTATCACCAAATTGTTCGAGAAATACGGTGTAACCCATCGGGTGACTACAGCCTACCATCCGCAGGCTAATGGGCAAGCGGAGTTGTCCAACAGAATCATTAAGACCATATTGAGGAAGGTAGTGGGGCCTACTGGTGGGGATCGAGCACTCGCCTTGACGCGCTATGGGCATGCTGCATTACATACAAGACCCCCTTGGGCATGTCACCGTACCGAATTGTGTTTGGCAAGATGTGTCATTTACCAGTGGAACTAGAGCACAAGGCATTTTGGGCAGTGAACAAGCTCAACTTTGACTGGGACCGTGATGGCCAATCTAGAAAGCTTCAGCTTCAAGAACTGGAAGAGATAAGGCTAGAGGCTTATGACAATGCCGTTCTATACAAAGAAAGATTAAAGAAGGCACATGACCGTCTTATAAAAGCCAAGTCATTCGAGCAAGAGCAATTGGTGCTATTATATCAGTCTCGATTCAAGTTGATGTCGGGCAAGCTAACAAGCAAGTGGTGCGGACCATATGAAGTCAAAATTCAATTTCCGAATGGAGATGTCGAGGTCGCAGACCTGAAGACAAAGAAGACCTTCAAGGTCAATGGACAGCGTCTGAAGGCTTACTATGGGCATCACGAGATAGATCCAGGGGAACTGCATCAAGTGCAAGCCCCCGACGGGGAAGAATAATGAAGCGGTCTTGTCGAGCCACGACAATAACCAAGGCGCTGACCAGGAGGCAACCTGGTATTTTATTTGCTTTCTGTGTTATTTTTCTTTTTTGTTTTTGTTGGGCTTTGCCCCCGTTTTGCGTGTGGTGTTGTGTTGGTAAATCTGCAGGAACAATTGTGATCATGATGGAAGAGGGCAAGATGAGATGCTTGACATTCACCGTGGGCAAGAGGGTGAGTTCTGAAACAAGTGGCAGGCGGTTGTCAGGAGAAAGGACGTAACGTCCCTAATAACTGGCCACTCCATAATTAACCCCCACGTTGCCTCAACCTCTGCAACTTCCCCCTCTCTCTCACCTGAACCATAAAGAAGAAACCCTCTCCATTTTCAAAAAAATGACCACCCGTAAAACCAGAGCCAGAAACACCACAAAAGTCTCCGATTCCCCCTCTGAACCGAAGAAAACCACCGAGCTCGAAACTAAGATGGCGACCCCCTCTGAAACTCCTGCCACTCCCGAGATGCCCAAGAGCCCCTTTCCAGTAAACTCCGAGGACCTGGAGAAGATAATCGAGGACACCGTACCTTCACCCACAAAGGAGGCGCCGGAGGAACCACCGAGAGAGCCAACGGCGAAGCCCAAGAAGAAGAAAGCCAAAGCGTTCAGGAAAGGCCGCCCTAGCGACGGAAAAGGAGGATACCCCCGCGGAGACAGCGGAGTCCACCTCGGACGAAGCTGATGAACTGGAGCCCTCCGGCGAAAAGGAAAAAAGTGAAGGAAGAGAAGAGACCCCCGCTGACAAAGACTCCTAGGGCACCACCACCACTGAGAAAGAAGCCTCATCGGAGCTCCCAGTGCCATCACGTAAGAGAACTCGTGGGTACCTTGCCAAGATGGCATCACCCTCTTCAGAAAAAGGGAAAGCCATCCTGACCACGGAGAGGCCACCCCGTAGTTCACCCACTGGACCACTGATGAGGGGCATTGTGAAGCCCAAGACGTTAGACATGGAGGTGTTGGAGAGTCTGGGGGTTAAGGATGAAGTGAAGAAGTTTTTCGCAAGGATTGGATGGGGAGCGTTTTTGGAATGGCCAGACGGTACAGACATCACACTTGGCGAGGAGTTCATTCAAACCTCAAGTAAAAACCGAGCAAGGTGAAGCTGACCACGGACTGCATAAAATTTAAGCTGATGGGCAACAGCTTCTCGTTCTCTGTGAACGACTTCAACTGCACCCTGGGCATGACAGAAGTTTTTGAGACAAAGACCACAGAGTACAAGGAGGCTTTCACCTTCGTCCCCGAGCACACAGGGGAGGAGTGGAATGAAAAATGGTCAACGATTGGTCTGGGCACAACATTCAAGTCGGGATACACTAAGGGCAATGAGCTGAGGAGCAACGCGCTAAGGATGTGTCATCGCCTCCTGTCCTACAGTTTCTTCGGGAAGGTGGACGAAGAACTCCATCTCCCGCAGAGTTGTTCATTACAGGTGCATGTGGCATGGCCACAAGATTAATTTTGCCGCGTTTGCAGCAGCCCACTTCAAAGACATCCTGACTCATCCCAAGCAGAGGATCTCTCTTGCCCATTTGGTGACCGTCTTGGCCACTAAGCTGAAGGTACTGGACGAAGCGAATACCGACCTGGAAGCAGAGCCCGAGCTGTATATCGACACAGCTATGTTGGAGCGAATGAAGGACATCTACTATGACCAGGACGGCAGACCTGGTTTTCACGAGCCAACCACGATGACGAGCAACCTCACCACCCCCTCGACGGCCGGAAGAGAGTCGGAGATAGCCAGGAGGAGGAGGAGGATATTAAAGCATGCTTGACCAGGATGGAGGAACAACAAAAAGCTACCCATGATGCCCTGCTAGCCTACTTTGCCCATCACCGGATTCGGTATCCGCCTTCCTCGACCTTTTGTCCTCCCTTTTGTTTTGTCTCCTGCTTTGTTTCGTTTTGTTTGCTTTTTTTTTTTTTTTTTGTTGTTGTTGGTGGTCAACCCCTTTCCCTCACCCACTTTACCCTGTGCAAAGTGTGTGAGTGAAGGGGTTGCGTCTGTTTTGTTTGTTTGAGTTAAGAGAATCGGTCCCACATCGACCCACTTTGCCCAAGGCAAAGTGTGTGAGTAGGGGGACTGCCTACCTTGCTCGTTTCGTTTCGTTGTTTTGTGTTTGCGTTCCCTCATTGTTTACCCATTTTGCTCAACGCAAAGTGTGTGAGTGGGGAGGGGTTTTCGTTTTTGTGTGTCGGTTGGCATGTTTAAATTGGTGGGATTGATTGGCCTGTATTTTGCTTTGTTTTGAATAATGCTAGTAGTTTTAGGAATTCTGTTTGAGCATGACCGTATGTAAATAAGGATGACGAATTGAATTTGAGCTCACATGGTGAGATTTGAGCTTAAACTGTTGTATCTTGATCAACACAGTTTTTCTTTCTTGTGTGATAATTGACATCTTCACTAGGCTTTTGCTAGAACTTGCGTGCACTCTTATGTCGAGGCCTTATTGACTTAGCTAAAATATTTAGATGACTTAGGCATTTTTTTTCTTTCAAATAGCCCACTGAGCCAAAAATGTCCTACCTAATGTTAATCCCTCGTTCAGCCCCCTTGAGCTTAATAATTTCTTTCACTCACTTAAATTAGCCTGGAAAAAGAAGCCTACCCGATCAATTGGACTAAGGAGCTAATAGAAGAGAAAGGCGGACAAAAAGGGAAGAACAATAGCCTCGTGATGGGCAAGAAATAAAGGGTTACCAAAATATCAAGAAAATGGGCAAAACGCCCAATATAAAGAAGGTACCCAGAATTGAAAGAAAAATGAAGGGTTTGAAATAAAAGAATATATATTGATGAAGTCCTAAGATGGTTGTGCTGAGGCCCGTAAGAAAAAGGCGAAAGCAAATCCATGGAGGATAGAATAAATTCCTCGAACCCGAGTCCATGATGACCTTAGCCTCGCTCCAAAATTTCCCACCTATGTCTTAAGCCCATTACAACCGAATAAAAGACCTAAGGATGAATGTTTAAAACTTTGTCTAAACGGTGGAGATGGTAGAGGCACGCAGCTTCATGGCATAGTCGAAATGAAAGATGTCTGAGCGTATACACTAGCCTATACACAAGAGTGCAGAGTGTTGATAAGGAAAATGCCCAATATGCTCAAATTCGTATTTTGACTTGTTTGATGGTCGTTTCTTGAATGGAGTCTACTTGAATTGCTAGTTTATTCTGATGAAGCTTATATTGGCCGAGATAACCCGCTTGTAAAGATGTGCTAACCTTTTGTGTCTTTTCTTTCTTACATTGTCTTGGGCAATTGCATGTGCATGCTTGAGGACAAGCATGTTTAAAGTGTGTCGTGTGACGAGCCCAAGTTTTGTGCTCTTTTTCTCGTGTCTCTGTCTAGGTCAGATCGAGTCTTTTGTGTCTTTCTTGTTGTGTTTTGTGTCCGGGAGGACACACCGTCGCAGGGCAAGGCACGCGCGAAATGGGCAAGACAGTGGTAACTTGCATGGCGGATGATCGAGATACGACTGTACCCGAGGCACAAGGAGCTTCGCTCACGCCGTGGCATCAAACCCCAAGAGTTGTTTCGTTACAGCGTGACCTCCTTACAAACCGCACAAGTTCAATCTCCGAAGGGTAGGCTAATGGGCAAGCGGAGTGAAGAAGGCAACTAGAGACCAAGAGGAAGAAGGAGGGCAAGAGAAGTCAGAGAGAGAGGTGATGGGCAAGATACGCGAGATCGGGGTGAATCTCACTAAAATCCGGAAAGGATGCTGCTGCAGCCAAATCCCCGAACTGGAGGAGATCATCCCGCATCCGTCTGGGCAAGGAAAGAGCGCCGATCAACAAGGAAAACCTACAGATTGTCCAGCCCATGGGCCATTACCATCGTCGACCTCTCGGCCTATATATATGGATGAAGCGCGGCATTGCTCTCTTCCTCGGTTCAACTCTCACTCATACTCTTAGCATCAGATTCACCATCACCATCACATACATTAAGTCCCTTCGGGGCAAACACTTTTATTTACTTTATCGTATGTTTTGTCGGCGGCACTTTGGGCTCGTCGTTTCTATTCTATTCAAGTAATAGTAAGTTGTTTCCGTTTCATTATGGTTTCAATTAACTGTTGCATGATTGTTTATTTTATGTCTAGCTAAGTCTTTATTCTGGTTTGGGCATGACTAAGTGAAGCATGATTAATATAACTCGAGAGGTCTAAGTAGGGCATCATGATCTGCATGCGTGTGTTCCCGAAGCACTAGGTCCTGGGCAATATATAACTTTACCAAACTCGGTGTGTTAGTCGCGAATAAGATAGTGGATAAGGGAGGGTTGCAAGTAATAATTGGATTAAGGTATCGGGTGTCCCGCACCCCAAATAGTTGACCGTGTGGGCGAGTTGGAGTAGTCCTAGCAGTGCCTTTGCCAATCCGGTCCATCTAGATCATAACGCCTTATAGTCGGCATGTCTTGAGGTGTCCTCGTGCGTGGGCATTACGGGTTAGATAGTTTGCATAGGGTGTACCTTGCCTTCTTTACACAGAAAGGATAGACTTGGAGGGGTGCGTCGTGGGCGTGACGCGTGACAACGGGGTCACGACGTATGTCTCTTATAACCGGTTGATGCATGTCATGTAGAGAAAACATTTGCGCCTATGACCGAGTGTTAATCATCTTCACGAAGTTGTTGCCCAAGCCAGACTCGTCTTATTATTTGATATTCCCTTTGAGTTTGTTCCAGGTTTCTTTAGCCATATCTATAGTGATCAAGATAATTACACACTCTCATTCCTTTTAAGTGACATCGTGACATCAGAGATTGCTACACCAACTCCTCGTGGGATCGACCCTATACTTATCGCTGGCTACGCCTGTGATGGACAATATGTTATAAATTTATTACGCTAAACGACAGAGTTTCAGTAATCCTAATTATTTTTTTATTTGGCTTCAAAAGAAAAAATTAATTCAATATATAGCTTGATTATTTACTAATTATTATACACTTTTTTGAGATATACTAATTATACATTTCATTGTGTGTTATGTCAGCTACTTTTTTTTTAGTCTTTGTTAACCATACCCACTATTGTCTAATATTTATTTATTTATTTATTTGTTCGTTTTTTCATTTAAATACTTAGTTTTTGACAATATTGTACAGTAGTCAAGTTCAGATCGTGGAATACCATATGCCTTCATCCTATATAGAATAAATGCCACGACACGAGTTGCTTTGGTTTTATGCCATGTCATTATTTTTAATCATAATATTTTGACTTAAAAAATAATAATCATAAATATCCTAAATCATAATTTATGACAAAAGTAACTCGAAGAAAAGCATGAAAATGTAATTCACGGGATAATTGCTTCCTATTCAAAAAATTCATTTGGTTATTTTGAGAAACCATAAATCGGTGTAAATCATTTTTTATATATCTTATAATGGAAATCTATTACAAAAGCATCATAAAATTCAAGATATATCCAATAAGCAATTTTCCAAAATTAATAGCACACCATAAAATTATGAGAGGAGTGAAGAGTTTTGGGCTTTTGCGAAATCTTATCCCAAAGTGGCCCATATTCCTGAAGATCCTGTTGGCCCATTACGATTATATGTTAAGTTTTCAGACTTTGTCCACACTTTTTTTTTCTTTAGTATTTTGATTTTTTTATATATATATTTTGCTACTAACTGTTTTCTTTTCTTGTTCAATCATGTCAATTAAACATAAGGATATCAATAGATGAGTTTTATCCGAATCGATCTAGAATCGTTTATTGTCCATTAAATTTTAAAGCAGCGGTTCCAGTTCTAGACCCGCTTTGGACCCGGACCGTTTAGACGCATAGTTTGATGGTCCGTTCCAAGTCTGGTTCTGGTTCCAGAATCAGAATCGATACTAATTTAATAGTTTTGATCCGAGTAAAATCCGTCTGTTGACAAATTTAAGCTTAAGTGGGTTTATCAATGAGTCGGTTTTACTCATATTGATCTGGAATAACTCATAGCCTATTAAATTCTAAAGCAACGATTTCAGTTCTAATTTTGATTCTGGTCCGATTCTGGTTCCAGACCCGCTCAAATCCGGACCGTTTTAGACTCATAGTTGATGATCCGGGTCTGATCCGGATCCGATATCTAATGGGCCGATTCCAAAATCAGAACTGATACTTATTTATTGGTTCTGGTCCGGGTAAAACCCTCCTATTGACATCCTTAATTAAACGCTCGATTCTTCCAACCCAATTTTTTAAAATTTTAGAAGTTTAAAATCTACAAATAATTTATATCCCGTGTTGCAAGATTAAAAAATAAAAATAAAATTCGACCAAGAACTCAAAATATCTGCAATAGATTTGAGACTTGAGAGTAGTTCAACAACTGATGTTACAATCTCTTATAATATAATGAATTTAATGTCAAAATATTGGACTATAAGGAATAACAATATTAGGGAATACAATGTAAAATGTAGAATTGATGGTTTGAGTGGGCAAGGATTTTCTTGAACTCCTAAAACTTAGTAAATCTATTTATGTTATTCATAATGTTTCTGTAGATTAGAAGGACAAAGATTCAAAGAAACACAACCGCCAGAAGCTAAATAATATAACAATTTCTATTTATATGTATTTTTTACATTTTTATTAATTATGATCTAGTAATATGAATATATGATTGTTTAATAGGTTGAAAAGTAGTCAATCGAACTTTATCATTTTATAATTTAATTTAATTTAATTTAAAATATGACTACAACAAATAGCAAAACTGGAGCCATCGATATTGCTTTGTAAAATCTATAAAATAGAAAATGTATTTGATTACTTTGCATTCAGCTTTTATAATTTTGTAGATATGAGTAGAAAACAAAATAAATTTACAAAATCTTAACACCAAAATTTGACATAGAAATATTAAATTACAGAAAAAAAAATAATTCCCAACGTTAGGTTCCGTCAACTAAATATCCCGGGGTAGACGATTTTCTCTCTTCGTTTGCGCCATGGCCGCGGCGGAGCAGCCGCTGAAAAAGAGAAGATTGTACGACCCACCACCATCATCTCCACCTCGACCACCTTCCCAAGCACAAGGTCCACCCGAACGGCCACCGACGCCGCCGCCTTTGTCTCAGGATGAAATCGTCCGGAGGCGGCAGAGCCAAGAAGGAATTCGGAATGTATTCGAGTGCTATAAGAAAATAAAGTTGTGCATCGACCGGAAGGATAAGAATTTTACGCCGGAATTGGAAGAAGCTTATCTCTCTTTGATCACTGCGTCTGGAGGTTGGGATTTCGATATTTATACTTCCATGTCGAGTTTTCTGTGCAGATCGAATTTTTAGGTTATAATTATGTTATAGAAGCTAAATCAACGAATATATGTTGTTTTGTTCATTTGAACCCTCGAGCATAAATTTAGGGTAAAAGATCTTATATTTTTAGGGTTTATGACTAATTGGTTCTCCAGTGTATGTTATGTTGTTTGAGAATAATGACGAATAGTTTTGACTTGCAAATATAGTTTCTATCATTAGCTCGCAAATGAACAATCTTTGAAAATTTGTTTTTGCAATTTCTCAAATAAATGTATCGATTTTGCTCGTTTCAACACCTGGTTTTACATGGTTTGGCTGATCTAGTTGATTAATCTTGTGTGCTTAAAATGTTTTCTTTTAGTTTTTAGTGTGGATTAGGTGAATCTGTCTTGTTGTTAGTATAGATGATTGACATACTTTGGCTAACCCCAATGTAGATAGCTTGTAACCTTGTAAGTAGAGCTCTAAATGAATTCTATTTGAGTAAAGGCTGCTTGATTTTCAACGTTTTCAGAATCAGAAGATAGTGACTGTTCGTCACTTGGATCGAACTGCTTACCAAACAACAAGCATAACACTCACCACTTACGACCAAATGAGTAATTACTATTTAAGTACTTCTATAGAGCCGATTTAGGAGGAGAGGATGGTTTTACCGATGTGCCCTGGTTAGATGATGGAAAGCATTTGGGTCTTATGAAGATTTATCTTGTCCGTGGTATATAGTTTGTTTATCTCAGAATACACCATTTTGATCTGTCTTCTTTACAATCCAAATCCAATGTTAAGTTTTGTGTTCCTAGAGCAGTATTTGGATAATCAATACTACCCACACCCATATTGATGAAGTAGTCCCATTGCGTTATGTTCCATGGTTTTGCAAAGCCAACAATTCTCACTTTACTTTGGCGCAGGATGTGCTAGTGTACGTCGTCTTGTAGCAGAGTACATACCACGTTATGCATCATATTGCCCTGCTGCTCTTGAAGCTGCTGGAAAGGCTCTCATAAATATGCATAACCAGTGCATCACCGTGATTAGTGGGGGAGAAGACATTGATGGTGTAGCTTTTGAGACTGCTAAGGCCTGCATATTAGGTCTGGTTGATGTATGTCGACCTGCTGCTTCAGAAAACCCCAATTTAGAAGTTAATCAAGGGATACGTTCTGCTGTTTTTCATGACGTTTTTACATTTTTTGTGTCCTCTTTCGAGGAAAAGAGTATCTTTGATATTGTAGACCAGAGTGTCCTGAAGATTTATGATGTTGCAGAATCCCTTTCTGATTTCAAGCACAAGTTTTTGGAGGAACATAGTTCAGTATTACTGAAATTATCTAAGCTTCGTGGACTATGTTTTTTATCGATTCTCTTTGGTTTCCCCAAATATTCACTTGTTGCATTCTTTGAACTTTTTGAGTCCACGGGAATGGGGGGAATTCAGAAAGGAAAGTACCTTCTTCATCAGTTGACAACTGGACTGGATTATGTTGGCGCTCTTCACCTGGATGAGCGAAATGGTGATGAATTATCCGTACGTTCCAGCACAATGAAATGTCAAGAGAAGGATCCTGTCAATGAGTCTCCTGCATCAAAGGGCAATTCTTTGCCAAATTGTTCTTCTGCCTTACTAAAAAACTGCTTATTGGCACTGGTAATTGTCTTAATCTTTTAACTTGTTATAAACAAAGCTTTTAGATCACCTATGTAATGTATTGGCTGTTGTTTCTATGTTTTTATAGCACTCGGTTGTGTTAGATTTAAGGCTCTTTTGTAAATATGGAAATCAATGGGGTGGGATTGATGACTTTGTATATATTCTTCTGTTAGCTAATTGCTTTGAGTTAGAACTATTATCGCTTTGTGACACCCCAGTTCCGAAACTGGTGATATCATTCTAGGTTTGGTCATTTTGTAATAGGTCAAATTTTTTAAACTTCTGTTAATGGTCAGTCGTCAGCCTCTGAAATACTTTCTACCTTTTGATCATTGAATTTTCTATTAAACTCACTTGTGTTTGGAAACTTGTCTGTTGGTGCATCAGAGTGTTAAATATCTTTTTTCTGGCTGCATTTGTGGTCTTTGTTTGCAGGTCCTTAATAAAGATCCGTCACTGAGAAGTTTGATTTTTTCAAGGTATAGAATGCTTTGCAATTCAGCTTCATCTGACATTGTTTCTGATATTACCTCTGTTCTAGAAGGAGTATTTGAATCTTTTCTACAGCAAGTAAAAGCAGAAGACAGTCAAGTAGATAGTGTTGAGGGTAGCTCCAATTCATCTAAAATTGTGAGTCAGTGCTTGGTTGCTAGAAAATCTAATCAACAAGGATCTCCTGTAGTTTCAGGGAGAGATTATCCTGATAAACATTCAGGCAGCCATTTGAAAAGGGGAAGCATAACAGTCAATGCTGGAAGCGATTCTTTCACTGGAGAATCGAAGTCTATGGATTATAATTATGGGGACCCTGGTGATATGGCCAGTGGTAGAATGTTCATGCAAAGGGAACTGTTGAATGTACAATCTTTCTCCCCTAGAGCAAGAACACCAAGGGATTTACGAAGTAATTCATTTAGCAATCGAAGCCATTCTGCCCAGATAGAGAGGAGTCCAATTTCGAACATGGACCCTCCTGCACCTACCTTAAGATCCTCCAGCGGAGCTGCAAATTCTCCATTCGACTCTCCCAAGCAAAATGTTCTTCCACCCCATTCTTCAGGAAACCATGCCATTTGGTACTCCGATGGAGACCCAGCGGCCGTGGATATATTTCCAGCTTCAAAACAACTCTGGCTGGGATCGTTAGGTCATGACGTGTCTGAAATGCATATAAGGTTTCAGTTTGAAAAGTTTGGTATGATTGACCAACTGCGATATTTTCCATTTAAAGGCTTTGCCACTATCGAGTACAGAAATATGATGGAAGCTTTAAAGGCTAGAGAAGTTATGCGGGGACGTTCTCCTTGGGGTGCCTGCCTCCGGATAAAGTTTCTGGATGCAGGATTAGGAACGAGGGGATCTATAAATGGTACTGCTGTTGGTTCAAGCTGCCATGTTTATGTTGGAAGTGTTCCAAGCATATGGGCCAAGGATGAGATGGTACACGAAGTTAAGAAAATACTCCACAAGGGCCCTCGCATGGTTATTGATCTTAGCACTGAAGGTGCATTGCTGATGGAATTTGATTCACCCGAAGAAGCCACCATCTCGATAGCTCATCTGCGGAGGCACCGCAAGGAAAATAGTAATTACTATCCACATCCCTCCAACACAGGTCCGTCCAATGTAATGATGCATGCTGAAGGTGTAAGACCTGGTCCTCCTTCTCATCATGTTGACACAAGAAATGCTTTCCCTTCGAACAGCATGATTGGATCACCTCATGCTCAATCTATGCTCGAGAAACCTCCTGAGAGTTACCTGACAAGGACCTCAAGTTTGCCTTCTTTCCTTCTACAGTTACGTGCTAAATATAATATCAGTAACTCTCAAGGGCCTTTTGAGAATCATGCACCAGCTGCACTCATGCGAGAACAAGAACGAGTACTGACAAGCATGCTTTGGATTAAATTTCCAAATCAAAGCTCTGCATGTATCACTGAGGATGAGCTATTGGCTGTTTGCAACCATGCCATTAACAACAATGGATCTGTTGTTCGCTTGAGTAGAACATCAGGTTCTAATTGGCTGGTCGAGTGCAGCAGCACCGATACAGCAAATATTTTATTCAATAACTTACGAGAGTGTCCTGGGATTTTTTTCCAGATAGAATTCAGGTTTGCTACTGTACCAAGTTTCCGCTCTCCTTATATATGTTTCCGTAATTTCATCGATTTCACCTTTTCGTGTCGGATATATGACATTCGTCGTTGGAATATATTACAGTGCTTGCACCATGTCAATTATTGCCATCTATAAGCTTTTAATTGCTATCTTAGCTGACTTGTGCACGTATGTTTGTTTCAGTAATCCTGCAATGCACCATGGCCCTGCTCCTTCAGTGAGATCTGACACCAGTTCTATGGAGCTTACATCACCAAGAATGAGTCAGGAAAATTGTGGCCTTATGATGCAACCTTCTTATGCATTCCAATCTACATGGATGGCTGGAGGAATGATGGAAGTTGGAAGAACTGGTGCAGCTGAACAACCATGGATGTATGGAAAACCTGAAAGTGGAGTGCATTCTGGAGGAAGCATTGCCTCTGGACAAAATTCTGGGCTATCCATTCCACCACCACAGCCTCAAACATCTTCATTCAGTAGACCTATGTATCCACCTACTAATAGTTTATGGGATGCTCGTGGGATGGGCCACCATATGCATCACAAGGCAATACATTCTGCTGCAGTACCTGCTAATGCTCATGCTAATATGCAAGGCCCACCATTTTTGCCTGCTTCTGTGACCCCACTGGCACAGATCCGGGGAAGTTCAGCAACACCATTTGATCAAATGTTCTCTGTGCCTGTCGTTCCTCCACCATTATCATCTTTGCCACCACCTCCACCTAATATGCCTCCTCCATTACCTCCTCAGTCTGATTTTCGCCCTCCATTGCCTCCTCACCCTGAGTTACAGCCTCCACTGCCTTCAACACCTCCGCCTCCACCTCCACCTCCACCTCCACCTCATTCCCAGCCCCCTGCATTTCCTCCTCCGCCTAATTCTCCACCCCCACCATCATTTGCTGCTGATGCAGAAAGTATTAGGTCGTCCTTACAATGTCCCTGGCAAGGGATGTTGAGTAAAAGTGGTGTTTACTACTGTACAATAAATGCACAAAGAGCAGATTCTGATATCTGTAGCTATTCAAATTCCATTGCGGAGCCTGCAGAGTAAGAATTTGAGTTTTGTCTGTAATCTTCTCAGGGAAAAGACAACATCTATTATTTTGAATTGTTTTCTAATGAATGTGCAGATGGCCTGCAAAGTTAGATATGACAAAGCGCACTGACCTGCGGCATGTGAAATCAACATTTTCTAGTACTCCCTGTCACAGAGTGAGTTACTAGACATTTTTCTTTCATGTGCATGTGCGACTCTGTGTGGCAAAATATTTTAGCTGGAGTATTAGTCTTGCCACATACTGACCACCCAAATAGAGCATTAATAATATAGAAACTTGTCCTAAGTTCTTGATGTTCTTTTTTCTTTATTTCGAAAGTTGTTTATTGTTTATTGCTTGCTATAGTATTTGAGACTATTTTGCAAATATCTTATAACTTAGTCTAGTTTAAAATCTTTAGATATAGTCATATAGAATCAAAACACCAACCAGTTCACCAAAAAATCCACCTTGAACTTGCATAATACATGTTAAAGAACAGTTTTGTTAAATTCTGTCGGAAAGTTCTCATAGAATTGATCTCACGGCTCACGCAATGCTTAGGCTCTAATGTTCCATCTGCAACCCCAAGTAGTAATTGAAGGATGAATTTGGGCAAGGTATGAGCTTTATTGATTTTGCCACACACGAAACTTGTGGCTTTTGGAAGTATGCATTAGAAATTTACACAGCTTCTGCATCTGAATGAGTGTTCGCCACACCTAACCCTTGAAGCATTATGAAAGTTGGCATAACTGTGTTTGCTTATATAAACTTTACATTGCTTTTGCATCGTAATTGAATGTTGATGTGTTAATATATCAGAGACATGCTCATGAGTTGATACCAATGTTTGAAACCAGCAATACAATGATAGGATTACATTTACGGGAATTACTCTAATTACTGTACAATCTAACAAAATTTTTGTTTCTTTTGCTGCAGAAAGAAATCTGTTGGCTGCTTCCTTCGTCTCATGATGATCACAATGGTGTAAGTTTGATCTCATAGTTTTTCCAATTCATCCCCCATTCTCTGAATATTGCTTCTCTATGTATATTCAAAAGCATGCATTCTGCGTGTTTTATGCAAAGTAATGAAAAATCTGTAATTCTATTGCACAGCTTCATGATTTCATATCGTACTTGAGGCAGAGAGAGTGTGCAGGAGTGATCAAATTACCAGCATCAAAGACTATGTGGGCGAGAGTGCTATTCATACTTCCATACTCGCCTGAAATATGTTCCTTTCTGTCCATCCCTCCGAATCCCTCACTTTGCTTGATTGGTTTGATTCTTCCTAAAGATACGAATTCTGAACTATCATGATGCTTTGGAACAACGCCATAAAACTAGAGGATGTTATTTGAGATAATGAAGATGTGTATGTTATTGCTTTTCCTTCAATGACTAGAAAAATTTAATTGTTTTTAGGTATGTTAGATGATTGTATTTGGAATAATTCATCTGGGTTTTGCTAATTATTAATTTATTTTACAAATTCACATTTGGGCATATCAGCATCTACCCTTTATATTTTGGTTGCAATTTTTTTTTCATTTTCTTTTTAATGAGACTAAATTCGAAAATAATAGGAAAATGTATTGTGACCGAATGTGGGAGTTATCATCTACACTAGATATTTATCCTGGATGAAATCATGTGCTTTTCACAGTATTTCTCCTCTTCCATCCATGTAATTACACAAAAACAGGCTAATTGTTGCGAAGTTTTAGCAGGCGACACTTTCAGTAGCTCTCGCTTCGTTCGAAAGCGAACCTAACTGGTCACAGATAGGAACTCAGATGAAAATAGCAAATGCACATTTATAAATTATCAATTAAAAATGCTACATTATCATGTCTAATGAGCTAATCCTAACACCTCAGAAGATGCAAATCTTCTTTCATTGCATTACCGGGTATGCATAGCTTACATAAATCCTACTTTCTTTTAGGCAGTGCGACGGATGCACAGTGATAACTCTGACCCTAAATATCTGAGCTTCTCGTTTCAAGCATCAACAAGACCAATCGCATAGTAGCCACAATGCTTGTCCTGCAAATTAACAAAAGAATTTAAGAATAGTGGACATATGCTTTGAATTGTAGCCACAAAAATGAATTTCAATGGGAATATACTGTGACATGACATTCGTTTATTCAGTGAACTGAAAGCCCAGATGATAATGCAAGTCAGAAGGGTTCTTGTGTGTGAGAGTCTGTTTGTAGCACTGAAAAATAAAGGAAAAATGGTAGTGCAGAAGCTGGAAATGCTATAGTTGAAGAAACCAAACCTTGGATATCATTCGCTGCTTGTTTAGGAACTGTGTCCTAGCCTTGTTGAGAGCCGAGTTAGGTGATCTGTACATCCTCTGTCAAATATTTAAGACGAAAAATAAATGCTACTGAAAATACAGGGGACAAAACTGTCTCGTGAAATCATAAAAATAAAATAAGTGCAGTCATTTTGTAAGTTCACTACGAGCAAGATGATACAGTAGGCCTCAAAACATTAGATGGAAAAAAACCAGCAATAAGCATATGCCGTCAATATATTGTAGCCACAACCCAAAAGTTGAAAGTCAAAGACACGTGGTTAGCAGCACTTTGAATGGTAAAAGTGACCGGTTATTACTGACAAGCCTCAGAAGACTACTGATGAATCAAGGAGCAAACATATATATATATATATCAGAATGCTACGACCTCACACCTTCTCAACTGCAGACATGCGGCTGGCAAGCTTCATCTCCGGTGTGAAATCAAATACATCACGAAGAAATGGATTATCCTGTTGAAACAAGATAAACAGAAATGACAAGGGGTGATAACATAAAGGCAAACGACATGGCAACCACTTGTTAGAAGTTAGATAACTTACACGCATGTGCTTCACAAATCCACCGGCAAGAAAATGCTTCAAGAAGTTCAGCTATTGAAGAAAAACGACGATATCAGAAAAAAAAGATAAGTTTTACAAGTAAAAAATGTACGAAAAAAGATATAGACCTGTATCATTTGAGACCACGAACTTGTATATAACAACTCTCTGCCAATCTTCGTCGAGGTTTCTGGGGTGAGACCATTCTGATATTCAAATCAATATAAGTCCGGCATTTTAGCAAAAGAATAAAGTTGAGTGACTAAACAACAGTGTTCACATACCTCAAGAAAATTCACAAGATCACGAAATGTGTTCCTCTGGTTAATCAGATCTTTCTTGACGGAACCTCTACCGCCTGCCTCAGCAGAGAGGTCTTTCATTTGGTTAATGACTTTAGTCTTCAATCCATTTATGTACATTGATTTCTGAGAATTGTTCCCTTCGATACAAGTATGACCAGAGAGTTTAGACTCTCCACAGAATTTATCCAGGCTCCCTATCTCGAAGATTAAAGCAAGTGCTTCGCCAGCAGCAATTCGAACTGACCTGTCGTTCTTGTCCAGTAGAGTGGAAAGGAAGGACATTGAACTGAGATATTTCCAAAAAAAATCAGCGTTCTTACTAGACATTTCCACTCAATCACAAACGAGTAGTAGTACCTACGTCAAAGATAAAAATAAGAAATAAATTATGGTTGATAAAATACTAACTCTTGCCAACTTCTAGAGTTGAGTGACCTTTCATCCATTGTGGTAAAAAGAAATGACCAGGCAGTGACCACCATACTTATTGTAGCTGCTGGAGGTTTAGCAGCAGCAACCTATAATACAAAGATAGTTAAAGGAATTGACCATCAAATAATAAAAAGAATTAAATACCCAGCCTCAATGAATCACCATTGTCTTTGTACATACACAGGTCTCATTTTCTCATGCAAATATAGAATATAGTAAATGATAATGATCCAGATGATAAATGAAGATGCATACATTGGAACCCAATTTCGGATTAGCTACTTGCCACATTATTTGCATTGATTTCTCCGTGTGCTCTGCTTCTTCTCCACCAACAAAAGTAATAACAGCCAAACAAACAAGCAACTGTATTTCCAGATTTATTAACAAAAGAAAACAAAAATAGGGAGATAGAGAAAATAAGGAAAAGCCTGAAGTTACGGGGATAAATAAATGCAAACAAATGAAGCCTTGCAACCAGAATTATTTCACATACTGATAATATTTTAGATGTTTCAAGCGTTGATTTAAGTGCTTCAGATATTGGAGAGACCGATTCTTCCAAGATCTCTCGTGCTTTCTCCCCGGAACCAGCAGTCAGAGCTAGGAGCCCTATAAAGAACAAATGGTTGTCAGGCTATACCGAACAAAAAAATAAAGGCTGATCATATGAAAGACCTGAGAAAAACCTATCAAGTGAGATGCCAAGGCAACCTCCTTCAGAGAACCCTTTTTGATTGAATTCAAGCACTGATGCAACAATGTAGCAGACCTAGATGGAGAAAACAATAACAGTTATGAACCTAAGAAGTACAGTCAGAAGACATAAACAGTCCTAAAAGCGTGCCACAAAAAAAGAAAAAAGAAAATGAAAGACAGTTCATACACTCAATAATTTGAACTTTCTTATTCAAACATATTAAAACTGGATACATGGGTTCACTCTAACGGCATGTCACCACTCCGCACCCTATTTTCTCAGAACACACACACACACACAAAAACTGAACGTAGTAGGGAAGAAACATGAATGACAAAATAATGGATTAAAACACATTATCAACTTGGTTATCAAATTAAACATTCAGTGCTTTGGTCAATAATATTAGCTCCCTTGGAGTGACGCTATAGTTATTCTAGAAGTAATGAACATGTCATTTTAGACAACAAAGTAGTAGATAACACATATGTCGGAAAACAGTAAAGAGCAATAAGATTATATTATTTGACTGCCAATATTATGACCAGAAGGAAGCATTCATTTTCATTTTCAATGGATCCAAAACTGAAGTCTTCACATCCTAGCTCACTAACATTAACATTGTCCTACAAGAAATCAAAGCAGTCATGTTTAGAATAAAATAAATAAAACGGAGACAACACGTACTTCTCTTCAGTGAACTCATGCTGTATGCTATTGTTGAAGGCTTCAATAGTTGATGCCAAAGCATTTTCTCTATTAGAACCCCTGTAGAAAAAGGAAATGAGAAAAGCAATTGAATTAACAGTATTTTTGTGTTTCCATTAAAGAACCTCCAATTATACGATGGGCATTTTGATCTGAATTATTATGCATATGAAGAAAACTACTTGTATATCACATTACACAATAGGTAGGTTACCTCTTCTCATACAAAGCATCCAAGTATCGATCAAGCAAAGACTCTCTGTCAACCAACACGTCCTCCGCACCAGAGAATATGACATTGTCGAAGCGCTTAGTAGGTGATGACAAGCTCAAGCTAGCTAGATCATCGGAATCCAGCATTGCAGCATTCTTTTTTCGAGAATTTTCTAGCGTGTCCATGCACAGAAAAAGTAGAGATTTCAGAAGGCAGCATCATACAGCAGATACCTCCATGCTAAGAAATCACAGTTCTTGAAACGTGAAAATTAAAAACTTACCCTAACTAGATATCAAGAAGGGAAAAGATGTAATTTGACAGCCATGTTGACATGTTCAGCATAAAACATAAAGCCCCATAATCACGATGTATAAAGTTTGAAAGCTGCTAGTAAATGTTAGTATACTATCTAGGTCTGCTACATTGTTGTATGGTAACAATGAAAATGCATTTGAGGAAATTGAATAAACATGTTCTGTATCTTTAATAAAAGTACAAAATCTTCAACATTACAGATAGTCTTCCTAAGTTTAACTGAAGCCGTAAAAGCACTAAAAGCAAAATATCTGAAATTTCCAAAATAAAATTCCAATGATTTCAAACTCCTCAAAAAATTCATAAGAAACCACGTAAAGCCATAAACTACAATCTAACAAGATATTTGGTTATGTCCAGAACAATAAAGAAGGTTAAAGAACCTATGCATATCGTAAATTAACCCAAAATTCCAACTATCACATACGCCAAAAGTCAAAACCGTTATCCATTACGCAATAAGTTTAACATTTTTCTAAAAGCATAATTATCACGTAATTTAAAGATTCCATTTTTTCTTGGTAAAAAAGGGCATAAACATTTATTACGTAAGATACTACAGAAACTGGATCACCGACTATGAAGCACTTACTTCTACCCATGATCCAACTTCAATTACTCCGATCGATGACAGAAGGAATAAAATTGAATAAAATATTGATCGATTGGAGAATTATGAATAAAATCTATGGGAGATGGAGAATCTGCAATATGAATTATGGATTCCTCCGTGTAATGAAAAAACAAAGTCTCCATGTATATATTTGAAAATTTTCAGATGAACGGTGAGACTATGGGGTTTGTGAATTTTGAGGCGTTCCAGCGGTGGTAATAATGATTGAAAATGGAAAAAATAAATTATTTTGCTAATGGATTAGGAGGTGTGGTTGGTAATTTTGAGGTGTGGGTGGAAGCACTATTTTAAACTCCCTTCGTCTCGATAATATTGTATCCTATGTTTTTTTGGATTATTTTATTATTATTGGTTTATATTACAAATAATAAATATTAGTTAATGTTCTAATGTTTTGCTATTTTTTATTTAATGTGTCAACGTAAACATATTGTTATTTTGGTCCCTAACATTTTAGAAAATATCACTTAATATCCCGTCGATCAATTTTCGATGTACAAATACTTACGTGGTTGCTGGAATTCTATGACTCCACGTCAATTTAAAATTAATTAAAAGATGAAAAAACTCATCCAAAATGAAGTAGTTCCATTTCTTTTCAACGCCAATATAAGGGAAGAAATAGAACGACGTCGTTTTAGATGTGCTTTTTCACGTTTTTATTTCATTTTTATTATGATTTGGAGTCCAGCTTGAAATTCTGTCTGCCACGTAAGCGTTTGTACGTAAGAAATTGATCAAACATGACATGAAGTGAATTTTTTTGAAACGTTGGGGACTAAAATAATAATATGCTTACGTTGTGACATTAGGTGAAAAAATACGAAACGTTAGGACATAAACTGATATTTACTCTATTAAAAATAGAAAGAATTTTATACCAAAAATATTTTAAATTTCGTGTCTTACAATACTTTACATACAAAAACATAACTCTCCTTAATCCATGTACCAAAAAAGTAATGACACAATATTAACGGGACGAAGGAATTAATTGTTTTTCTAAAATTAATTATATGTTTTGTTTTTGATGAAAAAATGAGGTGTATATATTAGGGGTGTGCATCGGTCGGTCGGTTCGACCGACCGACCGAAATTTTCAAAATCGAAAACCGAATCGAACTAATTTTTTTGAACCGAACCGAACCGATTTATAATTTCGGACCGACCGAAAACCGAACCGAAAAAATCGATCGGTTTCGGTCGGACCGAAAAACCAACCGAAATATAAATTATATATATATTTTTAATAAACATATTTTTATCCTAATTATTTAATTAAAATATTAATTAATTATTATATAAAATATATAAATGTATAAAAATAATAGTTTCGGTTCGGTTCGGTTACCGACCGAACCTAAAACGTAAAACCGAAAACCGAACCGAAAACCGATTTTAATTAAAATTTTGAACCGAACCGAAAACCGACTTCTTTAAAAACCGAACCGAACCGACCGAAACCGATCGATTCGGTCGGTTTTTTCGATTCGGTTCGGTCCATGCACACCCCTAATATATATTAAGAACAAGTATATGGAATATTGAGATGACCCACCACATTAGATGAAGTTAATTCTAAACATGTGGCGTTCCATATTCAAAGCCAACATCTAATATATGAGTAGCATCATTACATATATTTTTAAGAATGTAATATGGAGAAGCAGCCAAAAAACTGATGACAGGACCCAGATTCGGCCATGATAAAAATGAAAAATGAGATTCGGGGTGAAACAATAAAGTGGATCCTTCATCAATAATTAAAAAATATAATATAATATTCATATTTTTTATTGACATCTTCTAGCTTTTTTACTTGCAAAGTAATTTATAATATCATTTTTCAAGATTTTTTAATATATCTTTTTTAATACACAATGTTGTCAAACCATTTAGTCTTTCTTGCGATATCAACGATTTCAAATATGTTTCCTTAATTTTGAAAAATGTCTCTCAGTTGATGCTATAGACATAATCAACAAGATTCTATAGGCAAATTACAACATTTGGATAACATGCTTATTATATACCAACTATTTTCGATCTAGCACCTCACAATTACTTAATTCTCTAATATAATGAGTATAAAAATATGTAAATATATATTTTTTTAGATTTGGGCCCCAAAAATTTCTTAAAAAATGTCATTGTTGGAAACGATGCTAAATTGATGGTGAATAATCATAATATTTTTTATATAAGCATAATGAATTATTTTTTAGATTTTTGAGACCATTACTTAATTTGTTAATATAATGAGTATACAAAATACATATTATTATTTTTTCAGATATGCCCCCAAAAATTTCTTTTAAAAATTTCATTGCAGGATACGATGCTAAATTGACGATGAGTAATTATAATATTTTTTATATATGTATAATGAATTAATTTCTAGAATTTAGGGCTCCAAAATATTGTGAAAAAAAGAAAGCCCCCGTTGGAGTTCGAACACTAGAATAACAAAAGAAATGCTTTACTAGTGTAACACATAAGTTACATTAGTCATTCTCAACAATATATATAAGGGCATGCATTAAATTTTTGGACCCTAGCCCTCAGGGCCCAGCATGACAGGACCTAGAAAAAAACACAAGCCACCTTACAATCTGACACAATTTTGGCTTGGACGTATTCCTTTGTTTCACTCATGAATGTGTCTTTTGTGTTGTGTTTTTGTCTTTCTTTTGTGAATTACAATAGTTACATATATAGTAGTTATTTTCATAAATGATAACAATTTTATCAACTCGATAACGGTTATACGACGATGTTAATTTCATAAACGATAACGACAAAATAACGTAACGCTAAGCTTGTCATAAGTTCAAGACCTTTAAGATGTTGAAATTATCTCTCTCTCTATTTTGTTTCTCCAACATCGTTGACCTAGGGTAGCGCCACCATTATGTGTAGATGGTCGATGAGCACGATAGTTAATTTTATAAACGATAACGATAAAATAACGTAACATTAGGTTGTCATATGTTTAAGACAGCGCCACCATCATGGAGACGGTCGATGTTCAATGACCGTCCTCAACCTTAGGCTAAATCAGTCCCTCTATCTTCTTCTGATGAAGTTTCCACCTCTTAACCCTACAAGAAATAATAAGTTAAACAAAAACAAAATAAGGCCGTCAAACCCTAGCAGTTTGTTTAAAGAAATTGATTTCTCAATTGGAAAATAGTAGTTCTGCCTCATATTTCTCAATTTTTTTAAAATGTAGCTGAACCTGATGTTTTAGAAGCGGGTTGAGTTTTCTTTTTTCAGATGCAAATCTCACTTTTGTCTTCAAAGTTTAAAGCACTTGTGACTTAAGGACAGTTTCAATTTAGCACGCTTTTATAATAAATGTATTAATTTATACTTAAAAATAATTGTTGTTCTTATATATATATATATATATATATATATATATATATATATAGAGGAGGGATCAAATAGTACCCGAGCCTGAGATAGTATGTAGTACTCAATTTTATCCACTCATCTCATAGATCCTATGGTGGAGATTTTTTAAGCTTATTTTCATTGATTTCACTATGTAATGGTAGATTAATAATTTGAATTTGTTATGTGATTTCGAAAACAAACCATGCATATAGTTGAACTGAACTATGCATTTAAACGAACACAAAATGCATTCAGTTGAACACAAACATGCATATGAGTTTCGATTTTAATGCAAGCTGGAAACGCACTCCCAGCTCGCTCGCGTGCACCCAGCGCCGGTTAGATACGATGCATTGTTATTTTATTTTATATGCATTATTTATGTTTTGTTGTGGTTCTTTCCAAACCCAGCGTCGGCGTGCATCCAACGCCGGTTGGGTGCGATGCAGTGTTATGTTATTTTAAATACAGTGTTATGTTATTTTAAATACAGTATTATGTTATTTTTTATGCATTATTTGTGGCTCTCTCCAAACCCAGCGCCTGCGGATACCCCAACGCTTGCGGACTCCCCTACCCAGCACCAGGGGGACACCCAACGTCCGCTAGGTGCCTTTCCATTTTGCCCCTGAGCGAAAAATGGGTTGTCACATATTCAAAATGTGTGGTCTAGATTGGATACTATATACTACCTAAAGACTATATATATATATATATATATATATATATATATATAGGGTTAACATGAAAACTATTTTTATTGTGAGAACCAAAAAATGATGAATCCATTGTGAAAATTGATGAATCCGTTGGGAAAGTTACTAAATCAAAAAAAATAGAATTTTTGCCCCTCATGGGATTTGAACCCGGGTAAAAATTTTGAATTTTGGAATTCAATAACTTTCTCAACGGATTCATCAACTTTTATAATAAATTCATTTGATTCTTAGTTTTTAGGATAAAAGTGGTTCTCATTTGAACCTAACTATATATATATATATATATATATATATATATATATATATATACACGCACAAAATTACTTGTTCAAAGGTTCATTTTAATCTACTAATTAATTTGAGCACATTTTAGTTGACAACTAATATATATAATTTGAATGGGAAAGAAAAATTAACTTGCTTGCTTATGACAATTTATAAAAAATATGTGTACAATTGTATGATCCACTGGTAAAATAGTTAATGTTCAAGATCAAAAAAATTAAATTCAAGTCCACCATCATGTAATCTTTAAAAATTATTTACCAAAAAAATAGCTGATTTTATAAACAATTAATAACAACAAAAACAACTAATTCATAATATCTAGTAATAATCGTATATATATATATATACCCGGAATACACACGAACTGGCATCATAAATAAAATAGTTAATGTTTTATATATGGTTACAACTTACAACAGCTTCAATATTTCCAACATTTTATGCCCAAAGTACAAATTAAAAGAATCTTATTATATATACGCAAATGATTTAATACTGTATTGAACTTAATAAGTATATTCCATGCTAAACTAACCTTGAATTTAAACTAGACTTACCAAATTAATTAGTAGTTAGCAGGAATGGTTAACTCTTCATGATTTTAATTAACTACTGGATTGATATAGGCCTCTTGGTTTGAAATCTGCTTTCACTTTTGTATGTTTCGATTTCAGAAAAATATCCTAGCTTTCGATTTTCATTTTCACTTGTCCAAGCTACACTCTTGGGAATATATATTTTTAGTCAAATCCGGAAAAAAGGGTAAAAGAAACTCAATATATTTAATGGCAAATCAAGAAAATGAGGGCTTGTGAGTAGGATGGGTGGGTGAGAGGTAGAAAACTCCAAAGAATTTTCTTCTATAAAACATCAAATTCAGTGCCTTCTCTAACAAGTTGTAATGCTTTATCTGTAAAAATATGTTTGTTGGTATATAGCAACAAAAGTTATTTGCACCCACAGAAAACAACATCATTGTGGTTTCTTGTTTCAAGTTAGACCTAATTAATTAGCAAACACAGTTCCATTAAATTGTATACTCTATCAGTCGTTTTAAAGTGTTCCATTATCATTTTCCTTACTTTTTAACAACGATTCTATTTATTCTTATTTAGTACTCTTGAAATTTGATAATTAGTTGTATGAATATATTTATCATGATAATTAATAAGGTTACAAAGATAATTTTTTATTTTCTTATTATGTGTAATTTGACGGTTGATGATATTTATATAAAAAAAAAGAGTATGATTTTTTTTTAAAAGAACAAAATATGAAATTATAGTATCATAGAAGTGACGATTCTCGAATGTGGAAATTAATGAGATGGAGAGGTCTCTCATTAAATTCACATAAATAAATATATGTCCTTTTGTGTTATGTCTAAAGAAAATACAACCACCACTTTCCCTCAGTTTCTTTATTTTTCTGAATAATTGCCTTTAATTTGCTTCACCATACGTACAAATGTTCCTCGGGGAATATAAATATATGGTTTGTGACCGTCTGAGTATATAAAAATAGTTTTTTTGATAAATTAAGGTGCTAGTTTTACTCGTTTCGCCTATTAGATCAATGTTCTTTTTTCTTTGGTATTTTTTCTACAGGGTTTTCGCCACTGGCTTTCCAGAATTTTATAGGATTTCCTTTTTCCTTGTTAAAAGTAAAAGGTCCCCATTTAATATTTATGTTCATCAACCAGAGATAAAAAGATTGAAATCAATGTCAAGCGCATTAATTTTAAGCCACCAGCAGGTTCATTCCAATTTAAGATGGCTGGATGCTTTGTTTAAATTTGGTACTAATTAAATTACGTGCCAGATATTGATAATTTCGTAGTACTGTACATAATAATATATATACAATATACTAATTACACAAATACATATATTATGCAGATGGAAAAATCTTAACCAATTAATTATATCACTAAACTAATTAATAAGGCGTAAGTATTTTTTTTACATATGTGAAAACTAATTGTTAACGTTGAATTTCATTATCATCGCATATAAAATGGTAAAAGATATGAAGTTATGTAGATTTTTTTATAAAAAAACAAAAAAATCTCCCAAGCATCAGCATCCTGAAATAAAAAACTACATAGGTTTTCATTATTTCAAGCAACATGCATCTAAAAACTTGCCCAAGTATACGTTTAGCTAGCACACGCACACAGAAGTATTGCCTATGTCAGTTTGGGATTGTCCAGTGCTAAAGTGAGTTTTTGGCCAAAAGGTCATGAATCTGTCACAACTGATTTTTCAATTGTGGTCTATCTGTATATTGTGATTTGTATAAGAACGTGAGATTTACCCAGTGCACATTGTAGGTAGCGGCTGTAGGTTCATCATAAGTAGAGCTAACAAAAATAGCGGGTCGGGCTGGTCCGGCCCGACAGACTTTAGGTAATGTGCGATAGGCTCGGCCACCCCGCACAGTGATATAGGGCTGTAAATTTAAGAGTCCGACCCAGTCCCATCCGGGCCATCGAGTCATCGGGGTAAGCCCGCCCATAAGGTAATACGACATTTATATGCATCATATTAGTTATTATAGTACGATATGTGAAGATATTTTTACTACACTAGTATGTGTCTTATTAGGTACTATAATATAACACATATTACGTAACAGATCACATCTCAGCGTCATATTAGGTTCATATATACCTAGTAAGATGATAATATAAGCGTCTTATTAGGTATTGTATGAACAACCATCGGTCGGGCTTTTTAGCCCCAAAGCACGGTAGGCCCGTCGAGTTATGTGTGCGGGTTTTATAGGCCCTATTTTTTCGGGCCTATTTATTTACGAACCCAATTTTCGGATATCTCGGGTTGGTCCATCGGGTGAGGCCGATTTTACTACCCCTACCCATGAGAATGTTATCGTTGTGTAACAATTTCATACGTTTTGTGCATCAACTTTATATGTGTTATACATAATTCGTAGATTCAAAAAAAATGTAGTTCTCACAATAATCAACTTTTATATATATATACATACGCATGTGTCTGTATTATGATTATACGCACGAAAGCTATACATAAGTAGGAAAGACGAGTACATAATGTTTGGGAATTTAGACATGTGGAAGAGTTTGAAGGCTTGCATTTTCTGGTTTGTAACGCTCAGCTCGTCCACATATACATCATTTTGGTCAAAGAGAAACCTCAAAATAATATAGCCGGTGAGGATAAAAACAAGAGAAAACTAGGAAGTGACTCAACAAACACATTGCATTCCTTTCATTGAAATACAACTCCACATGCAACTAAAAACCAACACCTGAAGAAGTAATTAAATAATTGATATACAAATCTATTCAATGACCCAACTATATCGGACTAGATGAAAATATAAATATATACACAAACTCAATTTTTTCGATGTTAGAAATTTGATTTGGTTGGTGATATGGAATCATATAATAACTGAAATGACATGGAAAATCCATGTCGATTAATCGAACACACTTGAGAAATTTTAATATATATATATATAACGAATTTTTGAAATTTATCCAACTATTATATAGAAGTTCTACAAATATATCCTCAGTAAATATTTTTACTGACCAACATCCCTCATTGTCGCAAGCTCGGCCTGCCAACCCCACCCCCGCTTGCAGAATTGCCCACAAACGTCGCTCCAAATTTGAATTTCACTTATCAACTCCCAAACCCGAATTCCAACTCACCTCAATCAAAATTCATGCACACAAAACTTCATCTTCCTTTTCCTATTTGATCCGGCGAAGACTAACAACAATCTTGTTTTTCTTACTCCACCCGCTATGCGTAGCTCAGCTTTTGGTGTGTATAATTTTTAGAAGTTTGGGAATTTTAATGGTCAAATGAGGTGTTTGTAATGATTGATAGATTTGATTAATTGAATAATTCAACTTAATCACATGTTTGATTTGAAGGATCCTGGTGTGTTCCAATCAGCCAATTAGATAATAATTTATCACCCCAAATTTAGGTTTATTATTTAATCATCTTTCAATCCATGATACAAAATTCCAAAAATACTCTAAACAAAAATTATTTTTGAGCATCTTTCCCCTCGAATTTTTGTGTTTATACTACACCAGAAGGATAACTTTGGAATTATGCAATATTTTAGTTATAATGATTTAATTTATCTTACATCGCAATCAATCAATTTAAACACAAAACTAAATAATCTAAATAGTTCAATCTTACTATATCTTATTAATCCTATCTTTACCATCTATCAAACCAAGCATCCCCTTTATAGTGCACGAAAGATTTTGAAAGTATTCTATAATTGCATTTTTCATGTCATTTCTTTTTTAATGGATATAATTCCAAATCATCATCCTAGTGAGCTTTCAGCACTGAAAAAATGCAAAATTTGATATGGTTTAATTAAACATAAATTTATATAAAAACAGGTTTAATTACATATATTGATGCTAGTATTGCATTCGTTGGTTAGAATATGAAACTAGTTGGTTGTACTATCTTCAAATTCCTCCATTGATACCACCAAAGAGGCTTCTCAAGAAGTTCATCTCCTCATCCACCATCTCAGCTGCCAAATAAGCTGTCGCCGCGTAATCAGCACCACCGATCAACGGAGCAGCTTCACTCACAACGGCATCGCCATTATTATCAACGTATAAGTTCTGCATCAAGTCAACGTTTTCATCAATGGCGCCTTCAAATGTGAAGTAAGGTACGCCGTCAATATCATAATCGTCAACAGAAAGAGGACGATCCGCTGCAATTAGGGCATTGCTTTCACTGATTGCCGGTGGAGTACTAGTGGTGGCGGAGGTTGGAATTAGGGCATTGTTTCGCGGTGGCGTAGCGGCGGTGGTGGTGGAGTAGCGGGAGCGTGTGCGGGCACGCCGGGGGGTGGTGGAGGCGGAGGCGGCAGAGGAGGTTGATCCTGTGTTGAAAAACTTCTTTTTAATGTAATTTTCCAAAATAGTGGATTGATAGAGGCCTCTTAGCCTCTTAGGCCTCTGGATATTTTTAGTGGAATACTGCCTTCTCTTGGTAGCATTCCAGTGGTTTTTGATATCATTTTCACTTCTGCCAGGAATCAATCTTGCTATCCATGACCATCTATTTCCGAATCTCTCGTGCCCTTCAATTATCATCATTTCTTCTTCATCACTCCAAACTATACTTTTCTGAAAATATTAATCAATAATTGTTAGAAAAGGTGTAATTAATATAAAAAAAATCGATTTATTAGTAACAAAAAAACAAAACGAGGGTTTGGTGCAGGTGTTATTGGGTGTGCAAAAATCCAACAAGTTTTATCGATGGAAACATAAAACTCAGTGCCACTCTAACAAATTGTGATGCTTTGTCTGCTAAAGGTTTTGTAATCACATGAATATTAATTTACTCTAGAGAAAAGCGAAAACCCTAAATATTTTGGTTACTATATATTTTTAAACTATAACTCTGTTTATTTATTTTAAAAGGAGAAAACTTATAATTTCTTTTCCTGATAGGCCTCAACTAGCTAGGATAAAACAAGACGTATTTATTTGTTAAAAAATACTGTTAAAAAGCAAGCAAATTTAAAGAAGAAGATTGATTGGAAGGGAAATAAAACCGAAATAGGGGGACGCAGATTATTATGCCATCGTTCTCTACACTGTTTCCCGATTCTTCGAGCCATGTGTTTGGCAATTATTGCCCATTTTCTGTATCCATAATGCTTCACCAAGGTCCTCAGTTTTCTGCATGCATCCCAATTCCAATTTAAATATGCGATATTAAAGACAAATAAAACACACACACACACACACAAATTTGGACAAAGATTTCTTACTACATTATAAAAATACCTGTCTTCAGATTTGGTCCAAGGACCTTTGTACCATGTTTCTTTCTCTTTCATTTTCTGTTTCTGTCTGCCTCTCTTGTTTGAAACTGCTTGCAATTGCGCAGCACCTGAATTGGAGTTGAGGTTTCCACTCAGATGTTGGATGAGAGGTGGAGGAGGACTTGTGACAGCTGTGTCTAAATTTTGGTAAGGAGAAATGTCGCAATTTTGAGGGCTCAACAGACCATCATTTATGGAAATTAATGGAGACCAAGAATAGAAACTGCTTTCAAAAATTTGATAGAGGCAATTTAGTTCCTCGCCTTCCATGAAAGAAATGGTTGAAAAGGATACAAAATTTTGTGCAGAGGAAATGAAATCTGTGTATAGTGAGAACTAACAATGGAGCAATGGTGGAAGTGAAATGGAGGTCGCATCTAAATTTGTAGAAAGCTGCATGCGATCACAACCATTGATGAATGATGAGGGGAGCAATCCAAGGGCTGAGAATTTTGAGCATCGCTCAAGAATTTCTGCACTCCCTTTTTTGGACAATTGTGAGTAAACAAAATGGAGGATTATAAGCATATAGTTATATATATTTATGGTATTTCTGTCTCGTATTTTATTGTATAAATCTAATGCATGCTAAGCAGCGTACGTAATTAGTATTGTATAACTCTACGCACAATATGTATTTCGTGAAATAAATAATAAAAATTGTACAGTACTAGAGCAGAAAGTAAGTAATCTCGTGTGAAAATAAATTGGTGAGATTAGTGGTTTTCCTTAATAACTGCAGGGACTTTTGAATGTATTTCTAAGACACATTTTTCAATCTTTAAATATTTTTATTGTTATTTCTTTTGCAAAAACTATTCTCTTTATAATTTATTTCACATTATATGGATAACAGAATTTCTAAGGGTGATTTATGGGAGAAAGTGCTCGTATTATTTTACTAGTTTGTGATCATCAGCCTGAGAAAATGAGGATTTTAACTAAGCCGGTTTTTATCTAAATAGATTCCTTCCATTTTAGAGACTGATCAATGCTTAATTTAATTGTTTAATATGGGTGCACTAGTTTAACTAGCAAGAATTGATAAAACTTCATCATGTTTATGCATGAAAATACATGAATATTTTATACAGATGAAATAAGAAAATTACTTATTTTATTAGACAAATGACCTGATACATATATATAGAAAGTGAAAGTAAGGTTCAAATAAGAATCATTTTTAATGTGAGAATTAAGAACTACGAAAATTCATAGCGAACAAAATGAATTCGCTATGAAAGTTAATGTACCAACTGGAAAAGTTACTGAATCCAAAAATTTAGAATTTTCACATAAGGTTTGAATCCCATGAGGGACAAAAATTCTATTTTTTTTTGGATTTAGTAATTTTCTCAATGAATTCATCAACTTTCATATTGAATTCATCATTTTTATATTCTCACGTTCTCACGATAAAAATGATTCTCACGTTAATCCTTTCATTCATATATATATCAACTACAGATTAAAAGGTTCTAATATCCCGAATGTTTTTAGAGAGATTAGTTAGAATGCGCATGCACTGATGCACATGTTTGGTTTGGAACAAAGAATTAGTCATGTCGACATTATATTTGTGATATTAAATTGTAAAATTTGGAATTAGAGGCCGTATATATATATATATATATATATATATATATATATATATATATATATATATATATATATTATCTAATCTGGACTACATTAACGCATCAAATTTGACACGCGTGGTGGCCCAATTTAAAAAAAAAAAAATTAGTTATGCGCAATGGCAAATTGGGAAGGGCACACAATGCGGGTTGGATAAGGGCGTCCGCGGGCCACAACAAAACACAAACATGCATGTAAAATAATAGAAAGTTGCATGTTGGCTAACAACGTTGGATGCGCGTTGGAGGTATGTGCAAGCACGCGTTGTGCGCTAGCGTGCCACAAAACACATACATATATATAAAATAACATAAATATGCATGTTGGTCATATGCATCTCTGTATTCACATGTTTGTTTGTGTTCAACAATATGCATGATTGTGTTTAACAATATGCATGTTTTTCTGTATCACATAGCAGTTTAAATTACGATTCTACCCTTATTATAACGAAATTAGCAAAAAAAATCCAAAAAACATTCATCATAGAATCTATGAGATGAATGGATAGACTTGAGTACTACATACTCTCTAAGACTTGAGCACTATATATATAGTACTACATACTATCTAAGACTTGAGCATTATCTAAGACTTGAGCACTATATATAAAGAAGGGCTTTATTAATTTATTAGACAATATTATTATAGAGTTTAGTAATTTGTCAATCTTCCATTTCTTAAGTTTTTAGTAAATTTTATATTCTTCTCTTTTTTACTTTAAGTTTGAATACATACTATTTTGTTGAATGTTGATTATCTTTTTTTTTCTTTTTTTTTTGCATCTATTCATCTTCGACTACTCTAGGTGCAACATAAGTAAAATAACAAATTTAATTTATTTTTTTGAATAATTTTCGATGATCAATCAATGTATGATTTTATTATGTAAGTCATGAATTAAGTTTTCTTATTGCTTATGTCGATCTTAATTAATATAGTTCATATGGTATATGTTTTTTATTTTGATAAATTTTTTACTAATAAATTTATTATTTTAAATAAGTTATTTTTTGTATTATCTTTAATTAAAATAGATAAGATATTAGGACCTAACCTAACTATTTAGATTTCGACTAACAAAGAAGTCTAGAAAATTTCTATCAATAAAAAAAGTGTGTTTATTTCACAAATATTTTCTATCTTATAAAATACAATTAAATTTGCCATACTAAATTAAGAGTTTTTAAAATATTAGCTATGAATAAAGTTTAACTCGACTAGCTTGTAGAAGGCTCTAAGATCTTAAAGATTTCATATTCGATTACGGACGGACGTAGTAAGGCTCTTGGAGCCCCTATTGTGTGAAAGTCCCCTTAGCCGCCGAACCACCAAAACGGACTTTGTTGTGCGAAAGTTTCTTCGCGTAAAAATTCTCTTCTCAAACTTGAAGTGACAAAGAAAAAATCAAAAGAAAATAGTATATAGTTTCCTACCAAAAAAGTTATACCTTCGACCTGATAATTGTAGCTATTACATAGTCCCCCTAAAGAAAAATCTTGCTTCCGCCCTTACCATGCGCACATATATAAGCCATCTACATTGCTTTTTTATGGTTATAACAGCTCGTGCAAATACAAAATTACCGTCAAAGAGAAGCTTGAAAAGAGTAGAGATCAGTTTAATCGGTGATAAGTCAGAAATTAAAGTCACCTATTCATTTTTTGCCTATCCAAAATTATAGGAAATATATATTTTTGTAAATGTACTACTTTTATTTTTCTCTCTCAATATAATCCTATGTAGTGATCTCGAAAGTTAATTTAGTGTGTCATTTAGGTGAGTAATGAGGTTATAGACTTATAGTAGAGAATTTGTGTCTATGAAATTATTTTTCCAAATATTTTAAACACAGTGGTATTTATGTAAAAATGACATGATGGGTATATTTTCCGACATAAAGAGTAGGAAAGAACCGACGTGTGATCTGATCTTGCTTCCATTAAAGTACAATTTTGCACAGCTTACATGCAGATTTTTTTAGACTTAGAGGGTGTTTGGTTAAACTTATTTTAGAGAGCTTATAGATGTCTCAAGAGCTTATAAGATATAATATCTCAAGAGCTTATAAGTTATCAAAGTATTTGGATAATTGAGCTTTTAAGCTAACGAAAGAATCGTGAGTTGGAGAGAAAAAATCATGGTTAAAGAGAGAAAATTGACGATAGATGAAGTTGATAGTGTATATGTAAGAAATAATGAATCATAATAAGGTTTTATTGCTAAATCCATTATTGTTTATAAACTTATGAAAAAATAAGTTGGGATTGATCAACTTATTTTAAATTCCGTATTATAAAATGTTGAGTTTATTTTCAGGAGCTTATAAGCTCACCAAACACCCTCTTATTTTGTCAAATACTAAATGAGCTTATAAATTCTTTTTCTTTTAGGAGCTTATAAGCTCAGCCAAACCCTCTTATTTCTTGAAATTAAATTCCATATTTAAGATTTAATTTTCTTTTCTTTCATACTAGTGAATTATGTGTAGTCTTAAAGAGCTAGTTAATTGGAAACTCATTGGTGTTTATAATAATTATAAATATAGCATTAGCTCGATCTAGGACTAGGAGTAATTAATTTCACGCTGCTATTATAATATACTTAATTTTCAATAGATATATATGCATGTAATATTTAAAACACTTTGGCTGAGAATTAATCTGGTAATCGGCGTTTATTGTTAAAGCAGTTATTTGCACGATGTACACCTTTCGTGAAAGAAAAAGCAAGGAAGTGTGTGTGTTGGCCTAGTGATAGAGTGGTTAATGCCCGAGGCCAAAGGTCTAGGGTTCGAGTCCACCGTGACGCAGCCTTTAAAATTTCTGCATAAATTGACAAAAAAAAAAGAAAAAAAAAGAAAAAGCAAGGAAGTTATGTAAGAAACATAGAATTCATCTGAGCATCTACTTCTAATTATCATAAATATATCGTGCCACATAACTAGTTATTATACAACTATACTAAAACCGAGGTGAAATCACCTACTCCACTTTGTATTGCTATAAAACAATTCTAATTATAGCTATTATAAATAAAAACTATTTGTAACATAAATGATCCCAACATCTATCAAGACAGTTTAAATAAATAAAAATTGTAAATCCTGATTGTTATATTGTAAGAATGCAAATTAAGATAGTTGAACAGTAATAACATCTCTAATCAACTGTCAAAACCTAAATACGTTTTCGAATAGTTTGCACCAGTTTTTGCATAATATTCCATGAATTCTTTTTTGCACCCAAACCAAAAGTAGCCCATGGCTTAAAAGTTGAGTGGGTGACTTCCCTACTCCTGACGTTTTCAATTTCGACTTTCCTCATTTCATCTCTCTCTCTCCACCAAATCTGGAGCCTTTGTCAAATTCTAGGATGGTGCCGGCTTTTTGTGTCCCTGTTTAATTTTATTTTTTCTACTCAATGGAGTCGATCTTCGAAAATTTTCGAGTTAATTTCTGATCCATCCAAACAGATCTTGAAATGTGGTCACCAAACTAAAGAGAGACTGATACAGCATGTGGTAAATAGAACCAACTTACAAAAACATATATATGATTGATGAAGCAATACTTGTCACAATATTTTTCAAACAAGGAAAACGAGAAAAATAATGAATAAAGCTCATCACTAGAAAATATTTATCCAAAATCAAACATCTGATAAACACAGTAAATGATGCGTACAAAAATTGTCATCTTTCTGTATGCTAAACTAGTTCTAAGCAGACAATCAAGGGACAAATGGACATCACATTTATCCAAATGCTTTGTCCCCAAAAAATAACAGATGAAATGCTTGGTTCAATGAGGGCTGGAATCTGATTAATGCAGCATTTTCTTCTTACATATCTAAGGCTGGTTTTACCTTGATCCGACCGGGACCATTTTAATGGCAGCAGCAATCGGCATGCCCAGAAATCCTATCAAAATGCTCGCTAGCCACTGCTGCCACGTGAGAGGGTGTGTGTTTGCAAAAGTGCCCAGAAACTCGACAATAATGGCTTGGAAGACGACTGTGCAGCTCAGTACTCCGACAAAGACATAGTTGTTGAGTATGCCTTTGAACACATTCATCTTCTCCATATCTCTGGAGTTTATCTCATTGAAAGCCTGCATCACAGACAAGCTTAATTCTGAGATAATGTGACACGAGATATTTGGTCAATGTAGACGAGTTAAAGAAAGATTACTTGACAGAAGACGAATGAGTTGAATATGATTGTGTTGAGAATCAGGTCTGAATCGTCTCCTTGGAGGCCGAACACTGCCTTTCCAGCCGTTTGGAGGTACCAAATGACGACAAACTGGTAAATAGACTGCCCAAAGATGTTCCTCCACATGACGTTGCTGATGAAATTTCCTTTCCTTCCGACTGGAGTTCTCTTCATCAAGTCGTTGGTGGGAGGCTCAGTGGCTAGTGCAAGTGCTCCGAGTGTGTCCATAATCATGTTTACCCACAAAAGCTGGACAGCAGTGAGAGGGTTTGGCCTGAAAATATAATTGTTTTCATTCTCTTAAGATGTCTCTCATCACACTAATCATAACTTGGATCAAATTTTCTTAATTAAGTGATAGTAATAAATATTTATATTGTGATAAAATGTATAAGTCAATCCATATGAGAAAGCTGATGAAGTGAATGATGTTGTGTTTACCTGTCAAGCAAGCTGAAGAGAAGTTGACGATCAGTGCTACCACATTAACCGTGAGCTGAAATTGGACGAACTTTTGAATGTTCACATAAACAGAGCGGCCCCATTTGGCAACAGTAACAATAGTGGAGAAATTGTCATCCAAAATTATAACATCGGCACTCTCCTTGGCCACCTGGCATATATAAACCAAGCAGTAAGTTTATCACGGCTCAAACTTCTAGTTTCATTTAATCAGAGAACAAACTTCAGCCACCAAAAAGATGGACCAGTCAAGAAAAACAAGACTAATAAAAAAGCTTCATCAAAGGCACTTCCATAATTCGGAGACTAGTCATACACAAGACAAAACATTTGCATTCATATTAATCTTCATATAAAAATTAAATCAAGTTGGAAAGAAATAAATATATTTCTGACTCAAGATTTTAGGAGTATGCTTAATCACAATTGCACAAGGTGTAGAAATGATGAGAAGGTGCGGTTTGAAAATGCACATGCTGTATTCTGAACGTGCTACCTTTAAAACAGGTACTACTGCATGCTCATGTTTGTTTATACAAAAAGAAAGCTAGAAGCAGCTTATAAAGTGGTCGCCTTTGCTTGATAGTTTTAGAAGTACAGAACTAGAATTTCAATTGGACTGTTTCAGAGCAAACCAATTTCATGAAGTAGTCATAAAAATAATAGAAATTCATAAAGATCTTATGACCTCTAGCACATAAGACACAATCGACTTTTGGACAAAACTATTACCTCAGTTCCAGCAATTCCCATTGCAAGACCAATATCTGCTTCGTGAAGAGCCGGGGCATCATTTGTCCCATCTCCAGTCACGGCAACAACCTCCTGAAACGTGGACCGCAGATGCCTGACAAGGGTATGCTTATCCATTGGTGAAGAACGAGCCATTACCTTCGGAAGAAAAGCATAGAATAGTAAGAATCACCAATAGATACTATATCACCAATATCGATAAATGTATACATGATAAATATGTACATAATCAGTAAAGTTAGCATGCTTAAAAGTATGACCATCTAGCCACCTTGGGGTTATATTGTCATGAATAGTGAGATGGAAAATGCTAAAAATCTTGTAAATGCGTCCCACTTGAAAAAGATGATGGTCTTCCACCAATAAATTATGCATGAAACTTAAGAATTAAAGAACAAGAAGCAGAAATGTGTACAGGAGTACCTGTAGTTTAGGTATGATCTCCTGCAATTCCTTGTCGGTTTTCATTCGGAACTCTGGGCCTTCAATTGCAAGACCATCATCAGTCAATATTCCACATTCTCTAGCTATTGCCTTAGCCGTGTTAATGTTGTCTCCTGTGACCATTCGCACCATAATTCCAGCTGTCCTACAGATTGCAACAGACTCCTTGACTCCAGGACGAACTGGATCTTTGATGCCCACAATTCCAATCAAAGTGTAACCCTCAAAGGAAACAGGATTTTCAGCCATGTACTCACCTGCAATATCCTTATACGCAAGGCACAGAGTCCGCAGAGCTTCATTAGCAAATTGTTCGATTGTGTCATTCAGATAATTATATGTTTTTTCATCTAGAGGAACAACCTCCCCAGCTGAATTCAGGGTCTTGTCGCAAGCAGACAAAATAATCTCAGACGCGCCTTTGCAGTGTGCCTGAAAACAATTTCCGGGTAATTCCAGAACTATACCCATGCGCTTCTTTTCTGAATTAAATGGCTCGACTTTGACAAGCTTCGATGCCTGTCTCTCTCCTTTGAAATCTCCTCCAAGGAAGAGGCCGAATTCAAGAAGTGCGGCCTCAGTGGGTGTGCCAAGGACTTCGAGTTTCCATCTTCAGTTAGAACAATATCTCCTCCAGTGTTGTTGAATATCGACTTCTGAATCATTGTAACAACAGAATCTGGAATGTCTGAGCAGAAAGTAGATTTCTTCACAGAGCTACTAATTTCTTTTATTTTCCCACAAAAGCACGCTTTAACAACCGTCATGTGATTGGTAGTTAGAGTCCCAGTCTTGTCACTACATATAGTTGTGGCGGATCCCATGGTTTCACAAGCTGCTAAATGACGAACAAGTGCCTTGTCGTTCATCATCTTCTTCATGGCAAATGCAAGGCTCAAGGTAACAGCTAGAGGCAACCCCTCAGGGACAGCAACCACAACGATAGTGACTGCAATGGCAAAGTATTCTAGTATTTCCAGTGCCTCATCTGCCGACCAGCTCCATAGGGTACCTTGAACCATCTTCTTGCTAAACAGCCCTTGCACAAGAACAGCAAAGGTGATAACGGCAAAAAAGAGACCTATTTTTCCGATTATGGTTGCGACTCCATTCAGTTTAACTTGCAAAGGGGTCTCATCATCACCACCTTCAGATAGAGTAGCCATCAATTTGCCCCATTGAGTTCTCATCCCAACGGTAGTAATAAGCATTTTGCACGACCCATCTTGCACTTTAGTTCCAGATAGAAGAAAGGGGTTCTCAGCTGATACATTTACCGGTTCACTCTCCCCGGTTAAACTAGACTCGTTGATTAACACCGAATAACCTGAAACAAAGAGTCCATCAGCCGGGACCTGATCCCCAATAGCAAGATGAACTATGTCACCTGCGAGTAAATCAAATATTGAAATCTTTTGTCTGTACCCATTTCTAGTAACCTGAACAGTGATTTTTTTCTTTTCCTTATCCAAATCTTTGAACTGTAATGATTGTTTATAGTCACTTGTAGCAGTGACAAATACAACAAGAAGTATACTGGCTACGATGCCAAGTCCATCATGAGCACCCTTTGGCCATCCCTCCGTTGCAATGCCGACAATCAGAGAGACCACGGCACAAACAGCAAGAATCATGAGGGTTGTGTCTTGCAGGGCTTCCCACACGAAAAGCCAAAAGCCCTTGGCCGGGCTCTCCACAAACTTATTAATTCCATAAACTTCTCTTCTACGACTAAGCGCCTCCTCAGAATTATTAATCCCATTAGCAACTGATGTTGATAGCTTTCCTACTAAACCCTCAACACCACCATGAACTTTCAACTTCTTTACATTATGACCTTCAACAATCGACCCTAATTCAAATTCCAACGATATTAAATAAGAGTAAAAAAAATAAATTAATCATAATTTTAGTCTTAAGTTACGAACTACGACACTTAATAAAAAACAAGAAAAAAGTGTCAATCACATACTTAAAAAGGAACGGATGAAGTATGTAATTTTATTTTCAGTTAAATTAAAAATGATATAGTTGTGGAAAAAGTATATGTAGATTACGTGAAAAGTTGCAAAGGTGTAACAACCACTACATCAACTTTAATGCCGCCTAATTCCGATCAACATTGTAAACCAATTGTAAAAATTGTGATTTTTATGCCGGAATTTAAAAACCATATAGTGAACCAGAATACGAGTAAAAATGGTGCAATCTAAACCTAATATCAATAGTAAAAGGAAGCTATGGTGTTGGCCTATTGGGGCACTTGGGCTACAGCCCGTAACAAGACAGAGAACTAATGAGGTTTATAGTTAGTCTTTACTATTTAGAATTAGGCTAGGTTGGATTCAAATGATTAATTTGGGAATTATAAAATAAAGTGGAATTCAATGGTTTTTAATCTTTAAAGGGTTTTTTAACTTTCGGTGATTTTACAGATTTTCAATATTAAATCATATTAAATGAATTTTAAATATATACTGAATCACTTTCACTTAAAATCAAAATTGAAATATCTGTGTGCGTGTGTTAACCTAGTGGTAAAGTGGTTAATATATGAGGTCAAATGTCTTGGGTTCGAGTCCATCGTTAAGTAATCTTTAAATTTATGTATTTAATTAACCAGAAAAAAATATTTTGTGTGCGTGTATTGGTCTAGTGGTAGAGTGGTTAATGCCCGAGGTCAAATGTCTCGGGTTCGAATCCACCGCGACGCGGTCTTTAAATTTCTGTATTAAATTGCCAAAAAAAAATTTGAAATGTCTTGAATCTTAAAACATGAACCGTAAACTTTGAATATATTTATCACCATAATTATGAGTAGTTGACAAGTGATAATGTAATATCAGCAAAAAGTCTAAATTACAATTCTCTCTCTCCTCGTCTTCTATTTTAAATTTTTGGGAAAAAGCATAATTTCATTAAACTTCTTAATAATAAAATATATGTCCATGAAGCCATACTGAAAGTCACAACGCCAACTAACCTCACTATGAAGGGGTCCATAACATGTGTTAGCTAAAGCGTGTGTTACTGAATTAGCATTAGGATATACTCCTTGAACGACTCCATCTTTAATCATTGTCATAATATCATGTAAATCGTCTCTAACAATATCCACATGCTCGTTTGGTTTAAAAAGTAGATTTGTTGCCAACAAAGGATGACTTCTTGTAGCTCTCTTAATTCGATTATAGATATCACTCTTGTATCTATACATACAAATAATGAAAAAACATACCATTATCATCATCACTATGAAGGGATATTTCATAGAACTAGGTATACTACATCATCTCTCCACTATCATCATTACCAACGGAGGGACAAACAAAATCAGATTGCCGTGTATTTTCTTGTGATTAGCGGAGATATACAATTTCACCTAAAATCATCCATTCTAACTCTTCGCACCATTTTCAAAGTTTTGATATTGCATTAATCAAAACTAAAGATCATTGAAAGTTGAGACAATAGAATTGGGAAAAAAGAAAGCGAAAGATTGATGCGGCCTTTAAATTTATGTATTTAATTTTATTTTTTTAAAGACGATAGATCGTGTCTATTTTGTAACTATATCTATATATTGTGTTTAGTTATCAATTATTTCCAAAAGGTAGTGATTCTTATGCCAATAATTCTCATTCCAAAATCACATCATTTTACTGGCATGACACATTATCCACATAGGAAATTTCTGACCAACACGTCACCATTGGTCGACCTAAGGTATTTGGGGATGTTAGGAAATAAACTAATTGAAAGATTGGTCATAATTGCATACGTCCAATTTGCAACTTTAATCTAAGGTTGTGATTGCTAACGCAATTAATCAAATATATTATAAACCAATACAATAATGAAATTGTTACGCGACTAATAAGCGACGCAATAACATACAAAAAAAAGAAAAGGAAATGACATATCCCAAACATAAAGGTGGGACACTAAAACACATTGTTCGTATCCTTAAAATACCTTTCCCAAATTCCACTAAATCTGCAGAGGCTAATTGTTTTTTTTTTTTTTATAATTTAATACAGAAATTTTAAAGGTTGCGTCACGGTGGACTCGAACCCGAGACCTTTTGCTCGGCATTAACCACTCTACCACTGACCAACACACACACTGCAGAGGCTAATTTAGTTAATTAAGCATGTTCAAAGATTCTCTTGGAGACATACATAATGGTGCATGGATTTAGCTAAAATGATCTAATATATGAAAACTCATTATGGCAATTAAATGATAGGTCCAATTAAACTCTTGGACCATGAGCATTTGGATTACTATTTAATATTTAAATCGTAGAGATTTGCATAATGGGATTACCATTATCCTTTTGACTAATAAACATTTTATATTTCAAAAAGCAGCACGATGCTCAAGAATAGATAAACCGTGAGGGTTGACTGCTACTGTAAAGTCACAATTTCGATAATCTTGCAAGGATATTTGTACTCACTTTGTTTGTAGATATTTGATTTCACTAAATATTTGATTTCACTAAATCAGGAAACTTATTAATTTTGTTAAATTCGCCATTATTATTGTGAGCCAAGTACTCCAACTTATTAATCAGCAAACTAATGAGTTGGTAGGATTGGGAGGGATTTTTACCATAGTAAGCAACATAGGCAGAAAAAGTAGTTGGAAGAAGTTATATTTTCTATATTTTGAATTTGATTTTTTGAAAAATTACTATTTATTATTATTTTATTATGAAGAAAAGTCATTAAACTGTGAGACAAGTACTCCAACTTATCAATCAGCAAACCAATTAATTCGAAGCATGCGAAAGGATTTCTACTATTGAAGTAAGGAATTTATGCAGAATAATTCGTTGGAGAAAATTGCGTTTTCTATATTCCAAAATCAAGATTTCAAAATTCATTTTTCATGTGATTTGATTTGGTTGGAGGGATTTATGCACTGCATTTCACATAAAATACCAATATTTTGATGATTATATATTGTGCATTGAAGCTAGCAAACAATTCTTGATGGATTATATTGAGCATCCAAGCCCAATTATTCTTCAATGACATCCAAGCTAGGAGCATCGGTTGGTTTAGATTCAAAATCGAGCCGAATCGATTAAATTGATTGATCGAAAAAATTAGATTTTCTATCGAACCGAATCGAATAGAGTATGTTAACCGAACCATAATCAATCGAACTCATTTTGATAAAAAAAAAAAAAAACCAAAACCAAAACGGACCGAACCTATATAGATAAACTAAGAAATAAAGCAAAATCAAAACCGACCGAAGCCATAACAAATCGAACTCACTCATATTCATAAAAATCGAAACCGGCAGAATATGAATTCGATTTTTATTTTTACGACCGAACCGATAACCGAACTCTTCAATAACCGAACCAAACCGACCAAAAGCTATAAATTCGGTTTAGTGTTTCGGTATCGGTTCAGTTATGCTCACCCTTAATCCAAATACGTAACAAAATCTTGAATTTGATTTTATAATAATAATAATAATAATAATAATAATAATAATAATAATAATAATAATAATAATAATAATAATAATAATAATAATAATAATAATAATAATAGTATTACAATAAATTGATGTTTTAATTTGTTACAAATGAAACACTTACCTGTATTACTCAAGAGAAGAGAATGACATAACCTGCGTTACATTATTCTAAATGTAAATTTAGGCAAAATTGTTTTCAAAGATAATTATTTTATTTTATCTTTGCTTTTTTGGAAGAAAATAAAATTTTAGAACTAATAATTTAGTGCTCTTGTTACAAAAAAGCTACTGACAAAAGATAATAATTTAGACTTGAAATGCCGGCCAATATTTGATTTTACATATTGAAAGTGTCTGATAGGCGTCCTAGAATTTAAATTCTGTACAAAAAAACAATAAAACATAGTAATCGAATAAACATCTAAAATTGGAAATATTTCCGGGCGCTTAACCAAAATAACTAAAACTGAGGTTAAACATAAACAAATCAACATAAATCTGGCAAAACTTAATTGAAAAGGTTTTCGTCATCACTAGCTTCTATTGTCGTATGCACTAGAATCAAATTAAATATTCCATAATGAAGAGTAATAAAAGTACAAAAGTTTGATCATACAGATCTATTTTCAAAAACAATGATAGAACAACAAAAGGATAAAATAAAACTGCAAAATCAAATCAACAACCAAACTTCGGACTTAAACTGTCGATAGATATATGTTTAAAATGCAAAAAGAGTCTCAATGGCATAATTCGATGTCCTGAAATCAACAACCAAGGCATGTTCAACAGATCAACACAAAACTTCTTCGAGATTGTCCAAAAACTCCTACAACACAGGAACGAGACTCAAACTTGTTACACTGAAAAAATAGCGATTCAAGATCAGCGGTAACGACGGAGGGATAGGGTCTGGTTTCTCTTCCATGTAGCCCTCCTCGATGGGCGTGCCTTGTGGTGCAAATGACCCCTGCCTCTGAGACCCCTGTATTTCTTTCCAGCAGAGGTGAGTCCCGGAGCTCTCTGTGTTTGTGGACTGGGTTGCAGATCCAGTTGATCCTTGGGTCGTTGCGGATTGTAGTGTGAGCAGGGTCAATCAATATTACTTCGAAGTACTTGTAGGTTGAGTCCTGCAATGACAAGAAAGACTCGCGTGTGACTTCAAAGAATTAACATTGAGTCAGCAAGTAAGGTGTGTACTATTCACAAACTATAATTAACATTGAGTCAGCATAGGTGTGAACTATTCACAAACTTGGGGGCTTGTAAAAAAGTGAGACATTCAAGTGATTTGGCAGTTGTCCCAAATGACTACGCAGTGACTAAATTATGACCCTCTCAAGAACACTCAAAAAGGAACAAAAGAATAATACTATGTTCAAAGGTAAATAAAATAAAACGCAAACCTCATTGATCCAGTAAGAGCTCAGAACCCTAAGACCACCCAATTTCCTGCCAGCACGTTCCTCAGCAACTGATCTCTTGCTGCGCTGAAACTTAAGCTGGGTAACACCCTGGTTGGTGGGCTTCCCGTACACAATACCCTTGGGGACTGGCCTCTTCCTTCCACCTCTTCTAATACGAACTCGGTAGATCACATATCCCTATGAGATAAAATTCATTGATCAATCCTTATGGGAATATAACCTTATGCAAATAAATGAATTGGTGACAAAATTCAATAGGCAATATCCTTGAATGAAGTTACAAGTTCTGCTTTTGGTTTCATAATGCATCATCACAAGACTGCAACTATATATAGAACATTGGAACTAGAATATGAGTTTTATGCAATGGAAGCCACATCATATATTGTTTTGAAACTCTAAACATTACAGGAGATGACCTGTCAGTAATGAGTATGGGAAGATTACAAAATGTAACCTCCAATATCCTTTTTGCTGTAATAATGAACCTTATTCAGTGTGTAGTTGTGAGCTTTTTTTACAAGTTCTGTTCTTTATTCTTTTTTATGGGCACACAAAAAAAATGCAGGGCATCGATATCTTGACAATAAAACCCTAATTACTATTGCTATTCCCCTATTCAGCAAAACCCACAGCTTGTTTTAAAAGACACAAAATAGATTACGAACTTAATGAGTTCCAACAAAAGAATAAAATGAACATTTTCAACACATGAAATGCTTTGTAACATAGTAAACCAAAAACGACTAAGAGCTTCACTTCCACGTTTATTCCAACATATCAACGTCTAAACATTCAATTAATGAAGTCAAATATAAAGAACCAAGCACACACAAGAATAACTTTATATTTTACAAATTCGTTGAGCAAAAGATCAGATCATTAATCAGCCAAACTGTATACCAACAATCCAAACATATCAATGCATAAACCAAAACTGTATCAGCCATTAATATAATCAGGAGCAACAATGAACGCCGAAAATCATACATTAAGCGTAATTAAATCATTAAATAAAACATTTTCTCAATTATTATTCCTAAATAACAAAAAAAACATTTAGGCAAGAAAAAACACGACGATCAATTACTGAACCTAATCCACGCTTCAAAAGCACAGCTTCCTCAACTACCAACAGTCAGCAGAAAATATTCTAACGGGTTAGATGAAAAATGTACCTGCTTGGCCTTGTAGCCGAGGCGGCGGGCCTTGTCGGGTCGGGTCGGGCGGGTGACGCGTACAACAGCAGGAAGCTGGCGATACTCCCAGCAGCGAACCCTAAGCAGGAAGCGCATTACATCGGATTGCTTCTTCTTCCACAGCTCCGACACATACGTGTAAGCACCTGCAGAATGCGAATCAAAGCGGTCAGTCAACAACCGTCGGAATATGGAATGTGGTTCCGGCGGCGGAAATACTCACCCATGGTTGACGCCGCTGCAGTCTGAGCGATGGAGGAGTGGAGCGCGAGGGATTATATGGCATTTGAGAGAGAGCTAGGGTTTTAGATCAGTTCATTTGGGCCTTCACAGTGTTTGGGCCGAGTTGGGCTATTTTTGTGAATATGATTCTTGTTTGGGCTGGTTCTTAATAGTAAAAAAAGTCTGTGCCCAGTTAAGTATATTTTTTTTCTTTTGGGGACACTGAAAAAGATTTATAGTAGTGATCTTCGCGAAAAATTGTTAGAACTGCGTAGGTTTATGGGTTCGGATTAAATTATTAACTTTTAGAAGATGTTAGATTTCATCATAATTATCAAAGATTAGGTAATAAAACTATTCTAATTAACATTATGATATCAAAAGATGGAGTCTAGAAAGATTAACAAAATACAGTTTCTCCACAATTTTCGAAGCTCATTTTCAGAAATTGTAATCCGGCATGCTTGATTCCTATGGTGTGTCTTCAACAGCACCTAGGATTATAAATGAGTTAAATTATTTGTGAATTATTTGGATCTCGATTTTGGGCAAGCCGACAACAAAATCCATGCTTACATCTTCCCATGGAATTGGAAGGAAGGGTACGAATTTGTCCCTTGCAAGTTTGGCATATTGAATGCAACTCCCTAATAAGATAGTCTTGAAAAGACCATTTAGGAAATGCAGAAATAAGTTGGTTTAAAAAGATAGTCGTCTTGCTCGTCGACCCGTTTCTTTTGTATAACATCAGAATACATATCTTTAATCGAATCATATCCTTCAAGTATCGAGTTTAAAAGTACAACTCAATGCATCAACCACTTTATTAGAATTCCTGCTTTTAATTTGTGTTTCAACACCCAAGTATATATACTCAGTCTTGTGAAAAATAAATCCACTTTGCATGTCTTGGATTCAAATTCCCTTGGTTGTTGATATTCGTGATTAGAATTAAGAATGAAGTCCTTTTGAAGTTCGAAGAGCTTGGTACAGTGGCATACAACTCCAAATCCTAAGCAGAATATTTCTTCTTTGCTTCATTGCTGAACAAAGCAACAGGACCTTCTTGGCTAAACTATTCTACCAATGCCGACATAAGAGGACCTCAAAGATTTTCTCAAAGTATTAGATAATTTTTCTTATTTCTTCATATAATTTGTCAAAGGTGCTGAAATTGTCTAATGAATCGGCGATCTATAAAAATTCCTTACCTCTTGCAAGCTTTTTGGCATAGTCCACTCTTGGATGACTTTTTTCTTTTCCTCGTCAACTTCGATTCATGCCTATTAGTCATGAAAGAACAGTTCACCTCATGAAAATTTCCCTCAAATGCTGAAGATGTTTAGACTTGATACAGCTATGCATAAGAATATCGACAACAAATTTACCAATGAAATGAAGGAGTATTATCCTCATAAAAGTACTCGTGCCATTTTTAAGACTCAAAAGGCATTACCGGCCTCGTAAATTGAAAGATGTTTTCCATTCACCTCCTATAGCTTGCCGCTCCTCGGATCTATTTTGGAGAATATTTTTGCATCGTCGAACATATCATCAACTCGAGGAATGGAGAATCGGCACTTAGGAGTTGCAAGAGCACGACATATATATCACTAAGCTTTCTCCTTCCTTGGTGTAAGCTCCAAGTGCTCGTCGTCGTCATCATACTTGAGTCATCAAAAACTTCATCTTCGACAAAGTTAACACATCACTTCATTTGTCTTTTTGGACAAGAGTACGTTTTAATGATGTCCAGCTTCTCTACATTTAAAACAAGATTTTGGTTTATTTCATCCATATTGATTTCTATTAGTAGCATCAGAGTTTCGACCCCGGCAAATCAATCCTCGAGTCGAGCCTCTTGCCGGTCAAGCCGCTACGTAAGTTGCTCAACTTGTCTTCCAAGTGCTTTGAATTTCCCCCATCTCTCATTCTGTTGTTACGTCTTCCTCTACCTCTTGCTGCCATCATCTGAAGGTGCGTACAAAACCCAACAACTTAACCAAGGCTATGATTACCAAATGATATAGGAGAAGAGATGAAAAGCATCACAACTAAAACAAAGTTGGGTCAAATATAGAGTAGAAACTCTTAACTCAAAATATATTAAAATAATTGGAGTAAAAATTCTGGATTTCCACCATTCTGACGAATTATTTTGGAAAACATAAACGTACATTCTCTTATATAAGTAACACCGTTTGTTAATTTAATTCGGGCTGAACAGAGTTTGGGCTGAACAGATCATGGTACGCTTGTTTCTTTATTACAATTGGGTTTTAGCCCGAATACCGTTTGCTATTATAATCATGAGCTCATTTAAGATTGATCACCAAACTTAAAACTTAGTGGAGAGAGATTAAAGTATAAATACAGGTTCCTTAACTCATATAATTTTTATTTTATTTAAAAAGAAGTAAAACAAATTTCTATTTTGATTTTTGTTAGAGGGTTTGTAGCTTGATTTCCATTGAATGTTTAGGTACCTAATAACATTAACTGGTAGATAATTTAAAAACATCTCTTATTTTAAATGGGATTTATACATTAACAGAGTCCATGTAAATTGAACATGAGATATTGCAATATCAAAGAAAGATTAACTTTACTTCACTTTTTTTTTAATTCAACTTTATTTCACTTAGCACACGTGTATATACTAGCATTTATACATATGGTGCACGGAATAAAGAGTACAATATGATTATATATCTACCTTTTCAAATGAAATTGTGTATTCCTCATAACTCACATGTCAATTTATTTGAGTTTCAACACATTTGCATTCAATATTTTAAAAATAAGATGCATGTGATTGTGGTTAGACTAAAATTTGTAACTAAAAAAAGGAGAGAATAAAACCATACATAACCCCTTTTGAAAAAAATAGCAGATGTCCACCGCTAGTAATTTATGTGGTGGTTGTGATTTGATCTATGTAGAGGTTGGCAGAATTAATTAACCAAATAAAAGCGTGGATAAGAACTTATAGAAAAATATTGATGTACATTGTCTTGCTATAATTAATTTATTGAGTCTTGAGATGTTAGATCTTCTTTTTTATATAGAAATTTAAAAGTCACGATGGACTCGAACTCAAGCATTAACATGTTTTTTGAAATGTTAGATCTTAGGGTACCGTAGGTTCATCAATTGCAATATTACTTGCGTTCCAGGGCTATCACCTTGGGTTTAACTTTAACTTTCATAGGTTATTTGCCTAACTATATATAGATGTGATTCTATATAAAGGTAACAGTCACCAATTTACATATGCATGGATGTATTAATACATTCAAACACTTGATCATATAGCATCATCGCTTAGAATGCAACGTGTAAATTTCAGAAATATTTGATATAATACATGCATCTTAAATGAGACCTAAGCAAAATGATAGCTTTGCATCATCATGTTATGTCATCGGGTAAGCAAATTAGTGATCCATTTTGTATATATGAAACAATTTGTTTTTTTATCGAGTTTCATTATTTATTTTTGTTTTGATATATTTGCCTCGAGTATGATAATGATATGTTACACATTCTTTTTTGTCAATTAATCTGAAATTTTAAAGACTGTCTTGATACAATAGAAAATTTGTAATATCATTATAAATTAAAAAGAAGATTATATTGGCAGGACCAACTGCCCAATCGTGCCAATTCTAAATCTCTATTATATGTAATTAGAAGTATATTATTTCATTTTATAGTTTATATCATTAATTTCATAATTTCTTATTTATATATACAGGACTATTTATTTATATATATAACAATATTTATTTTATGATATTGCTTATTTATATATACAAATGCTTACTTTTATAACCAATAGATCGTACAAAAATCAATGATCCATATTGATTCCTAATTCTCTTACGAAAATTGGTTCATATTTGATATCTCTATATATAATAATAGTAATTTTAGTAAAGGCTAGCAGTGGTTAGTTTAAGGATAAGTATTAATGGTCCGACCTTTAGGATTGAATTGTAAAAATTGATCGACCTTTAAAATATTAAATAATACAAAATAGAAGCAACACTGATCTTTCAAAAAGTTGCAAACACATCACGCGATAAATTTTCGGCAGTCCAACTCATTTTTTCAAGGCTATAAATTCTGTCATGTTTCATAGTTGCAATATTTTTAAAAGTTCCTTATATCTTTAGTCATGTAGTTTAGGTTTGTCTTGTGGATGAACAAAAATATTTGAAAATCGAATAACTGAATCAGATCGAACATAATTAAAATTCGAGTTATCTATATACTTATATGTAAAATATTAATTTTATTTAAAGTTATAAAAATGAAATAAATTTTACATGTTTTAGTTAAAATAAAATCATAAATAATAGAAAAAATCATTCGATTTCATTTTTTATCGAGTTTTTCATTTTTCTTTTTTAAGATTTTTCGGGTCTGATAATTCCGACAATTTGACTCGGTTCAGTTTTTAGTAAAAAGAAAAAGAAAATAAATTAATTTGGTTCGACTTTATAAAAAAAAAAAAACCGAAATTTGAATACTCATCTGGACATGAGTATTTAAACATAAGCAAAAAGTACCAACCAAACAATCAACAACAGTAAAACTCAATTGTTGTATTAGAAGTAGATATACCAACTAAGAAATATATTTATTTAATGACGTTAGGTGATAGGTGAGGTGATATGATTTAACCATTTTAATTTTCATAACACAAATTAAAATAGATAACAAAGTCGAAATGACGTTTAATTAATAAAGGCAATTAAATATAAATATACACAGAGAGAAAGAGCGGGGTTCAAATAAAAATATTTGTTAACGTGAGAACTAAGAATCAAGAATATTCGTTATGAATAAAATGAATTCGCTTCTAAAAATTAATATATCTACTAGGAAAGTTATTGAATCAAAAAATTAGAAATTTCCACCCAATTTCGAATCGCATGAGGGACGAAAAATTTATTTTTTTAGATTCAAACTTTCCCAACAGATTCATCACGGTGAACTCGTCAATTTTTGGTTCTCATGATAAAAATAGTTTTGACGTTAGCCCTTTTACTAATACTCCTTTTTTTTTAAGAAATAAGAACTCATCCAATGCGTACATTTTGTTTGATTTGGCTGTCAAATTTCTATTCTCACTAGCATATTTATGTATATATATTAATAAATATGGTTTGACAAGAATTTTATTCAGATTTTATTAACAAGAATTTTATTGTAATTTGCAGTATTTTTAACCGATTCTATCCTTGAACTGTGAGATTCTTTCACATATTTATGGTATGTTATATCTACGCAGATTTGTCATCTTCTTTCACGTTAAACTATTCACCTAAGCATGAAAATTGCTCGAACTATAATTCTGAAGTACATATTTTATTCAGAGGAAATATTAATGGCACCATCAATTAACACTCTCATATTGAATTTACTTTTTATATTCCTTTATCGCTACTTTTATATGAATATAAGTTCTTCTCTTTTGTTTATATATTTTATTTTCAATCTTATGTTTTATTGTATTTGTACGCATCTTACTAATGATTAATTTTGTTTTGGTATTGCCTTTCATGCGTTTCCTATTTTATATCTGTTCATTTATTTTGTTTTATGATTAATTAAATTATTTCAAATATTACCAAACAAATTCATAAATTTGTTACATAAAAATAGAATGAACGTGCACAATCTAGTTACTGTTATGCACAATAGTGTTCTTGTTTTATAATTAGCTTCGTCGTCAGTTTCTTTTGTAAAGGTTCCAGAGATTATAACCCAACACTCTCTCCTCTTAAAGTAAAGTAAAATAGAATAAAATAAAATAAAGCACCAAACAAGATCAAGTCCTCATGTGCGAAGGAAATAGGATATTTTGTTTTTGATCATTCAGTGATCCCTCATATAGTCATATTAGCTTCTATACTTCCAACTAAAATATCATACCAAAAAAAGTAAAATATGTTTTACGATCCGACTTAGAGGGTGTTTGGTTGAGCTTATAAGCTATCTAAAACAACTTATAAACTGTTTAGGAGCTTATAAGCTGTTACAAAGTGTTTGATAAAATAAGCTCCTAAATAGCTTATAAGCTGTGAAAAGGCTCCAACAGACTATAAGCTCCCCTAAAAATAAGTTGGTCAACCCTAACCTATTTTTTCATAAACTTATAAGCAACCATGAATTTACCAAAATAATCTTATTATAGTTCGTTATTTCCTACATATATACTATCAACTTCACATCTCGTCAATTTTATCTCTATTATGATTTTCTTTCTAACTCATGATTCTTTCTCTAAACATAAGATCAATTATCCAAACATTTTAACAACTTATAAGACTTAAGATATTACCTCTTATAAACTCTTGAAACATCTTATAAGCTCTTGGAGCTTATAAGCTCTCTAAAATAAGCTTAGCCAAACACCCTTAAAATATTGAGTTAGTCTGAACTATTTTTTGGATTAAAAGATTCTTTACAAAAAAAAAAACAATGCTTTATTTTTAGATGTTCATTTAATACCAGTATCAAAGTTCTTGTTTCTTTGCCGCTTGTCGAATATTCTACGTTACCTTTTACTTGTTGCTGTGATTGCCACGTATTTGTTTAGAATATGGACTAGAAAATTAAAACAAAAGAATCTGAGTTATTTTCACACATAATTCCATTTTCTCCTTCATGTTGCTTAGATTTGGATCAAATATAAAATTAAAAAAATCCCAAGCTATTTTCACATATAATTCCAAAATCATTTGTCCTAGTCTCTCAAATTCTGAAGGTTTGGATCAACGGAAATTTGACATTTTCTATTTGATAATAAATAATGAATATAACAGAAAAGAAAAAGTCCGCCTTATTGCGCACTAAAGTCAGCTATGTACACCAAAAATAGGCCTGCTTACTTCCTCGAAATTTTCCACATTTCACAAAGCCTCCGCGCCTCCGACGTCGTTCCTAATAAAATTTCATGTCTTTATCTAATCTAGCATCGAATTTTCAATTTTGTTGTTTATATTTTCTTATAACATTTGCTTTCAATTATTAAGATGGTCAATATAGTGTGTGTGATTTAATAGGACAACGATAGAAAGCTTGTTGCTTAAATTTGATTTTTCAAAATAAATTTAATTTGTATATGAAAAAGAAAAGAAAAAGACTGCATTTTATGAGAACGAAAGAATAAATAAAAGTAAATATTAATAATGTTCTTTCAATGACATCCAAACAGTAGCCTCTTTATGGAAAATATAGAGATCTCCAATTTATCCCCACTACTTCTCTTCGTCAACTCTGAAAGTAATTAAAGGAAAAATAATAATTTATAAATTATTACATATACATGTTTTATGACTTAGCAAATATTTAAATCAATTCTAAGTCAACTACCAATATAGCTAGATGTACAAATACACTTAGGGGCATCATATCGAAATAGAAGTAGAAGTAGAAATAGAAATAGAAATAGAAATAGAAACAATAAAGTTTATCGCTACCATTACTACTTACCATACACCATTTTTCCACCTATTCTGAAAAATATTAAATTAGCATACCAGTTCAACTTTTTCTGTATTTGACGAAGTTAATAGCCTTTAAGCAAAGTGGAACAGATCCATTTGATAATAACCAATATACATACATATATTTATATATATATCCAAGTTGCAGCTATTAATTGCGTAGACGTCAAATGTTATGGTTGTATAATATAGTAATAATATTAATTCTGAAATCAAATGCAAATAAAATCATATAATAATAAGAACTCCAATACAATAAGTATTATTTGAACTCCAATACAATTAGTATTATTTCCTTTAACTACTCGTTGACACCAATTAACATGCGAAACGTTGTTGTTATGATGTCATGTGGATATGAGAATCAACTCTTTAGATAATTTTACCTTAATAATTCTAACATAATAAAGCCTTAGATTATTGAATTAATTACTTTCGACCAACATAATTAATTCAAGCTCCCATTTTTGTTTGGAAATTCAACAGAATTTGTTTAATACTTTCAGGATCTATTTTGCGTAGATGAAAAATATACTAGTTGCCATCTCACAAAATTCTTCAAGCAATCTTCTTGCAAGGAGGTAAATTCGAATTTTGGACTTATCCTCTTGTTTTACTTTCGATTCATTTCCACGTTTTATCCCTTGTTTTTACTGTAAATTTTTTGCTATGGTAGATATATGCTTCGCGTGAGTTTTGGCTCTTTTTATTTTTATTTTATTGGTACTGTCTACGTTCATATAGGTAAAATATCAATGACGGTTTTTATCCAAATAAAATTTTAAATAATTTAATACAATTGTCTTGCATTTCCAAACAAAACTGAAGATAATAGAGCTTGAATTGATTATGTTGATGGATGCCTAATTATTCAATCATTTAAGGCAACACTAATTACAAATATTAAGACGAGCCTAATCTAGAGTGATGTCGTGATGAGGTTAAAAACAACCATCTCACTCTCTCTCTCTCTTGCTAGTCAACGAAATCTCACCAGTTTTCATACCAATCACATGGTTTTCATCAATCCCTTGTAGTTTCCCAAATAAAAAGTCCAGTCCTCCTCCTGCTACTCTCTCTCTCTAGAACATAAGATGAGAGATTTGGTGATCTCCAAGCAACAGAGGTGAAGATGACCAGCATGGATCCTGGCATATGGAGCAAGCTGCCCGATCATCTCCTCGAACACGTCCTCTCCTTCCTCCCTCTCAATGTCTTCCTCACCCTCCGACCAACCTGCAAACGCTTCAACTCCCTCCTCTTCACCCCTTCCTTCATCTCCCGCCACTCTCACCCGCCCTTATCCTTCCTCCTCCTCTCCCACCCGCACTTCCACCAACGCTGCCCCATCTTCAACACCGCCCTCAACACCTGGTGCACCGCCCCGCTCTCCTTCCCGTCAATGCCCTCCTCCCACCTCGTCGCCTCCTCCCACGGCCTCCTCTGTTTCTCCGTCCCCGCCTCCGCCTGCTTCGTCGTCTGCAACCTCCTCAGCCGCTCCCTCCGCCGCGTCAAGTTCCCCGCCTCCCCCTTCACCTACGACCTCCCCACCTTGGTATCCTCCCCGCCTCCAACAACACTGCATACAAGCTCTTCACGCTCTCCACCACTGGGTCATCCCACCACGCCCTCGTCTACGACTCCGCCACCAGTTCATGGCAACAGTTCGGATGCCTCGACCCGGTTCTCAACGAGAACCACCACCAAAAAGGTGTCCTCCACGACGGAGGGCTGCTCTTCACAAAACCTGAGCCGTTCCATATTGTAAGCTTCCGCGTGGACAGCGGCGAGTGGGAGCGGCCGGCCATTGACCTCCCCAACGGCCTGGCGTTCGCGCGGCTGGCTGGGGACGGGCACCGGAAGCTCTACCTGGTGGGTGGGGTCGGGGCGAGCGGGATCTCAAGGAGCATGAAGCTGTGGGAGCTCGGAGGAGATGATGGGGAGAGGTGGATGGAGGTGGAGACATTGCCCGAAATGGTGTGCAAGAAATTTCTATCTGTTTGCTACCACAACTATGAGCATGTCTACTGTTTCTGGCATCAAGGTTTGATTTGTGTGTGCTGCTACACATGGCCTGAGATATTATACTACAAAGTTTCTAGAAGAACCTGGCATTGGCTGCCTAAATGCCCTTCTTTGCCTGAGAAATGGAGCTGTGGATTCAGGTGGTTTTCCTTCACACCTCAGCTCTATGCCTCTGTGTAAAAACACTTCAATTTTTTTGCATTTATTATGATTGTTATAGGTTTTGAGTATTTGGATCTTTGAGATGGACATATACACATGTATTATGTCAACAATTTTAACATATTTGTCTGAATCAACTGAATAATTCATAGGTTTTGAGTATTTGGATCTTTGAGATGGACATATACACATGTATTATATCAACAATTTTCACATATTTGTCTGAATCAACTGAATAATGTACAGGAAAGAATTGAGTTCCAAAACTGAAATCTAACAATATAAAAACTAAGGTTGCTGGGGTTGTTCTGCATCAGTAGACCAACAAGATATACTGTTTAGGGCTTGAGAGAGAGTGTCAAGCCGAACCTGGGAGTCTTTTCCATGGCCAAGGTGTCGAAACTACCTGAAATGGTCAGGAGAGATTCGGGTTTCAGTTCATGCTGGGCGAGAGCAGCAAGATGGCCGTGGTTGTTGAGCTTCGCCTTCACCATTGTGTGTGGATCGACGGCATAAGAGCATCCTACTGTTAATGTGTTCTCGTTTGTAGAGAACTTTCTTGCAATCTCTCCCACGGCAGCCCCTTTGTTCAGCTGGTCCAGATAGTGCAAGTACGACACTCTTACTGCATCTCCTTTGTCAAACCTAGAAGTAGCAAGCAATAAGAGATGTGCCATTAAGCAGTCATTTAATTATAAAATAGTAATCCCAGATGTGAAGCTGGATCCTTCATCACCTGCATAAAATTTAAGACTAACTAAAGTGCAATACAAGCATAAAACATACGAAAGCTCGGCACTGATGAATGTGAAAATACAAAGCTAGGCAAGGCAAATGACCAGATTGTAGAGGACTAAGCCTAACATAGCCAATTTTGGTTAGCAAATAACTCAAACCAACTTATGCTACACTAAAATGCGTCAAGTTGAAATCAAAATACATCTGAATTGATTTGTTTCTGACGTCATGTTGAAAACGCATCAAAAACTTGGAAGTGGCAAGTGTCTACATAACAAAATATTAATATACTGCATCTCTTCTAATTTACAATTTATCTCCATACAAACAACTGGCTAAAAAGTATAACCATAACATCATCTTCCTTCTTGTTCAAAAATCTTAATGTTTTTTCAGAAATGCACCATCTATTTTCAGAAGTCGCCAAATAAAGCAAGTGACCTTATAACTGCAACAGTTCAAGAGGCTTACAGAATAGCAGATACAACAGCATTGGGTGTCTTCAAGCTGAATCCGGCATTGTACTTTGCAAAATTTCCAGAAGTAACCCTATAACTTGCTTCTGTACCAAAGGCGACACTGGGGGTACCTATAGTAGCTGAAACATCAATAGCAGGAGACTTGTTGAGGCCAACGGCTGTAGTTAAACTCGCATGATTGTGTAAATATTGAACTTCAATCTGCAAAACCCAAAAGATTATCAATACTTCCAAAAGAAATATGTGAGAGTGATTATAGCAGGTCTACCATTAGCAAATAAAGAGATGAATTCACATGGTATCATAGTTTTAAATAGCATTTGTACCTTGCCAGAATTATAATCTGGAAGTTTGCATGAGGCAATGGTCCTAGATGATGGCAAGATATCAGCCACAACAAGGGTTGTTGATATCTACATACACGAGGTTACATCAAAATCAATGTCTACTTAATGAAAGGAAATAATAAGTCATGCAACTAGAGTGGGAATACAGAAAGGAAAATACATTTGAATCAGTATCAAACTTCATATCCACTGCACCATTTCTAAATGTGAATTTTGCAGCCACATCTCCACTGGAGAGCCCACCCTTTTTCACTAGAGTCGAACCTATGGCCTGGAAATTGATGTCAAGTAAATAAATGACATACAAAAGCAACAATTATAATAAATAATATTAATATACAGATTTAGGTTTGCATTGAAAAAGAAAGTACAGAGCAGAACTTCGCAGTGTAGAATGTAGAAGTGACTGTACAGAGAGACATAGCATCAAATAAAGTTATACAACAAGGATCATTAACACAATTTGCTCTCAAGCAGTTTATAGGATCTTCTCCAAAACCTACGAAAGCATTTGGAATTTGTTCAACAACACGAGGAAGCAAATATGATCATCCCGTTTAGAAAGTGTTGAAATTTTGATAAAGATCAGATCAAATGCACATTGAGGTGAACATAATTATGGAAGAAAATAAATCATATTCTACTGGAATTCTTTCATTCATACCATATAGTACAATCTTATACTATCCATAAACTTAAAAAATAGCTGTGATTGAATGTAGCAACTCTGAAGTTACAATTAGTGGAAGGAGCAAATATTCTCTTATTGATCACAAAAATACTTCAGCGTCTAGAACTTGAAATAGTAAAATAACTTGATGCAACGAGCATCCTCCTCCGAGAGATCATAAATATGCTGGTGATATTTATATATATTTGAATATGGACAGAACCAGATCCCGATTCAAGTTTCAAAGTTCCACATTTGATTTCTTATTGTTACAACACTAGTCAAATAGCAGCTCTGTTCAATCATAGTTACTTCAAAGTTCAGATATCCACCAGTTGCTATAGCTTATTAACTTATCACACAAGTCATAAACAAATGCTTAACTGCTCAAGTATGCACACGAATTGTCAACTAAATGATTAAACTTGCAAGAAGCCAACCGTCTCTGATTCAAAAATCGAGAACATTTTAGTGATGGTTACCTATAAATTTTGGTTAAACTTAGTGAAATGAATGCTTGATCAGAACCATACGCAGTATAGCAATGCACATGAAGATTATTATGTATAACATACCTTATGATATGCTGAAACTAGTAGTAGCCTAAAACTAATCGTCAATGCCATAGAATAATAAATGTAGAAGATTTCAGTAAATCGATAATCATAGTAAGTAAAAAAATAATAAAATAAATACAGTCAGAGCACCATAGCAAAGGAACTCTATAACTCAAAACTCAAAGAATTCGTTGGAAATTACAATTAGATGTTCATAAAAGCAAACAAATATTTAGGTGAATATCACTAAATGAAAGAGATAAACGGAAAACAGAGCACTCGATATACAAATAAAATATATGCCTTCCGCAGCTTACCAAACCAGTATCACTCTGACTAGAAATAATCAGCTTCTGATCATCGCTGTAGTCCTTGAACAAAATTTCTGCAACATGTCTCAGACTCTCAGCACATGTATATACATATATGTATATATATAAAGATGAGAGTGAGAGATTGACCTTTAGCTTTGTTGCCGAAGTCGGAGAAGAGGCCGGGTCCGGTCATCTAATCTTCTGTAGCGATTTAATTATTGAGATTCTGATGAAGATTCTGGACCCCTAAATAAGAACCGGAGATTCTGCGGCGCGCGGTGAAATTGCTAGTCTTTGCGTCTTTAACTGAGGTAATCTTTCTGCTTTCCACTAAATAAAAAATAAACACTGCCGTTATTTTTTTGACTTTTCAGGTAAAAGAAAACAAAAACAGTGAATTGTTTGATTGTTGCTTACGTTTTCTAACTGATGATATTTTTCTGGCTTTCCGCATAAGAAATGAAAAATGAGTAGTCATTTTAGATTTGCGAACACGAAACGATTTAGAACCGAAGAGCGTATTTTTATTGAAACATGATAAATATTTGATTAAGTTAATTATGAATTAATAAATTTTAATGAAAAATAATAAATTCTAATTAAAATTCTAATCAACTATCATTCAATGATTAATTAATTAAACACAATTGCAGACGTCTGTTAATTTATTTTTTAATAAAATAAAATCATTAGACAACTATTTTATATATTTTTTTTAAAATTTGAGTCTTATGTCTCATGTATGGTGTAGCTAGTAGAGTAACTATCACTAACTAGTAGTAGATCATATTTCGTATTTACTCAATATTTTATATAGTGATTATGAACGTCAATATATTTAATCTATTTGAAATTCAATTATGTCTAGCAGCCAAAACTCTATGTTATGGTTCATTGATCTGTCGAACTTTTATTTTACTTATCAAAATCTTAAGTAACATTTACTTTTTATGATTGATAGATTATATGATTGATATTTTTATCTTTATTGCTATAATTTCTCCAATCTTATATTTTCAATAAAATATGAATCAAATTAAATTAGCTCAAATGAAATGATATAAGTTATTAATGATCTTGGAATATCCCAAAATTTCAATCCATCAAAATAAATAATGGATTAACTTATATAGGTTAATCTTCAAAAATAAATGTCCCTTTACACATCCTTGCAACTGAACTGACGCCTTTTTTTCCTGCAATGTGCTATCGTTATACAGGGGACTCGATTTATTTTTTTGTTTTTCCTAACATATATTGGTCTATCCATTAACTTATATAAAATTAAGTATTTTAATAAGTACCTTATATATATATATATATATATATATATATGGATCCAATGAGAACTTATCTTTTTGAACTTGAGAATCGATAAGACGTTGAAGATGATGCAAAAGCAAGATAAATGTGTGCATACGAAAACTTTCTACAATTGTTGAACAACAAAATAATTTTAGAAGTTTTGTTATACTGCACAACTTTATACCGTCTTGTCATCATTTTCAACGCCTTATCATCAGTTAGCAGTCGCAAAAGATGTGTTTCATTCGATCCACCCCATATATATATATATATATAAAGAGTTGATCAAATGAGAAATTCAATTTTTTGAGAACTAAGAATTAATATGATTCATTCACTTTTTTATATTCTAACGGTCAAGATTAATTATCCTTAAATTTTAATGGTAATGTTTAACCCTATAATAAATGGATTTTATATATTCATTTACGATAACTGTTCTCATATGTACATTGACTACGATTACATGGACAATAATATGAACATGAACATAACAATGAATTGGAATGTGATAGCATGCACAAGAACTACGATTATTTGAACAACAATATGAATTACAAGAATAACGAAGAATAAAATATGAAAGATCCAAATAGCGAAAATTTGGGGTTTGATTATTTTATAATTAAATAATTATGAATCACGATCTTATTCAATCTAAAGGTGGTCAATGTTTCTTTGTTATTATCTAAGAGATAGTTCTATCTAACACCAATCCCTATATATATAAATTATGACATCGTGTAATCTATTTTGTAAAGTTCAATACACACATATATATATATATATATATATATATATATATATATATTTAGATATTATAATTTTTTAAAGTAACAATAAAATACATCAATATCTATACTTATGTATATTCTTTATGTTGATTATTTGGAATTAATATTTTGAATTTAAATATAAATATTAAGAAATAAATTCATATAGAAAAAATTGGTATGTTTATAAATATAGGTGTCAATATTTTTAAGTTGTACAATTTAAGATTTTCAAACATGGTAGGTAAACTATTTTGGTAGTATATGCTATTTATTTTAAAAAAAACTCTACATATCATTGAAATCATATCAATAAATAATTTTAATTAAACGGTGTTTATTGTAATTAACTAGTAAGCATAGTATCGATCGGGTATCGGTATCCAAGTGATAACAAGAAATATTGTATACAAGCTCAACCATTCTCGCTTTCGATATCTGAATCGATATCTCTCCAATCATCTCTCTAGAAAAGACACCTTCATCGACCAATTTTCATGCAAAATATTTGCCAACAATCTTGCAAGCATTCGTGGAGCGGTCACGATTCAATCCAGTGACATGTATTACTTTGTTGACTTTAATTATTCTCCATATTGTTGCCCTCGGATGGCTCGTAGCTTAAAAGGACAATCGTTACCATGCTTTAAATATATCCCAAACATGTTTTGCCGGTTAATTTCGATTGTCGGATATATCGATAACCGAATGATATACCCGAATAACTGAAATTATAATAATTTTTAATTTATTATTATTATTATTAAATTAAAAATAAGTTTAATTAGCCAAATAAGTAAAAAAAATTGGATAATTTTGGTTATCCAATAACCGAACCGACTAACCGATCGATTAATTGGATAATCGATTAACTAATCGGTTTTGGTATCAATTATTGAATTTGGGGAATTTCGATTTTGGTTAACTGAAACCAATCCAATAAGCAGTCCTAATAGATGAGTATATATATTTTATGAGCCTAATTGATATTTAGTTTATGTTAATAATTCTTTAAAGGTTATTATTCACTTGTTGCATGACCTTCACCCCGTTAATAGATTTATGACCAGTTAAATTTAACGATGTTAATAGAAGTGTGATTAGGACTAACAAATTCTTACATGGACGGTTGATTTTTTCACATTAGACCAGTTGACTAAAAATGACATCGTTTTGTAGTTTTTTTTGGTAATTTTTTAAAAAACCACAATTTGTAACTTAATTGACAGCAAATCCAAAGTTTAAAGAACATCTTAATTGGCCACTAGTTTGTCAATAAAAATAAAAATAAAAAATATTAGAAACTTCACATCGAATCCGGCAATTTGAGTGATCTTGGCTGCCGAACCACCATAGTAGAAATTGGTCAGAATCGATCTTGAAAGTTTTCTACGTAGTTTGTGGGTGTGGCAATGTATGTTCATCGTTAAAGTTGCACCTGAATTTGTCACTAAACGCTACAAAACTAAAGCATAATATATTCTACATTCAGAGAGGACTTACCAACGGTATGCGCCCATAATCATCGAATAATTAGTGTGGCTAGAATTGTGCTTGAAAATTGAACCAAATTAACTGGTCATGCACGTATAAACATAGTTAATATCGTGCCAAATTTATAAGTTCTCAAAAATCAAACCATAAAGTAACTCTACGGGCAAAAGTTGAGCCATTAGTGAGTAATGATCAATTTTTAATAATATTTTTTATTCTAACATCTCAAAAATTGTTATTATCAAAGTCGTCAAATTTACAAATAAAATACAATCTATTTTATTATTATTATTATTATTATATCATTATTCTCTTAATAAATTGATAGTTCTAGTAATAATTTATAAAGTATTATAATAAAAGAATATGAAAAAGGAAAATAATGATGTTGACTAATTATCTCACAAATTGTGAACGGTATATCAATATTCTATATCATGCGAGCTTACATGTATCTAACTCTGTGTGGGTTAATTTAATAACTACTACCCCCAATCTTTTTAAAGAATGAATTTAAATATCAACCACTCACACTCATAATATTCCATTGTCGTGTAACTATAACCAAAATCACTCGTTTTAAATAACAGTTAAAATTTTAAATTCCGACCCAAATAGGGGTGAGCATTCGGGCGGTTCGGTCCAAAACCGAACCGAACCCGAAAAACCGAAAAACCGAATTTTTTAAAAAACCCAAACCGAACCGAACCGATTAATGTACAAAACCGAATCAAACCGAACCGAAATATTCGGTTTGGTTCGGTTCGATTCATTTAACCAATTAAAATTAAAATTAATATAAATATTATAATATATATAATATAATATATAAATATAATTATATATATATAAATATATATAATATTAACCAATTTAAATATTAATAATATAAATAACACATATATATATATAATATATATATAAAAAATAAAATAAAATATAATAATAATTAATTGGGCGGTTCGGTTTAAAACCGAATTTTTTAACTAAACCGAACCCGAACCGAATTAATTCGGTTTGAAAATTGAAACCGAACCGAACCGATTCTTGTTAAAACCGAACCAAACCGCCCATTTCGGTTCGGTTCGGTTCGGTTTTTCGGTTCGGTTCGGTTTTGCTCACCCCTAGACCCAAATGCTTGCGTCCAAATAAAGTTTGATACGTAACGCGAGTCACGTTTCTATGGAAGAATAATAAACAAGTACAGATGATTTAGGCTTGCATGGGTGAACTTTACTGATACCCTATGTATTTATTTAAGCCAAATATGTGACAATATAATACTCTCTTGTCCACCCAAAAGTATTTATTGATTTTGATGATACAAGTTTTAATAAATATAATGAGTATAAAATGAGTGTAGAAAAGATTTACACTGTGACATATATTATGTTAGTACAAACTATAGATGAAAAATAATTTTTTGTAAATAAATAAATACATATAAATATAAATTATGAGATTCATTTGAAGACCATATCCAAAAATATTTATGTGTAAGACCATGTTCAAAAATAAAAAGTGAATGCTTTTATACTGACAACTCCAATAACGCTTTCTTACTTTTCGATATGCTAGTGGACTACCTACCTTTAATTCTTTTTTTTTGTGTGCTGTACTATATGTTATCGCTTAGTCTAGTTATCCATAATTAATTTCTCCATATTACTAAGTTAACATCACATGACTTGACAACGAATACATTTACGTCTAACCAAGATGCATTATTTATTATTGGTAGTCCACTCCACCCTAGGTGTTAACGATAACGCAACTGACATAATATATATATAGTGAGTGTATCAAATGAGAATTATATTTTTTTGTGAACCTGTAAGCTATACACAACATGTATAAATTGATAAATTCAGGTGATCAATTTATCCAACAAAATGATACATTTATCATAGATCTTCACGATCGAAATGGTGAAAATGATTCTCATATTCACACTTTAAATAAAGTTATCATTTGAACATTCTTCTATATATATACATTAAACTTAATTTTGAAGCATTTATATTAAATTCTCTTTCAAGCCTCATAATTATCTCTATACAATCATAAGTTTAATTGGTCTATAATGATAGGAACATTTTTATTCAACTTTCTTTAATATAGGTCTACAACATTCTTATTAGAAAAAAGTCGTGTGCATGTGTTGACCAGAGTGGTATAATGGATAATCTGGAGATGTCAAAAGTCCGGATTCGAATCCATCATAATGCAGCATTTTAAATTTCTGTATTTAATTGACAAAAAAAGAATCATTCAAATATCAACCTATTTATTGGTATGTGTTAGAGTTTATTTTAAACTATTTGCTCTATTCATTAATTATTATAAATATATAGTATATTGTCATCATAAGTTAGGGAGTTTTTAAGGTTGCAAATTCGAAAGATGGACTTTCTTAAAAGGATATAAAAAGGAGTGAATAGTGGATAGAGATGGACCACATCAACCAAATTTGGTATGTGCAGAGCTAATATTTGGGAGGTCCAGATTGTTGACATGTTATAAAAGGGTCTATATAATAAAATTCAATGGTATTTTGCATAAAATGTCATATTTAGTGAACAGTTTAATCAAAATATGAATTTTAGTTCTAACTGTTTTCAGTTGAAATATTTATTCATTACCATAATGGCAATTAACTTCATGTGAGAAGTCATGTCTGACGTTCTAATGTCTTAAGAGGTGTTTGGGTGAACATAAAACAAAAACAATTTATAAGTCGTTTTTCGTTTAAAAAGCGAACATAATTTATTTTTTGAAACATAAGCTCAATAAACACCTCTAAGTTATTGTAGTTCAATGTTCAATTTGACAATATTGATCGTGGTTTATTATTGATTTTTTTATTTGCCTATTTATTAAAATAACGTATTAAATAAATAAAATGTTTGTATTATAAGGTGTATCTTACACATATTGAAGGGATCAGGTGCAATAATATATGCTCCAATTAAAACAAGGAAAAAAAATAGTTGGCTTTTATAATGAAGCCTTTATGGCCGGCGCCTCGCAGTAAAGTTTTCTTTCATTATTTTAAATTGAGGTTGTTCATTCCAAATATTAGGTGAAATTCAATTGATATTTCGATAAATCAACATTTTGATAGACCATTTGTAACGTATGAAAATACTAACTAAACCAAATTATTTTCCGTTTCTTGGACTACTGAAATTTATCGAAATAATATTGATATATTCGCGGTAGATTTAATTCAAGAAAAGAAAAACTAAATTTCATACTTCAAATGTATTTTTTTGTTAATGGAGCTTCAAATTTAGACTTGCGACTTATTTATTAATTTTAATTTCTTGTCAATTTAAACTTAATTCTAATAACTAATTTGAGATATTGACAGACTTATCACATGAAGTTAATTACCATTATGGTATTGAATAAATATTTCATCTGAAAAACAGTTATAAGTCAAATTAATATTTTGTTTAAACTGTTCAGACATTTTTATGCAAAATACCATTGAATTTTATTACATAGACCCTTTTGATAACATGTCAACAACTTGGATCTTGTACCCGTCTTATTCCACTTGAGAATTGAGAATTAGATCTGACCAAAGTCAAACCATACCCATTATTTTACGCATAAAACCGAATAATGGCCTGCTGCTAACCAACCATTTTGGCATAAACCACGTATAAATTTCTATTTTAAATTAATAATATGTATTTTTATTTTTGTTTGATCACAATAAATTATGATATGTATAAGAGTTTTTTTTTGAATTAATGGGAAACTCACAAACAATTATTTTCGGGACGTATTGAGTAAACCCTACATTTATATGTAATAATATCGCAAATCACAAATCGACTGCATTCATATTTGCACGAAAAAATTAAAATTAATATAAATATTATAATATATATAATATAATATATAAATATAATTATATATATATAAATATATATAATATTAACCAATTTAAATATTAATAATATAAATAACACATATATATATATAATATATATATAAAAATAAAATAAAATATAATAATAATTAATTCAAGGTTCGGTTTAAAACCAATTTTTAACTAAATCGAACCCGAACCGAATTAATTCGGTTTTGAAAATTGAACCGAACCGAACCGATTATTGTTAAATCGAACCAAACCGCCCATTTCGGTTCGGTTCGGTTCGATTTTTCGGTTCGGTTCGGTTTTGTCACCCTAGACCCAAATGCTTGCGTCCAAATAAAGTTTGATACGTAACGAGTCACGTTTCTATGGAAGAATAATAAACAAGTACAGATGATTTAGGCTTGCATGGGTGAACTTTACTGATACCCTATGTATTTATTTAAGCCAAATATGTGACAATATAATACTCTCTTGTCCACCCAAAAGTATTTATTGATTTTGATGATACAAGTTTTAATAAATATAATGAGTATAAAATGAGTGTAGAAAAGATTTACACTGTGACATATATTATGTTAGTACAAACTATAGATGAAAAATAATTTTTGTAAATAAATAAATACATATAAATATAAATTATGAGATTCATTTGAAGACCATATCCAAAAATATTTATGTGTAAGACCATGTTCAAAAATAAAAGTGAATGCTTTATACTGACAACTCCAATAACGCTTTCTTACTTTTCGATATGCTAGTGGACTACCTACCTTTAATTCTTTTTTTTTGTGTGCTGTACTATATGTTATCGCTTAGTCTAGTTATCCATAATTAATTTCTCCATATTACTAAGTTAACATCACATGACTTGACAACGAATACATTTACGTCTAACCAAGATGCATTATTTATTATTGGTAGTCCACTCCACCCTAGGTGTTAACGATAACGCAACCGACATAATATATATATAGTGAGTGTATCAAATGGTAATTATATTTTTTGTGAACCCGTAAGCTATACACAACATGTATAAATTGATAAATTCAGGTGATCAATTTATCCAACAAAATGATACATTTATCATAGATCTTCACGATCGAAATGGTGAAAATGATTCTCATATTCACACTTTAAATAAAGTTATCATTTGAACATTCTTCTATATATATACATTAAACTTAATTTTGAAGCATTTATATTAAATTCTCTTTCAAGCCTCATAATTATCTCTATACAATCATAAGTTTAATTGGTCTATAATGATAGGAACATTTTTATTCAACTTTCTTTAATATAGGTCTGCAACATTCTTATTAGAAAAAAAAGTCTGTGTGCATGTGTTGACCAAGTGGTATAATGGATAATACCCGATGTCAAAAGTCTCGGATTCGAATCCATCATAATGCAGCATTTTAAATTTCTGTATTTAATTGATAAAAAAAGTCATTCAAATATCAACCTATTTATTGGTATGTGTTAGAGTTTATTTTAAACTATTTGCTCTATTCATTAATTATTATAAATATATAGTATATTGTCATCATAAGTTAGGGAGTTTTTAAGGTTGCAAATTCGAAAGATGGACTTTCTTAAAAGGATATAAAAGGAGTGAATAGTGGATAGAGATGGACCACATCAACCAAATTTGGTATGTGCAGAGCTAATATTTGGGAGGTCCAGATTGTTGACATGTTATAAAAGGGTCTATATAATAAAATTCAATGGTATTTTGCATAAAAATGTCATATTTAGTGAACAGTTTAATCAAAATATGAATTTTAGTTCTAACTGTTTTTCAGTTGAAATATTTATTCATTACCATAATGGCAATTAACTTCATGTGAGAAGTCTGTCTGACGTTCTAATGTATTAAGAGGTGTTTGGGTGAGAACATGTTCCCCAAAACAATTTATAAATGTTTTTCGCCTTAAAAAACAAACATGTTTATTTTTTTGTTTTATGTTCTCAGCCAAACACCCTCTAAGTTATTGTAGTTCCAATGTTCAATTTGACAATATTGATCGTGGTTTATTATTGATTTTTTATTTGCCTATTTATTAAAATAACGTATTAAATAAATAAAATGTTTGTATTATAAGGTGTATCTTACACATATTGAAGGGATCAGGTGCAATAATATATGCTCCAATTAAAACAAGGAAAAAATAGTTGGCTTTTATAATGAAGCCTTTATGGCCGGCGCCTCGCAGTAAAGTTTTCTTTCATTATTTTAAATTGAGGTTGTTCATTCCAAATATTAGGTGAAATTCAATTGATATTTCGATAAATCAACATTTTGATAGACCATTTGTAACGTATGAAAATACTAACTAAACCAAATTATTTTCCGTTTTTGGACTACTGAAATTTATCGAAATAATATTGATATATTCATGTAGATTTAATTCAAGAAAAGAAAACTAAATTTCATACTTCAAATGTATTTTTGTTAATGGAGCTTCAAATTTAGACTTGCGATGTATTTATTAATTTTCATTTCTTGTCAATTTCAACTTAATTCTAATAACTAATTTGAGATATACACGCAATAACTTAGTACATTAGGACGTCAGACAGGCTTATCACATGAAGTTAATTACCATTATGGTATTGAATAAATATTTCATCAAAAACAGTTATAAGTCAAATTAATATTTTGTTTAAACTGTTCAGACATTTTTATGCAAAATACCATTGAATTTTATTACATAGACCCTTTTGATAACATGTCAATAACCTGGACCTTTTACTCGTCTGATTCCACTTGAGAATTGAGAATTGAGAATTAGATCCGACCAAAGTCAAACCATACCCATTATTTTACGCATAAAACCGAATAATGATCTGCTGCTAACCACCCACTTTGGCATAAACCACGTATAAATTTCTATTTTAAATTAATAATATTTATTTTCATTTTTGTTTGATCACAATAAATTATGATATGCATAAGAGTTTTTTTTTTGAATTAATAGGAAACCCACAAATAATTATTTTCGGGACGTATTGAGTAAAACCCTACATTTATATGTAATAATATGCAAATCAGACTGCATTCATATTTGCACGAAAACAAAAATTTCCAATTAAATTTGATGATGCAAAACTTATTTTGTTAATACACAGACTTATACTGGACTGTCCACATGTCAAGATCTACCATTATATTTGAGTAATGGAGTTTGCATCAACATAATGATAACACAAAAAAATGTGAACACTAGAAAGTTAATAAGTTACACGATAACTCTTAATATCTTGACAATTTGTTGATGTTGACAGTATAGTTCCACCTTTTAAAGTTGGAATTTGTTAGAAACATTTCGAAAAGAATACTTGTCCGAAACTTTGAATCTCTTGTTTTCAGTTGATTCAAGCTTCGAATGGTGGACCAGTTCAAAAATATCCTGCCTTCTTGTAAGAGAGATATATCCTCACGTTCTTCCCATGCCCTGCCTGCTCTGACTGACTGCGGTCTCCATTTCCCTAAATAATCAAACCATTTTCCTTCCTACTTATATACCGCGATTCCATTGAAGGAGGAAGAGCTAATATTACTACACAATTTATTTACTTTCCAACCCACTACTTTTTCGCTGCCAATCGCCGCTCCACAAAATCTTTAAATAACGCAGCAAATTGTTGTAAATCATCTGTGTTGCTCTCTCTAGTTCATGATCTGAAGCTGAGACTGTCGATCGGCGGCGATGGGGAGCTATTTGAAGGATTTCTCGGACGTGAAACCGAAGAACTCGTCCGAGGAGGCGCTGCAGCGGTGGCGCAACGCGTGTTGGCTGGTGAAGAATCGGAAGAGGAGATTTAGGTTCACGGCTAATCTGTCCAAGCGTTTCGAAGTTCGCGAGATCCAGAAGTCCAATCAGGTTTGATAATTTATTTTCTTTTTCTTTTCAAAATTCTTAATTTGCTTCTTCGCTTCGTTGACTTCACTCTCTCTCTCTCTGATTTATGTTGGACCATGAGGTTTTTTGTTTGATTCAGCATAATTGTAATTGTGCTTACTGAACTATTCCCTGTGATTTAAAGTGGAAAACTGAAACAGTTTTAATATATTTGAAGTGATACTATGCTCAAGTTTCAGTGAGAAGCTATTAATTTCCTAACATATAGCGTTTGATCTGGACAATGACTTCGCCATTTGATAGATAAAACTCAAAAAAGCTCAAAGGTTAGATGAAACTGAAGCATAAATTTCTGACGAAGATTCTTTTATAGGAGAAGCTATTATATAGATTTGGAATTTTGAGATAGTTTTGCTGTAAACATCTTGTTTAGGGAGCTTTAGTGGATTAGGTCGTAGATGGCGCCTAATTACCTGGTAATTGTGTTTCATCAAGTAAAACTTGGTCGTTGTACTGAAGCCAATTTCTGCTGAACATGTTCTAATCTGGAATATGACATCTGAGACAAAATATGGTTCATTTGAGATTTTGAGACATCTTTGTGATCAGTTTAGTGAAGATATATGAGTGTTTGCCGTTGCTTTATTGCAGGAGAAGCTTAGAGTTGCAGTATTAGTTTCCCAAGCTGCTCTTAGTTTTATTCAGGGTAAGTTTTCAAACTGTATACAGCATGATTTCATCTGTTTTTTGTTTTTTTTTTGTTTTCTATAGTCTATGCTGATTTTGTTGTCCCAAATATCCCCCCAGGTATAAGTTACAGTGTACCTGAGGATGTCAAGGGAGCAGGTTTCGAAATAGACGCAGATGTAGTTGTGTATATGCATTTATTATGGTAATTAATAAAGTTACGGAAATAAATTTCTTAATTTTTTTGGTTTGTCCAATTTGATGATAGAAGACAAAAAAAAGGGGGAGGGAATATATTGTAAAAGGTGTATTTTTAATGCTACAATCAAATATTGTACACTTTGCCAGTAAACGAGTAATAGTGGTGTAAGTGTAACTATTAGAAATTTGAAATTATCAGTTACAAGATTGATTTGAAATAAGTTTGGAGAAATCAAGATTTTGAGAAACCTCAAACCCCAAAAGACACATTTGTAACAGAGAGAATCTTAAGACAGATAGTTGCCTAATGTGCAACAACCCACCCCTGCAAAAGCCTCTCTGTATTGTCACTCAAAACTATCCATAACTGTTACTACCAAACAAAACATATCTTCTTTTACAACATTGATAGTTCAAAACCTACCATCAAACTCAACCCCAGATCTCCCATTTTCAAATGGTCTCGCTTTTCACATCTACGTCGCTTTACAAATGAATTAACAGAAAATGTGAAAAAGTTTTGTTTTTTTGCTTAACCCCAATAATGCTATAGAGAGGGTGTAGTCAACTGCGCCGAGGTCGCAGTCCAGTGCGCCGAGGTCGCAGTCACGTGCGACGAGCTGCAGCGAGATGCTGCCGAAGACGAGCTGCTGCCAACGAGCTGAAGTGAGCTGCTGCCGAAGACGGGCTGCAAGGCGAGTAAGTGAGATGTCAAGTGATGTGCAAGTCAATCAAGAAGGCGGTGAAGCGAATCAAGACATGCTCACGCATGTTTCATGGTGGAAATAAATGCGGATGCCACGTGGAATAAATTGTTGATTGTTTGTTACATTCCGTTTACATTCTGTTATTAGATAGTTAGATCATTTTCCTTTAGTTCTATAAATAAAAGCTGAAAACATGCGTTGTATTTTTTGATTGAGAATAATTGAGGATTTTACAGTTTCTTCCTATCTTCTTCCTATATTCTGCACTCCTATATCTTTTACATGGTATCAGAGCATTTGGTAGATATGCGTATTGAATGTGAATGGTGAAAAATAGAAGAGTTGCTTGGAATATATTGGCTGACGAAGAAACTGGAAACGGAGATTACGAAGAAGAAGACAGATTCGAGGGAAGTTCAGGATCTGCGAGTATTCTGAGGAATAGAGAAACAGACCGAATGGAGGATCATCATATTGAAGAGGCTGTGCAGTTACATCATGGAGATCATCCTGGTATGCAATTGGTATCATTTCAGTTAAATGAAAATAATTTCTTAAACTGGAGTAGATCCATAAGACGTGCCCTAGGAGCTAAAAGTAAATTAGAATTTTTGGATGGAAGTTTGTTGAAACCTATGCCAAATTCTTCTTATTACAAATCCTGGATGAAGGCTGATTATATGGTGTCGTCGTGGATTATCAATTCAATTTCCAAGGAATTGATAGATTCATTTGTGCATATTGATAATACTAAGAGTCTATGGGAAGCTTTGAATCATAAATTTGGAAGGAGCAATGGCCCCAAAATAGCGCGATTGCAATGAGAAATCGCGTGCTATAGTCAAGGGAATCAAAGTGTGTTAACATACTTTAACAAGTTGATTACAATGTGGAGTGAGCTTGAGATGGTGTTACCTCCTGTTACTTGTAATTGTGAGGCGCGACACACGATGATGTAGAGAGAGAACCAAAAATTGATGCAATTCCTCAATGGATTCAATGATGGCTATGACAACACAAGGAATCAGATTTTGTTTTTGGATCCTCTTCTAAGTGTGGACAAGGCATATTCAATGATATTGCAGATTGAGGAGCAGAAGTTGTCCATGGATAATTCTGTTAATCTGAGTAATTCGATGGCTATGAATGTAGGATATCAGTCTAATGACAAAGGAGTCAACAATGGAAAGACTTATCAATTTAAAGGAAGGCGAAGCCGAGATGAAAGAATGAATCTATATTGTAGTCATTGTAACAAGGCTGGACATGAGGAGAAAGAATGTTTCAAGATACACGGTTATCCTGAGTGGTACAGGAAGTACAAAGATGCAAGGGCTAAATATAAGGTGAACTTTGCAGAAAGTTCTTTGTTGTCTAACAAAGAAAATGAAGAACAATGTCATGGGGACAAAGTTGGATCTATTGGGAAAATTATAAAGAAAGAATTAGCAAGATATATGGGGAAGTTAACGACTGAAAAACAAGATGATCCAGGAAAACACAACTATAATGCAAATATGGTGCAAAGTGATTCGGATCCATACAAGGATTTCAATGGGCATTATGCTTTTGGTATACTAGATGGGGTTGAAAGGGAGAGCTGGATCATCGACTCTGGAGCCAGCACCCATATATGTTGCAATTCGGAATTGATGAAGATAAGAACCAAATTAGCGGAACCACAGAAAATTCATCTTCCGGATGGAAGCGTCAAATAAGTATCATTCATGGGGGATGTCGAGATCAATGAGAACATTACACTGCAGAATGTTCTACTTGCGCCATCATTTACTCATAACCTTATTTCGGTTGCTCAATTGATAAAAGAAAATTCAGCTAGATGCATTTTCCTTGGATCACACTGTGTTATTCAAAAACTAAATTCAGATTGCATTATGGGCATGGGAGAGAGTTTGGGCAACTTATACATTATTGGAAGACAAAACAAGTGCAATGCGGTATCGAGCATATCTCTATCTAAGGTGAAGGAGTGGCATGCAATACTGGGCATCCATCTCTGCACTATGGAACATATGTCCATATTCAAAGGGAGATTTCAACAGATGATATGGAAGCATTAAAGGAATGCGAGGTATGTGCTCGATCCAAACAATCTTGTCTGCATTTTCCTGTTTTGCATCGAAGAACTGCATCTTTATTTGAGATTGTTCATATTGATGTCTGGGGGCCATATAATGTTGAAAGCATGGATAATGTTAAGTTCATGGTGACATTGGTGGAGGACCACAGTCGAGTGACTTGGAAGTATTTGATTAACACTAAAGATCAAGTCTATTCTGTTATGAAACAGTTTATTAATATGGTGAAGACTCATTTTGATAAAACCATTAAGCATGTAAGAACAGACAATGGATCTGAATTCGTCAATAAGAACGTAGGAGATTTGCTATCTAGCCATGGAATTATGCACCAAAGGTCATGTGTATATTCACCCCAACAAAATGGAATAGTTGAACGTAGGCATAGGAGCTTACTGCAGATAGCACGTGCCTTGATGTTTGAGAGTAAACTTCCTTCAAAATTCTGGTCTTATGCCTTGCTTATGGCAACGTGGTTATTGAATCGAATACCTAGTCAAGTTCTGGAATGGAGATGTCATTTTTCCTTACTGTATGGGAAAGAACCTGATCTGGAAAAGGTATACCCATTTGGGTGTTTAGCATATGTTGTTGATACTTCTCCAAGTAGATCGAAATTTGATAGTGAAGTTTTATTAGGATTTGCTGCCTTACACAAAGGTTTTCTCTTATATGATATGGACAACTCTCGCGTTATCATTGGAAGAGATGTGAAGTTTATAGCTCACAAATATCCTTTTCAAAATTCTCGACAACTTAAATGTCAAGCCGCCTCTTCAAAGGATAAGATAGATTCATTTGTTGAATATCCTTTATTTGTCCCAAAGCAATAATGGTTCTCGTGAATCTTGTTCACAGCGATACATTGTGAATGAGCAATCGAATATGATGCCGATGTTACTGCCTAATAATGAAGATAATAGTAGAGTTGCACATAGAACTCGATCTAGACAAATAAAGCCTCCTGCGTGGATGAATGATTATGTAGATGGGAGTGATTTTCTGTCACATATTACCGTGTCAAGTTCTATCTTGACCTCCTACTTTTCCTTATTGCATATCTCCTTGTCTCACCCTCAATATACGGCCTTTCTTATCAAGATTGGCAATATTCGTGAACCTACTTCTACAAAGTTGCAAGATTGAGCAAAAAATGGGTTGCAGCCATGGAAAAGGAACTCGATGCTTTAGAATCTAATGAGACATGGATCATTGTTGACTTACCTCCTGGAAAGAGACCTATTGGGTGTAAGTGGGTATATAAGGTGAAGCTCTATGCTGATGGTACTATTGAACGATACAAGGCTCGACTCGTTGCCAAGGGTTATAACCAGGAATTTGGGATTGATTACACTGAAGTTTTTTCACCTGTAGCTAAGCTTGTAAGTGTACGTTTTCTGATTGTTGTAGCTACAGTGAACAAATGGCCTATTCATCAAGTGGATGTCAATAATGCTTTCTTGCATGGGTTCCTTCATGAAGAAATATATATGACTCCCCCTCCCGGATACACTAAGGCGAAGCAAGGGCAAGTTTGTAAACTGACCAAGAGTCTTTATGGTTTAAAACAAGCTTCACGTGAGTGGAACGCAGAGTTTAGTTCCAAGTTGTTCAGCTATGGTTTCATTCAACACCCCATGATCATCGCTTTTTATCAAAGGATCCGTGATTCGCTTGTTTGTTTACTTGTATATGTGGATGACATTTTACTCACGTGAGCTAGTGAAGTTCTTATTAACGAGGTTAAGTGTTATCCGGACAAAGCCTTTTCTATCAAAGACCTTGGGATAGCTAAATATTTTCCGGGTATGGAGATAGCTTGGGGTCTTTGGGAACCTCACTTAATCAACAAAATATATTCTCGGACCTTGTGGCTTCACCGGTCTTATTGGTTCTCGCTTCTACGCCTACTCCTCTTCCCACGTGTCCGCACTATCCAGCTCCTCTTCTCTTCCTATGGACAATCCTGACTCATACCGCAGTTAGTGGGTAAGCTTTATTTGAATCTTACCCGCCCGCACATCGCCACGCAACTCAACAGCTTGAGCCAATTTGTCTCCACTCCATGTCAACATCATCGAAGTCGCTTTGCACGCTCTTCGATATTTGAAAGGTTGTCCATCACTTGGTTTGTTCTTTCCCGCCCGCTTCGGTTGAGCAAGGGGATATTGTGATGCCGATTGGGCTTCGCCATGATTCCCGCCGCTTTAACCGGCTACCGTGTGTTTTTGGTCAATGCCTTATCTCGAAGTGCAGCGCACAACGCCTCGGTCTCCAAAGGTCAAGCCGAGTACCGAGCTCTCACCTTCACCGCTCGTGAACTTCTCCGGCTTTCTTACTTATGCACCGATTTTTCCATTACTATTCCTACGCCCATTCCTCTCTATTGTGATAATCGTGTCACGATCCATATTACCAAGAATCAAGTTTTCCACGAGCGCACGAAACACCTTGACATTGATTGCCATTTGATTAGAGATTATTTTAAGAGTGGTTTCGTTCTTCCCACATATCTTTCTACTAATGTGCAACTTGCAGATATGTTTACAAAGAGTTTGTCTGGACCTCGGTTTCGATGTCTTCTTCTCAAGCTTGGGATGGTGGACATTCACCATGCCCAGCTTGTCGGGGGGTATAGAGAGGGTGTAGTCAATTGCGCACGAGGTCGCATCCGGTGTGCCGAGGTCGCAACACGCTGCGACGAGTCGCAGCGAGATCGCCAAAGACGAGTCAGCCAACGAGTGAAGTGAGCCGCCAAGGCGAGCTAAAGTGAGATGTCGAAGTGATCTGCCGAAGTCAATCTGAAGAAGGCGAGTTGCCGAAGGCGAGCTGAAGTGAGATGACGAAGTGATCTGCCGAAGCCAATCTGAAGAAGGCGAGCTGAAGCGAACTGAAGACATGTCTGCTGCATGTTTCATGGTGGAAATAAATGCGGATGCCACATGGAATAAATTGTTGATTGTTTGTTACATTCCGTTTACATTCTGTTATTAGATAGTTAGATCATTTTCCTTTAGTTCTATAAATAAAAGCTGAAAACATGCGTTGTATTTTTTGATTGAGAATAATTGAGGATTTTACAGTTTCTTCCTATCTTCTTCCTATATTCTGCACTCTTATATCTTTTACAAATGCTCAGGTTTTGTTGCCGTCTCCGCTGCCCCCTAAATTTGTTCCTTTCCATTTCTTTACTTCGAATTTCTCGGTCTACTTTTGTTTTGTTTTCTTGATCTAGCTTTTCTCATGAGAGTTGGTGAAAAGAAAGAATTAAGTGAAAGGCGATTTTTTTGATTGCGAGAAGTAAAATATTTTTGCTTTGCTTCTGTGGGGCAAAACATCAAACATGTTATGCGCGTGTTCCGGAGAGCAATTCAAGCTCGAAGAGCCAATCCCGCAGTCTCCAGAGTCACTTGCTACAAGGGATTTCTCAGCCAGTGGCATTTCTTCAAGAACTGGAAATGGTGATTGGGAATCCAAGCTCGAAGATGCTCAAGTTGATGAAGCTGAATCCACGTTGAAGGAGGCAATTTCTCTAAATTACGAGGTATTCCCTCTCTCTTGCAAAATTGTTTGAAACATGCCGTGTTTGAGTGAGAGAGTATTGGAAAATTGGTGGATTTTAGGAAGCTAGAGCGTCATTGGAGGCTCAATTCCAAAGAGGCAATTTTGATGTCGCCTTCAAGTTTTTCAAGGGATTGATGTCACCTAGATGTCTAAGGCCATCATCGAGAGAACTCGACGAAAATCAAGTTCGCCGAGAGGGAGAAGTGTCGACCGTGTAATGTCACCGCATTCAATGAGCCCGCTTGAAGCAATGCCGCCAAAGCTAATTCTCTAGCCGAGCTTGACTTGTTAAAGGTAGTATTCATGACTCTCTTTGATGTCTAAGTTGGATTTGTCGGGTGCCATCAGTCGATAATCGTTTATTTGCAGTGATGAATTTGATCAAAATCACTAGGTCAGTTGGGCATCTGATGTAGTGTTGTTATTCTTGATGAGTAGAGAGATTCTCGACTTCTCTTTGATGTCTAAATTAGATTTTTCGGCTGTCATTAGTCGATAATCGTTTATTTGCAGTCATGAACTCGATCAAAATCAGTAGGTTAGCTATTTGAACTATTCTGAAGTTAGATTAGTTTGTTTAAGATTCTTGATGAGTAGAAGGATTTTTGACTTCTAATATGTTTGTTTTTCGTTGCTAATACTGAGCGGCGAGAGTGCAAGATCATCTTGGACACAGTCGAATCGGCTCTTCCTCGTGGTATATATGGTGAGGTAAACAGAGATAGTAAACTGCTCGAGATGTTTCATGGCGCCGAATCGCTTCCCAAGCTATGGCTACAAGGGATCTCTAGACGAGGCTATTGCTGATATCGAAGGCACCGCCGAGGTCTGGAATTTAGACCCTCAACGATCGCGAAAGCGCGAAGGACTTAGCAGCCACGTTGTTGCACGGAGGTGTCGAATCAAGCATTCCACCCGAGTTTAGACCTATTGGAGCCACATTCCCGAGAGCAAGACGGAGAGTCAATTCTTCCGCCGTTCATACCGATGCGTAAGGTCGCTTACGGTGAAATCGAGTGGGATCCCGAGATTATGGATCATTTAACTTCGCACTTGCAATGTGTGGAGAATTCAGTCTTTGGCGATCACGTGGGCGGTTCGCCGGGATATACAATCGAGCCGAGAGGTACTTTCGCCTCTCGCTCTGCCTACCGCAGGCGTAATCGACGGCTCAATCTTCTAAAGAAAGTGTCGATTGTCTGAGAGTAATCACAAGCCACATTTAGCATCGTTCCCGCCGGAGCGGCGCGTGCGCCAAGATCCGCCGAGTCTCCGGAAGGGTGAATTTCGCGTAGAGTGGTTGATGCGTAAATAAACCAAAACGAGCATATGCTTGAGCCAAGCTCATAAGTTTCTCGGCATCTGCTATGGTAATGCTGCGATGATATCCATGTCAGATTTGTGAGAGAGTCGCTCTGCATAGAGCCTCGGTTAAATCCCTAAAACTATACATTACGTGTTGGGATTGAAGATCCGGAGATCAGCTTCCGACTCGGGCTGGAAAATGCCATCCAGAGGAACTTGGCTTCGGCTTTCAACCAAGCCATGGTGTACTCAGAAAACGAGCGCTGGAAGCTCAGCGAGAGGTTGGAAGCTTTTGGCGCAGATTGCATCTGCCGAGCAGAGGCTGGTGGATGCAGAGGCCATCGTCGATCTTGCATTGGATGAGACGGAGAGTGTCGATCAGTTCGAGCTTCTTAGGTTAAAAGCCCTCGTTCAGATCGCTCAAGAGCAATCGAAGCAGGCTATAGAAACGTATAGGATCTTGCTAGCTCTGATTCAGGGACAAGGCGAAAATCCTGAGAAAAACGTGGATGAGGTGTGCTTACTCTCGAAACTCACGCGTTGCTCCACGAATGTTTCTTTTGATAAGGGTGTCTTATGTTATTTCGCGTTGTTTCTTTGCAGGTGGAAGCGGAGAGGGAGATGGAATCAGATGTATGGTTAGATTTGGCTCGACTTTATTCGAACCACGAGCTATGGTTGGATTCGGATATCTGCATTCGGAAAGCGAGGGCGACTACATCTTACTCCGCTCGCGGCTGGCACGAAACAGGTCGATAAGCCTTTTAACTTCGCAATTTTTTTATGGGCGAATACCGTATTCTAACCTGACTTTTAGGATCGTTTCAAAATATCCCGAACTTTATGAACTATTAATTTAGTACCTGAACTATTCGACTTATTACAAGTTTAACATCGGTGTGATGGATGTGCGATGCCGAAAGATATGCAAAGGATACTCAGATAATCTACTGACATTAAAAATACAGGAAATATGATCCAATGTCATTTTCTAGGTATTTGAGAGTTTGATCTGATGTTAGATTCGTAATAAGTCGAATAGGTCGGGGGATCTAAATTATTAGATTGTGAAAGTAGGGACGTTTTTGAAAACTGTCAAGGTTAGGTTAGAACGCGGTATAAAGCCGATTGCTGTTTAGAACAATCTTGGCTTACTTTCCTCGAACACTAGCAGGAAGACTTTTCGAAGCCAAACAACAATATCAAGACGCGATTGCAGCGTTCACAGTTTCTCTATCGATAGTACCGGATTACGTCCCTAGTATAGTTTCGACTGCTGGAGTACTGATGAAGATGAGCGGCCAGTTGCTCCACATCGCGAAGCGCTTCTTGATGAGCGCTCTGCGCTTGGAACCCACAAGCCACGAGGCGTGGTTGAGGCTCGGGCACATCTACAAGATGGAAGGATCGATGCAGCAAGCAGCGGACACGTTCCAAGCTGCACACGAGCTCAAGCTCTCTGCTCCTGTGCAAAGCTTTTTATGACAGCAATCCCGGAAAACTGATTGCTAATTTTGGTCATAAAACAAGCAATTCTTTCAATGCCTTTGTTATTTTGAGGGTACGGTGAAATAAAATGACGTTAATAGGTATTTGTTTGGCTTTCAACATTCATGGTTGGAGTTTTATTTCAAGAAAAGCGAGAACCATCTTTATATAACAAAAAGCACCCAGTTACCAACAGAAGTTACTGAGCAATTAGTTGAGACATCTCAAGCAAAATACAACGAAAAATTATACGGTTTATTCACAATTCTGTACAGACATGTTTAAGAATAAAAAGATGCCTACTCCATATTGCTAGCGGGAGAACTTGTTAAACCATAGCTGTTTCTAGGGGTGTAATCGAACCGAGCCGAGCCGAACATCATCGTGCTCAAACTTGGTTTGTTTAGTATCGAGTCGAGTCTCGAGTTTTATTTATCGAATATTTCGAGCTCACGAGCTTATTCGAGCTTTAATCGAACCCAAACAAACTTTCTAAATTTAGATATATGTTTAGAATATTGATTATTTTATTTTAAAATAAATTATTTTATCCATAATAACACAATATATTTATTGATTTCTTAGAACAAATAAAAATAGTTAGAGATTTAACACAATAATTACTAATTATAGAAAGAAAATAATTATATCTAGTTAATAATTTTATATTTTCAAAGTAAATCGCTTAATCTAACTTGTTCACGAGCTAACGAGCCAATACTATCATGCTCAAGTTTGGTTTGTTTAGCTAACGAGCTTCACTAAACGAACTCGAACGAACTTTTATCGAGCCGAGCTCCGAATAGCTCACAAATAGCTTAACTCATTTACAGCCCTAGCTGTTTCCAGATCTGCAAGCGAGGAAAATCAGAGCAGTTATATTCCATCTGTTGTGGGGGCTACGCGATAGGCTTTAAAACACATAACTAAGTCGCGGTTAAGCATCTTCACCAAGCAGAAAGGGCAAAAAGAAAAAACCGCGAATAGGTGTATAATCAGTTACGGTCTATTATGGTGCTTACGAAATCGAGAGGGATTTGTGCAATCATCATTTTTCATACTACCATTTTTATGGGCAAGTCTGTATACTCACTTGATATGATTGAAGGTCTAGCAATCAACTGTAACCTCATCCCATTTGCAAGAATATGGTATGAACAAAAATCAGAACTTTGAATCATCATAATCAATACAATTGAATGAAGGTCTAGCAGAGAAGTGTAACCACATCCCAGATGTATCCACTGAAAATACTATGAAGCCAACTCAGCAACTCAAATCACATCGTTGAAAAGAATATAGAAAAATAAGATATGATTTTATCATAGTGAAGATGCTTCTTTACCCTGCACGGTGCAGAACATCGTGCAAACAATATGCATTAGGAGAATAATACCTTGAGAACTGGTTCGCCTTTGTTGGTGTTTGCGTTTTGTTTTGCAGCAGCAGCTAGCTGTGCTTTTGCAGCTCTTCCTGCTGCAGATTGCTCAAATTGCTCTTGCCTACAATCAAGCTTGTAAAGGCATATTACACAATGTTTGGAAATAATTCCGTAAGAATTAATCATTCCAACAGTCTCAAATACGGGCACAAGAATATTATCAAACTTTTCGGAAGCTTTCAAGAAGCAAGTAGCATCTTAACATTCTGAACATGCTCATATTTTTTATACATATTTCTTTACCCGTTTAAAGATGCAATATATACTACTCTCTCCATCCCCCAATTTTCTTCTTAGTTTTCCTTTTTTGGTACGTCCCTCAAACTTCTTCCTACTTTATTTATGGAAACTATCTCATAAAATACTTCCTACTTATTACCCTCAACAACAATTTTTATTTACAACTTTTACCACTCATGGCCCACCACTATTTCTATTTCTTACATTCAACAACAATTTTTATTTACAACTTTTACCACTCATGGCCCATCACTATCTCTATTTCTTACATTCAACAACATCACTTATTTTTTTTTTTACCACATATGGCCTAACACTAAATAATTTAATAGTATACTAATATGAGACTCTTACTCCACTCACAATACACTTAATAACTTCTAATAAAACTCATATCGAAGATTCAAAGGAACAAAATTGAGGGACACGGGTAATACGTAATATCATATGAGCATGTTGTCCCACTGCAATACAAGTTCTCAGAAAGAAGCTTTGAGAAAATGGAATTGAAATAATCTAAGAAGTAATATTCTGAAATATAAAGTTCCTACGATTGTTCTAAAATACTCTCCCCGTTTTTGTTAAGTGTTTTATTAGCACTTTTTCCTTGTTTTTTATTAAGTGTCATAGTTTGCAATTTAAGTAAAGTTGTGATTATTAGTTGTGTAAATGCATTTATTATGGTAATTAATAAGGTTACAAAAGTAAATTTCTTTATTTTCTTGATTTGTACGATTTAACGGTTGGAGAAACTTAAAAAAGAACGAAAAGGGTAACATTTATTTTAATTAACATCTAATTTGATGTTTTCAGACTACAAGATTATCCTTGGTAAGAGCGTGTATAATTGAACCGAAACCGAAAAATCGAACAAAACCATCAGTTTCGATTTGGTAATAAAATCAAGAACCGAAACCTATTTCGATCGGTCGACGATTTGGCCAAATTGGAATTCAGTTCGGTTAAAACCGACCGAAATAGGTACATGATGAATAATTTTAGTCGGTCGACGGTTTGGACTACTTGCATTTCAGTCGGTTTCAGTTGGATCGAAGATACAAAATCGATTCGGTTCAGTCAAAATTTTCAATACAATTCAGTTATCGGTGCAATCGATTCGGTTCGATTTTTAACCAAACCGACCGTTGCACAACCCTAATCCTCAGGGAGCAATCCATACCATATACCTTCTCAAAAGATAAGTGTGTTTGCTTTTCCCATCGACTATGAGTATATATTTCGCTAGAGGATCAGGGTCTCGAATACACCCTTTTGTACTCTCCTCAAGTAAGCTAATCTAAAAGGTACATTTGAAAATCCATACATTCGTTTATTATGTCCAACCAAACAGCTTACGTCTTACGGTACATTTGATGCTATAGCCCTATCCATTGCATACTCCCTTGATGATGATGTCATTTGGAAAGTGATAGCTCCCAATTGATTGAGATCAAAGAATTGTATGTTCAAATCGACTGAGATCAACTAAACTTTACATATGGCATTATCTTAGATGAGGTTGCAATGGATAGGGTTGTAGTATCAAATGTCCCAACAGCCTGCCCAGAATAAAGCCGACTTATTCATAGTTACCTATGATCTTTTCATCTACAATCAACTCTTTACAAAATAAAACAAGAGCATATTATGCCTCTTAAACAAACTAATCAAATCATAAATATAAAAGAGTGATTGAATTAGCCGATTTCATAAATAGTCTTTCTTTCTGCGCACATCCAAAAGGAAGAATTTCTTAATTTTATCGATGCTAACCCAGAAAGGCCACCTAAGTTTTCCATCACGATTCTGGTTATCCCTTTTGGTTTCCTAGCGAGTTGCATTGTCTCAAACACATCCACCGTGTTTTTGACCAAATCCTTTCACTAAGATTCTTTTAAGGAACCACAGTGAGCCACCAAACACCAGAACTTACTCATGGATATACAAACCCTCCAACTAACCTGCAATCACCGATGCCCATTCTTGTCCAGTTATGGAAAGTAAAAAAAGTTGCAGTATCGAAGATTTCTCTTTGACGAACCAATTTTAAATTCCTTAAAGTAGCTAATATGCCTTAATATCATTAACCCAATAGCTCGATACAAAGATCGATAACAACCCTAGTAAACTTATGGCTTTACAATCTATTACATCTTCAGCATAACTTCTCTGAAATAGAACAAAATCGACCTAAAGCACCCTAGCAAGAAAAATTATCAATAACTATCCTAGACTATCAGAAACGGCCCAAATCCAAAAACAAAGCATAGAAAAAACTAAATAAAGATTTACTCAAATAAATAGCGATTACAAATAAAAGAAGGGAACCTTTTCTGGGCAGCTTCGGCGGCTTTTGCGCGGGCTTCTTCGGAGGCCAAACGATCCTCTTCTCGTCGGCGCTGCTTGCTTCCGCCATCGAAACAAGCGAAGCAACCCATCTCACAATTCACCTCTCTGTTAATTTCTTGATTTGATTTAACAACATTTTGTAAGTTATTATGGATGTGAGTTTTAAGGTAAATGATTTTCTGTCACGAGATTATACTATGTTGTAGATTCGGACGTTCTCCAAAAGTTATTCAATTCTTGCGCCCTATGGCCTATGCCATTCAATATTCTCTTTTTTCCATTACATATACTTTCGGTATAGCTATAAGTTCTAACTTATAAGAGAATAATATATTTTATTATTACAAAAGTAGCTCATAATCGTTATTCGAAGTAGGTATTGAATAAACTCAGAAACAAGAAAGCAATTGACCAACAATAATGCATATTCCACATAAAAACATAAACACAAAAAACATTTATAACTCTTATTAAACATTGAAAGCAGGATTAGTTGGGATAATTACACTCAATATAGATGAACTTTCCCCTCTCATTTCATAATTGTGAACATATCCTTCAATCAGGATTATCGTGGTAAGACAAATAAAATACACCAAAATCTCACTCCAACCATTAGCAAAAATGGGTTGAAATTTCGGTATGGGTTTGTTTTTAGGTTGACCAAAATTTTAAAACGAATTCATTTTTTAAAAGAAAATCAAAACCTATTGTCCAATAAAATCTGTCTAGCTCAGTTTGAAGGAGTCGAATCATAATAAAATTTAAAACTCGAGTATCACTATTGTTGTGAACGTGATCCAAGACGCGATTCAAGAAGGAAATTATCCAAAGCATGCAAAACAGAAACGAACAACAATTTACGTGGTTCGATCGAACTTGATCTACATCCACGGAAGAAGCTGGTTTTCACTATGATCAAGAAGAAGAAGAACAGTACAAATGCCTTGAAAACAAGAGTGTAAAACCCTAGCGAATAACCTACGCTAGCTCAGTTTCTTTCCTCTCTTTTCTATGCTTCTCATTCAACTCTCATGAATGAATACTGTTTTCAGGGTTATGATGATTATTCTATGTACAGAAGAAGTTACAAGGATATATATATAACATTCACACGGCAGTTATATTCCTAATGTATACATGCACGTGTAGAAGAAGCTAGTAAAGATCCTCTAACTGATTCAACCATCTGCAACGGCTCTATCCTTTGAGCTCTTCATAAAACCCATGCAGCCATAACTAACAATCTCCACCTTGACTGCATAATGGGTTTTGACCAGCATTCTTCAAGTCATCACTGTAAAAGAGATTCGCGTTCCTCCTTTTTATAGGAACGCAAGTTAACCAAACTTATACAGTAATGAAACTTAGTGTTTGGAAGAGCCTTCGTTAGCATATCGGCCGCATTTTCTTCGGTTGAGACCTTGATTATCTTGACAGTGCCTTTGTCAACAATATCCCTCACAAAATGTAACCGAACATCTATATGTTTAGATCTTTCATGAAAAGTCTGATGCTTGACTAAGTGTATGGCACTTTGGCTATCACATAAAATGGTTACATCAGATTGTTTTATACCAAGCTCTTTCAGAATTCCTAGCAACCAAATCCATTCTTTCACAGCCTCAGTTACAGCCATGTATTCCGCTTCTGTGGTTGAAAGAGCTACTACCGATTGTGTCATAGACTTCCAGCTAACAGCCGTTCCAAATAGACAGAAAACATACCCAGTTTGTGACTTCCTAGTATCAAGGTTTGCAGCATAGTCAGAGTCTATGTATCCCATCAGTGCTTCTTCGCATGATGCTTGCTTGAATAGAAGCCCATGATCTGCAGATGACTTTAGGTACTTCAATATCTCCTTTAGAGCTTTCCAGTGAGCCTTTCCTGGGTTTGCCATAAACCTACTTGCCACACTAATGGAGTAAGCTAAATCAGGTCTGGTGCATATCATGGAGTACATAATACTCCCAACTACATTCGCATACGGTATCTTATTCATTTCTGACTCCTCTTCGGCATTCTGAGGTCTCTGCGAAACTGATAGCTTTACATGTTGAGCTATGGGAGAGCTAACTATCTTAGCTTCATTCATGTTGAATTTCTTAAGAACTTTTCTGGTATAATCTTCCTGAAGTAGCATTAGTTCACCTTTACTCCTGTTCCTCCTAATATCCATTCCTAGGATTCTTCTTGCAGTGCCTAAATCTTTCATATCGAACTCACTTCCCAGCGCATCCTTGATTTTTCTGACTTCGGATAATGAGTTTCCAGCTACCAACATGTCATCTACATACAATAGTAGATATACAAGATCCCCACAGTTGGTTTTCTTTAGGTAAACACACCTATCATGTGCAGCTCTGCAGAAACCAACTTTCAACATAAATTCATCAAACCTTTTGTTCCATTGTCTAGGACTTTGTTTAAGTCCATATAACGATTTCTGCAGCAAACAGACTTTATGCTCAGAACCAATCTCTTCAAAACCTTCTGGTTGATTCATGTATATGGTTTCATCTAACTCTCCATTTAAGAAAGCTGTCTTTACATCTAATTGATGTAGCTCTAGATCTAGTTGATTCACCAAAGCTAAGAGTAATCGTATGGAGCTGTGCTTTACCACAGGAGAAAAGATTTCATTAAAATCAATTCCTTCTTGTTGTGTGAATCCTCGAGCCACCAGCCTTGCCTTATACCTCACAACTTCAGATTCTTCTACCAGCTCCACCTTCTTTTTATAAATCCATTTGCAACTTACAGGTTTCTTATCTCTAGGTTTCTCCACCAATCTCCATGTTTTGTTCTTCTCAAGAGAATCTATTTCCTCTTGCATGGCTTTGATCCAATGTTCAGCCTCTGAACATGACACAACTTCTTTGTAACTTCTTGGATCTGGATGAGAGATAGACGTAGCAATGTTCAGAGCATAGGCAATTTGGTCTGCATATCCAAACCTCACAGGAGGATTTATATTTCTCCTCACCCTATCTCTAGCTAAGTGATAGTCACTTAAATCTGTTTCTTCTTCTTGTATTTCTTTTTCATTTTCCTTCTTAATTTCTTCTTCGGTCAAGGTTTCTTCTTTGATCTGTTCCTCAGTATTTGATCTTGAAGACTCCTCCTGAACTTCAGTGTCTAACTTTGATATAGAGTTAGAATTCTCCTTTTTGGCAAGAGGCATGACTTCCTCTCTGAATACAACATCACGGCTGAGTAGGATCTTCTGTTTCCCTTCTTCAATGCACCACAATTTATACCCTTTTACTCCTGGAGGATATCCTATCAATATACACTTGAGTGCTCTTGGTTCCAATTTATCTTGCCTTACATGAGCATATGCCAGACAACCAAAACTCCTCAAGTTCGAATAATCAGTGGCCTTTCCACTCCATCTATCTTCAGGTGTATCAAAGTTTATAGCTGAAGATGGGCACCTGTTGATTAGATATGTCTTTGTGGTAGCAGCTTCCCCAAAACCGAAATGAAGTCCCGCATTAAAAGCATGCACCTCACCCTTTCGAGTAAAGTTCGATTCATTCTCTCCACCACCCCGTTTTGTTGGGGATTTCCTGGGACAGATCTATACCTCTTAATCCCTTGCTTCTTGCAGAATTCAGTAAACATTTCAGAGACAAATTCTAGGCCGTTGTCGGTTCTCAAACACTTTACCTTACAGCCTCTTTCTGTTTCCACTTCCTTACACCACTCAGAGAACTTACTGTGAGCATCTGATTTGTGCTTTAAGATATACACCCAAACCTTACGTGAGAAATCATCAATTAAAGACATAAAGTAATTACCACCTCCCATGGTAGTGGTTCTTGATGGTCCCCACAAATCACAGTGAATGTAATCAAGTGGCATTAAAGAAGAATGTTTTCCTTTTGGAAATGATAACTTTTTACTTTTTCCTAAGTCACAGTCATCACAGTGTTCTAGCTTAAATTCATGAGCTAGATGTAATTTGTTTTTTCTTCTAAGTTCATTCAGTCCACGTAAACTTATGTGTCCTAGTCTAAGGTGCCATAAGTGACTATCATTTCTAGAGACACTATCCGTTTGACCAACAACAGTAGAGGCCACTAAGTGATAAAGGCTTTGTCTTCTAACTCCTTTCATTATTTCTACAGCACCTTTTGAAACTATTAGATCTTTATTTTCGCCTAAAATCGTATCCTTGAGATTGCAGCATGCCAAGAGAGATAAGGTTTCTTTTAGACTAGGGATGTACCTTACATGTGAGAGTAGTCTAACCTTTCCATCGTGCGACTTTATCTTTATGGAACCGATACCTTGACCTGCAAGATTGGTCATTGCCAAGAATGACCGAGCCAAGGTTGTGAATCTGCAGATCGAGAAACCGTTCTTATTAAAACACATGTGAAAAGAGCACCGAATCCAAGATCCAATCATCTCCCGCTTGGACACTATGACATTTAAAACTTCGCTTGATATTGTTCAAGAATATCGATCGTGTCAAGTTTGGGAGAACTCCTTTCACTTTGCTTTCTTTTCCAACCGTAGTGATCCCTTTTAGATGTCCTAGCTTCTTGCAGAGTGGCAAGTTCGAGATTCCTTCTCATCTTCCTTGTAGTTCTTCCGGAACTTTGGTTTCTTGAGATCTTTCCATAATTTCTTCGGTTTGAATTTTGGAATCGCTTTTACATTCGTGCTCTCATTTACGGGAGCTTGATGGGATTCAATGACCTTTTGTAGTTCCTTTGATCGCAAGGCATTGATTACTTCCTCCAGTGTGATATTGATTCTCTTCCATATATCATTGCGTCCTTTACATGGTCATAGGACTTCTGCAAGGCATTTAGCAACACGATTGCCTTGTCTTCATCATCTATTTCCACATCAATGTCGCAAGATCATCCGTGCCTTTAGGAATTCGTCCGGTGATCAAGGATGCCTTTGTCTTCCGTAATCTTGTATGAATATAGTCGTTGCTTCATGTATAATCGATTAGCTAAAGACTTTGTCATGTAAATGGATTCTAATTTGGACCAAATCCTGCACCGCCTCTTCTCGAGCTACTATCAAGAACTTTATCTCCTAAACAAAGAATGATAGCCGTGAGCTTTCTGCAAATTTCTTCATGTTTCTTGACTCTTCTCCTTCCCTTATGACCTTATCGATCTTTAGGGCATTAGCAAGCCCTTGTTGAATCAAGATAGCTTTCATCTTGATCCGCCATAGTGAAAAATCATTCTTACCGATGAACTTCTCGGTTTCAAATTTTGCAGACGCCATGGCTTTCTTGAATCAAGAAACCAGAATCTTGGAATTTCTCAGATTAGGGTAATGTTTCCCACAGACGGCGCCACTTGTTGTGAACGTGATCCAAGACGCGATTCAAGAAGGAAATTATCCAAAGCATGCAAAACAGAAACGAACAACAATTTACGTGGTTCGATCGAACTTGATCTACATCCACGGAAGAAGCTGGTTTTCACTATGATCAAGAAGAAGAAGAACAGTACAAATGCCTTGAAAACAAGAGTGTAAAACCTAGCGAATAACCTACGCTAGCTCAGTTTCTTTCCTCTCTTTTCTATGCTTCTCATTCAACTCTCATGAATGAATACTGTTTTCAGGGTTATGATGATTATTCTATGTACAGAAGAAGTTACAAGGATATATATATAACATTCACACGGCAGTTATATTCCTAATGTATACATGCACGTGTAGAAGAAGCTAGTAAAGATCCTCTAACTGATTCAACCATCTGCAACGGCTCTATCCTTTGAGCTCTTCATAAAACCCATGCAGCCATAACTAACAACTATATAGCAGACTAGTTTTTGATGACGTGAAGTGATCTATATTTAAGATCTTTTACAATAAAAGAATATTAAATACTAAAATTTCAGTTGATTCGATTTGAACCAGAGTTTTTAAACTAGAACTTGAACCAAACTGAATAAATTTTTATTTTTGGCAAATATTAATAGAATCGAAATTGAAACGTTAAAAATCGAACATACCGAACCAAAATCCTACTATGATCGACGTCTTTTTTAAGTTGGGCGAAGATACTGACTGGGCCAAATTAAGCTCAGAAATAGTAAGTTTGGGCCCAGGTAGATTTAGAGTTTAAATTTGTTCTCATTTCTCTTTCCATTTGATATTTATATTAGTACTTCATATTCGTAAACATAAATTTTGATTTTTTTTTTCAGAATTTGGAGTATATGAAAATCCAGAGCTAGACATCATCGTTACGCAAATACCATGCTTGAGTATTAATTTAAATAATATATCGTGATTTTAACTTTGTCTATTGTGAATGCTGATAAATTTTATTCTATATGTACATATAATAGTTTATCATGCGAGAGGTGTATGTACATATAAAACATGAACAAGTTAAACGATTAGATAAGATGATTATATAGCATGAAATCACAGGGCCAGTAAATAGATCCTATATTCAAATATGCATAACGCTTATTTACAAAACAAATTAAAAGCAAAGTCATTGCCTAGAAATTATGTTTTTATTATGTTGTTGATTAACGTGGTACAACACAATCTACCAAGATAAACCAAAATTGCATCCCCCTTTCTCCCTCATCCATCGCCTTCATGCATAAATTATATAATATGCTCGAGGCCTTATGAAAAGGGATTTTGATACACGATTTCAGGAATTTTTTTCAACGAAAAACTATTTTATCTATTTTATTGAATTATAATATACTCCCTCTGTCCATATTCCTTTCTAGGAATTTTGGATGCGGGTTTTAATAAAAGTTGTTGAGTGTGTTGTGAGTGGAATAGGGGTTCCACATTAATGTAATATTAAATTAGTTAGTTGTGGGTCATATGTGGTAAAATGTGTAAATAAATAGGTTGTTGGGGGTAGAAAAGAGAAATAGTGGTGGGCCATAGGTGGTAAAAGGTTTAAATAAATAATATTATTGAGGATAAAGTTGGAAATATAGTTTCCATAAATAGATAGGAATGAAATTGGGGGACGTCCCAAAAATGAAAACTAGGAAAGAATATGGGGGACGGAGGGAGTATATATTATACTCCTCCGTCCATTATTGTTGACTCGTTTTCCTTTTTGGACTATCCCATTAAGTTTGCATGTTTCCAAAAAAGGAAACACTTTTTACAATAAAAAATATCTCGAATTTCGTGTCACATACTACTTTATACATAAAACACAATTCTTCTTAATCTACGTGTAAAAAAGAAAGGGACGTGAATATTGGGACGGAGGGAGTATTACTTAAGGAATATCTTACAATATTGACGTGGTATTTTCCCCTTAATTGGCCAGTTTAATTAAAATTTTGAGAAACAAGAACTGATAGCAGTTGCTAACTTGCAAGTTACTCCACCTAATTTATTAATATTCCAGCCGCCATGTATGGTAATATAAAAACTAGGGGTCCCAACTGAGTAGAATTGTTTATGGTTTTGTGATTTATTTTCAAATATTGACATAGCTGGTTTTATCACCTCATACTCTGCATTACCTAATTAAAATATATGGACCATATTGACCGTTGGGTAGCATCATTATACTCTTCTAGAAGAACATATTACAGTAAGGATTAATTAATGACGCCATAATTAATCAGAAATAAATAAATAGATAGATTAGAAGGATGTCTGGCCGATCTAGTATATCTTTTAAAGATTTTGTGGAAAATATTAAAAGCTTATAAACGAAATGTAGGTTGTTAAGATCTTCAATATAGGCGTTTCAAATATAATTAAATAAAGAAACTAAAAACTACGATTAATAAATAAATTAGGTATTGTGATTATTACCTATGCACATATAGGTATGCCTGAGTGCGTATATATATCATTTGGACTATTTCTCCGGAAATATCATAAAATTAACCAACAAAAAAATCTTCTCACATGGTAATCATATCGAAATATTTGACTAATGAATAAGAAATTCATATCAACAAATGCATTTACAATGTTAGACTGAAATTTAATATACAATATTTTTGAAACCTTTCTTCTAGATCCTCTCAGCAAATGAATTTCATAGAAACACCCAACTAATTTCTGAAGTAGAAGCTTCTAGCCGTTTGATTTGTGATAAGAAGTTGTCATTCAGTATGTATGTTGTTGATAGAGTGGTTAAGACTCGAAGCTAAAAGTCTCAAGTTCGAGTTTACCGTGAAGCGATTTTAAATTTATGTATTTAATTGACAAAAAAAAGTTATGATTCAAACTTAAAATTATAAAATTCTTTTTTCTTATATATGCTTGAATTTTGCCTTTGGTATATTCAAAATTTGATAACCTCTCGAGGTTGAGGACTCGTCACAACACAATCTTGAGTAGTGACTCAAATTCTCCAAAATGGGATCAACATGTTACTCCATCCGTCCCACCTAAAGTGTCTCATTTCTTTTGGACACGGGTAATTAGGAGAAAAGTAGAAAGTATTTAAAGTGTTAAAAAGTGGGTAAGGTTCATACTTTTTGAATGGATAATTATTTTCTAAAATGGAATGGAATATTTGTAATGGGACAATCCAAAAAGAAAAGTGGGATGTTTTAAATGGGAAAGAGTGAGTATAATATAGCACGTCAAAATGTAAGATTACATTCCCTTCAACTATATGAAAAAATTGAAGTACAAAATCCAAAACTCGAGGCTCATGAACATAAGGGTAACTTCCACAACCTTCTTCGGTCTTGACCGACGAGCGTATCGATCTTCTTTCACATTGTTGGTATTTTCTTCATTGCTATACGTATATTACAAAATACGACCATAATGTACACCGTATAACCAGACTCGGATCATTTTCCAATCCGAGATCACCTAAAATCTTAATTTCCCAACAATAGAAAAACTATTTACATCAACTACCCTTAAGAAGATCGCTCTTCGATCAACTTTCACAAAAATAAAAATAATAAAAGAAAGTAAATAAAAAAGTTCAAAAATCTTTACCAACTTCTTTTTTGATCATGCTTGCTGTTGCTGTTGCTGTTGCTACTGAACTCGATTTAATCCATTTATCACACTTTTTGGTGAAGATGGGCCCTCACTATGCACAACCGCCATCTTCTCGCTCTTCTTCCTCACATACTCCTTCTTCCTCTTCGGCTTTCTCTCACTAGCCGCCGCCGCGCCGCTCCCTTTGGCGACCGTCGGCGCCAGATACCACCCGATCGACGTGCACAGGATGGCAAACGAGCGGCCGTAGATCGCGAGAAACAGCAAAATCAGCAGCACCATCACCGGGAAATAGAAATGAGGGTGCTTCAAATCCTCCAGCTTAAAATTACTCCCCTTGCATCTCAGCGATCTCTTCTTCTTCATCGTTTTCTCGCTCTTAGCCTCCCCCGCCGCCGCCTCAGCAGCGCCGCCGTCGTGATCGCTCTTTAAGCTGCTCTGCTCGGTCAAATTCTTCGCCGACTTCGGCGGATTCTTCTCCTTCTCCTTGACCTTGACGACGATCGGCTTCACATTGTCGGAATCATTGGCGTAGACGAATCGGACGAAGGAGATGTCCTCGGATCCTTTCTGTGTGTAGATCTTCTGCTTTTTGTCGTCTAGATCTGCTAGGAGCGCGTAGAATTTGTCTAAGCCTCTATCTGCGTACGGATTTTTGCTGCCGCTGTCTCTTCCCAAGATTTTGCAGAAGCTGGTGCTCCGCCGCGACCGCTTCGGCGTGGAGCAGGGGCTGACGTAGGCTTCGTGATCGCCGTCATCTTGATTGCTGAAACTTCCAGTTCCGCAAATGAACATCTAAGAATTTTTCGTATTTTCCGGGATTTTGGATGATTTTTTTGGGGTTGATTGAGTTGGAAAAAGAAATGAGGGACGTGATATATATGTGGGAGGAGACTTGATGAGGAAGGGGCGAATTGGTCAAAGAAATAACAGTTTTTCTTTGGCTGAAATGTGTGATTCCATAGAAGCTTCTGTTTGCTTGCTTATTGTTGTATTTAGAGAGGTTTGACTTCTTGTGGGAATTGGGAATTGATATATTAGCGCCATGTTTGAACGTGGCCCGGCTACCTTTTAGTAATTTAAATACGAGTCTATTTTATTTGTTTGGGGAGATTCATTTAGATGGAGCAGTGATGTCTAACACAGACTAACGGATCAAGATTTATTACACAAGTATTTATATTTATATTGGTGTGTAAATATACCTACTTTGGACCAATTTTGTTTTTTTTCACGAACTTTAAAAATTATCAAAATACATAAACTTAATCATTTTAGTGATTTTATCATAATTTCAAATTCAGACTAAATTAAATATGACTTTACATCTCAAAATTTTACTATAGATAAATGGTCAATAATATACACGATACTATAGAGAGATGACATCGATTGTTTTGATCTCAATGAGAATCAGACGATGAAACTAACGAGAAGACATGATTTTTAATGAGGGTTGACGCGATGAACCCTAGAAATCAAGAAATCTGATTTATTTTGATGGAATGACGATATTTTATGTCCTTTCTCTACAACATCGTTTATATCATCGATCGTTTTGTCTACAATGATTTTTTGAGATATCTAATCAGATTTATTTTCGACAGAATTTGAAATTTTGGTAAAATCACTAAAGTGATTAAATTTGTGCATTTGTGACCATTTTTAAAATTCATGGAAAAAACCAAAATGAATATGAAGTTGGTATATTTATAAATCAATAACCCTTATTTTAAAAACTATAGAATATTAATAAATTTACTAATATATCATTAGATATGGACTTTCATTTAATTTAACTGATGAATCTTGATAAGTTATACCATCTTTGTGATTTAGACGATGATGTTGCTTATATATAATCAATAATGAAATTTGGATAATCACGACTTGACTATGTCTTTCTTTTTTAGACAAACTACCAACTCATGTAAAAGTATTGAATTAAATAATAACTAAACATGTTAAAAAAAGATTATTTTATCAAAAATTTGAATTAATTTAGATATAAAAATGATTCTTATCTCACATTAAATATATAAAACACGCACGCACACCCACATACATGCATATATATATATATAGATTAGGGATCAAATAGACTGAGCCTCGGATAGATGTAGTACTCAATCTCATCCACTCATCTCATAGATCCTATGGTTCGAATTTTCGGACTTTTAAGGTTAATTTCACTGATTTTCGCGTCATTAAGGGTAGATTAGTAATTTGATTTGTTATGTGATTGCGAAAAACAAAAAATGCATTTAGTTGAACTGGATAATGCATTTAAATGAATAAAAATGCATGCAATGAAGAGAATAATGCATCTATGTTTTGAAAAATTATCTTCCGTTATTTTTCCTTCTTCTTTTGTTCACCCCATTTCGATTCTTCAAATATTTATGACATTTTTTGGCTAGTTTAAATGATAAATAATGAACTTGGTATCATATTATAATTGTCATCTTGTATATTTTAAAGAATATGGTTTATATTTCTTTTTGCAATATCCTTGCATCAACGTTGTTTCTATGATACGTGTTCAAATTCTACGTGCTTTCTTATCAGTGTTTTACCAAGAATGCTATGATAAGTTAGAATACGTTTTCAAATTTATTGATATTTATTTGTTTTAAGCATTGTCGTTGACTAATGGAAGTATTTTAATATATTAATATAAGCATCGTAATTATCACGTCTTTGATTATACATTGACATGTTTTGATCAATGCATGGAAGTGCTTTGTTCAATGCATTGTCATATTTTGTTCAATGCAGATCCATGTTTTGTTCAATGCATTTTTTGGTTTCGATTTTATGGTTTCGACGAAAAATCTCTCATTCATCCTTCTATGTCAATTCCGTCGTCTCTTTCGTTGATTACCGACGAATTCGCCGTGAAACACCGCCATAGCCATCATATTTCTCGATTCTTCAATCATCTATCAAATTTATCTTCTATTTTTTCTCAAAATCCATCAATTTTGTTCTCAATTTTTTTTTCTTCTTTTTCTTTCTTTCAAAATCTATTGTTTGTTGTTGTTTGTTTATATTGTTGATGTTCGCCGGTGCTGCCGCCGTTGCCGCCGCCGCCGTCTCCGGCGCCGTCCGTTGCCACCAAGGAGGAGAAGAAGAAGGTTGATTTGATTTGTTCCCATTTTGCCCCTTGCGAAAATTAAAAAAAAAAAGAAAAGAAAAGGAGCTGCCACGTGTCGAACATGGTGCGCCACGTGTTCAAAATGTGTGGTCAGATTGAGATTACATACTATCTCTATCCAAGATCTTTAACCCAACCCTATATATATATATATATATATATATATATATATATATAAAAATAAACTGTCCTTATAATTAAAAATATAAGGTATATTCAAATTTGTAAGCTTACACACTTTTATGATACTAATAGGTATATATAAAATTAGTATATCATATTATAATATTATTCGTAAAGTAAATATATATAATAGATATAAAATAGATAAATCACAATAAAAGAAAGTACTTTAATAATATGTATATAATAAGATGCTTTCGGTATCTATACATACTTAACGTATATATACAGGACGCGACATTTGTACGATCGTTTGAATGACTATCCTCCCAATGAGGGTGCCATACATGTAGCTAGCTAGGGGCCAATTTAATTAAATTTGATTTTAAATGGTCCTTACACTAAGGGGAAATTTTGAGTGTGTTATTAAATATTTCATAGAGTATGAAATTCGAATAGATTGTACACTCAAACTTGATTTCGATGATCCAACTTTTGATCCAGACGGAATCCTAATGAGCTTCAGGTTAGAGTTTGAGTATTATCTATTTAATATTTGTTTCTCACTATAATTTATATCCGAGAATCATAGTGAAATCTCTGATTTGATATCGTCCCCAGACATAATTGCAAGACGAATTGGATAAATAATTCTTGTATTCTTTATTTTATGTCGTGATTGTGATGTGTGTTTTTTTATAACACAAAGACGGTCTATTTCTTTTCGGTAAAGTTATTTAGAAGAATAGATAAAGTGATTAAAGTGAAAAAAAATAGGTATGACTCACAACTTTTAAAGAGATAATTATTTCATAAAAAAAACATACCATCTTAAATAGAACATCCAAAATAAAATACAGATCATCTTATCTGTGATATTTAATGTTAATTAGATAAACATGAGCACGACGGGACGCGTGGTATCGAATACATGCTCTATTAGTCTAAGGTAACTTATCTTGAAAATACATACATTTCTCAACACGGTTATGGTGTGAAAGACAAGTAATGAACGATGTTGATTTTTCCAATTTTCTGAAATCGACTGAAACTGATTAAATATTCGTCTTTTTTCCCCCACTGGTTTCAAATAATTATATATAACGTCAGTTTTGAATTTTGGTCTGTTCCATGGTATTTAAGTTTATAAATGTAGAAAAATGTTAGTTTTATAGATCAAATTTGAGAATTTAAAGCGGCTATCATTTGTGTTAGCATTTGAATTTTTATTGAAAATACTAGTGGGTATCATGACTAGTACGAGGGGTCGATGTCTGAAATATTTGGCGTTTGTCCAAAACTTTAAATAAATTAGTATTCTAGGATAATGGCCTAACGACAACATTTAGATTTGAAAATTATTTTATGAGATAATTGTTAGGATATAGTATCTTAGTGACATTAACATTAATTGTTTTTAAAGTTAAAATTCATTAGCATCATTTTGTATGCGTGTATTGGCCTAGTGGTAAAATAGTTAATACATGAGATCAAAAGTCTTCGGTTCAAGTCCATCATGACGTGTCCCTTAAAAATTTGTGTATTAATTAATCCAAAAAAAGTTCGAACATAGGATTGCCAAAATAAAATCTAGGAACTTTATGAGCGGCACTGTTTCAAATACTAACTTTTTAAATCCATGGCTCGAGTACATGGTGATACATTCTTTAAAATTTATGTATTAATAGGATTGTCAAAATAAAATCTAGGGACTTTATAAGCTGCACTGTTTCAAAACTAACTTTTTAAATCCATGATTTGAGATGAGATTTACGATTATATTTCCAATATTTTTTAAATAAAGAATGAAACACGAATTGTAAATTAGGTGATCTTGACTGGACCTTCTATTAGAAATGTAAGATAAATGTTGAAATTTAATTGCATTCCTTCCTGGTTAAAAGGGGGGAAAGAAGAACAAAGAAAAATCCATTTTTTGTAAAATGTTAAAATAAGCAACATCGCTAAGTATTTAAAACTTGACCAAGAAAAGGTATTTAGAAGCCTTTTGTGTTAGAAATAAGATATAATTTCATATCAATCTCAAAGCTCTCTTTAAATTATAGTTTATCCAGTTCCCACTTCAATCTACATTGGGAGAAATTTCATAGAATACGTAGTTATACTATATTCACATTTCATATGATAATATTAATTTAACTTATATCAATAAAATATTATCACGTGAGAGATGATATAATACACTTAGGTGATGAGTGATACGTATAAATGAAATTAGATAGAATGAAATGGACTTTAGAATGAAATGATGATAGGAATTGAATTGAATGAAATATGTGATTCATATGGTTGGTATGTATAATGAATGAATGAATATAAATTAAATATATAAATGAAATAACCATTTATGTTATTATTACAATAATAATTAATTAGTTAATTAGTTAATTAATTATTATTTTAATAAAATGTTTATTGGTATTATTTTTATGTTAATATTTTTAATAATATTATTTATTAATTAATAATATTTATTATTATTACTATTACTATTTTATTGTTATTGTTGTTGTTGTTGTTATTATTATTATTATTATTATTATTATTATTATTATTATTATTATTATTATATTAATAATATTAATATTATAGTTACTATATTATTTATTTATTTATTTATTATGTTAATATTATTAGTAACTATTTTTATCACTTATTAATTAATTACTAATATTTATTATTATTATTATTATTATTATTATTATTATTATCATCATCATTTATTATTATTTTAATGTAACTATTTATTATATTAATTATTATTTATTATGTTAACATTGTTAATAACTATAATCTTTTATCACTATTATTATATTATAATTATTTATTTTAATAATTACTATTTATTTATTATCATAAATATTACTATTTTAATATTATTTATTATTATTATTATTATTATTATTACTACTTTTTATAAGATAAAACATAAATAGAAGTAATTTTGTTAGAAAAAATAAATAAATTTGGCTAATCTCATATTCATGATAATAGCTAGTACCATGAGGTAGGGGAGAAATGACTAATCTCATGTTTATGAGAATAAACATTCCTTCGGGAATGGTGATTACAACAGTAAAAATCTTACCACCATAGGATTGAGAATGAAAGCATGAATCATCATTTCATTTACATTCCATTCCTGCGTACCAAATAGCCATAGGATTGAGAATGAAGGCAGGAATCATCATTCTGTATTTCATTCTCATTTCATTCCTACATATCAATCTTCAGACTTATATGTCTTATATTTGTGTTTTTACTTTTCCATGCATTTCAAGTTCATATATTTGTGTTTTTACTCCACGTCATATATATACGACGATAACTCACAAACCAAATATATATAACACAAAAGTCGAACAGATCAAACTTAATGGAATTTAGGTAGTTGGTCTTATTCTTTATTATTTATATGTTTTTATAAAATTTACAAAGACAAATCAAAACACAATTATAACAACTGAATTAATAAACTCACAAAATAAGACTTCAAACAAATTACGCCACAAAATGGGCCCAAGTACCACGTTTAATAAATGGAATGACAGATTAGATCAGTAAACAATAATTAAAGTCAATCAATGTAGAGTTGTCGGATAGGGGTAAGGTATAAGTATAATTGATAACAAATCTAATTTGATGTGACAGTATAAAATGTGGAAAATCATCCTTGTGATCGTTACCAGGTAATAGTCTTCCTCCCTTTGCTTGATAGTTATCACTTAGATTTTAATTAACAAATTCAAATTATCCCAAAATTAAATATAATTAATTAAATTATCTATTATCTTCATATGTACAATTGTAATTTAATTGAATCGAGTAAAACAACCAAGCTTGAATGGCCTAATTTATTGTTTAGTTGAACTCAAACTTATATAGGCTCTATAAACATAAATTTTAAATTAAAACTATATTTATTTTAAGGTTACTTATAGTTTGTAGCCTGACTTTTTTTTGAGTTGAGTTACAAAAATAACCAGAGTTTTGAAAATTCCAAAAATAGCATGCTCTTTAAGCCAATTTTGCAAATATTACTCGTGCTTTTATTTTCAAGCCGATGGATATTTGACATGGATATTTTCAAGAGGTGGAAGACTCAATTTCGATATGGATATTTTGATCTATTTTATAAATTTCGTAGAAATATATTTTTCATTTTATGATCAAAACGATGCCAAAACAACATCCATATTAGGGCTGATAATCCGTGCGTATCGGGTCATTATCGTGTCGACACGATAACGATACGACACGATAAGGCCAAACACGAACACGATCCGTTAAGGATCTATCCGACACAAACTCACATACGATACAAAATATACTGACACGGACACGACACGACACGAACACGAATATGAACCGATTTTTTCGTGTTGACATGACACGATAACGACACGACACAACAAATTCAAATCAAAATTAGAAAATAAATTAATAAAAATATATAAAATATAATTAAATTAATATTAAATATCTATAAATATTATCGGAGTAAACGAAAACGACACGATCCGACATGAACACGAATGCAACACGAAAATTATCGATAAGGCTGAATACTAACCTATTAATTTCGTACGTGTTCATGTTGTGTTCTCGTGTCGTGTCGAAAATTGACAGCCCTAATCCATATAATGCCCGAAAAGATATTTTCGACGTCATTATGATGTTTAAGTAGAATATATATTTTCATGTAATTTATAAAATAAATAAGAATATCCAAACCGAATTCGGGCCTTCCAAGTCCGATTTTTCGGCACAAAAATATAAGCACGAGCAATATTTGTAAATGTCGCTTAAAGGTCATGCTATTTTTGAATTTTTCAAAACTCGGGCTATTTTTGCAACTCATCGACTCAAACTCAGGCTATAAGCTATAATTAATTTATTAGTTTATAAAAGAAAGCATAGTATATTATTAAAAACTGAATTCACATATATATAACATTTATCAATCTTCGCAAATTTATTTGATTGAATGTTCTATATTTACGTAGAGTTAGAATCATATGTTAGTTTTCAATCTAATATATTTATATTTTACTAGCAAATGTCGCTAAACTTGAGTTTGATTTGTTTGTTCTATTAATTCTCACAATCAAGCGCAAGCATACCAATATTATTTAATCAAAGGTGGAGCAGTTGACCTATTTACAACTCAATCTCACGAAATCCTAACAAAGTACATATTAGTTGTATACATGTGATTTGAATATATCTTCACCGAGTTATAAGTTCTGCCTAAAATTGTACTCCCTCAGTCTCAATAATGATGGCTCCTTTCTTGTACGTAGATTAAGGAGGGTTGTGTTTTGTGTACAAAGTAGTGGATGATACGAAATTTGAGATATTTTTTATTATAAAAAGTGTTTCCTTTTTTGGAAACGAACCAACTTAATGGGACAGCCCAAAAAAGAAAATGTGCAAACAATAATGGGACGGATGAAGTATTTATCAAGTGAATAGTATGCTAGTTTAGTAGTTTAGTCTTTAATAACATATATATTTTACATATTCTTTTCAATTATCATGCTGGAGCTCAAGAGGGAATGGACGTTAATTATTTTGAAACGAAAAAAAAATACAAAGACCTTATTTGGCCGGCCGGCCATTTAGGATTTATTGCAGAGTTGAGGAACATGTGACACTATTTATTAGCTCTCCTCCCTAAGTTAGGATCAGGTATTTAGCAAGTAGTGGCGGAACAAGAAGTAATACTGAGGGAGTCAATTAAATATAGTACTAAAAAGTCAAAATAAAATAATTTTTAATAAAATTTAAAATCGTAATACTATTAATTATATCATAATATTAAATTTAAATACAATCACCTTATAATATTTCTCTTCTATTGTATATATATTTTTACAACCCTAATAGTTTTAATATTAGAATTATATAAGCTTATAAATATTTTACAATCAACTCTTAAAATGTACTAAGAACTTCATAATTAAAAAAAATAGAAGAAATTGTTCCTAACATTTCCCTTATAAGTCTTGTTGGGACAAGTTTATCGAGTCAAGAGTTTTCGTTAAATTTCAAAATCTCTTTTTATGAAAAACTTCGGATATATATAGTTTCTCAGGTTAGACAAATTCATATGTTAGGAAACTTTATGTTCTTAGCGAGAGTCAGCTAATAGGTGCAGCCGATGTAATCTTAAATGCCTATAGAAACGAGAAGAGATGAAGTAGAAGAACAACTGTTCAAAGAAGATAGAACGTGATTGGTCAAGTTTATCATGCGTATTCGTCAGTGTACCTGAGACAAAACAGATACTTAGTGTACAACTAGAAGATACAAGTCAGATAAGTACGAGATCAAAATCATCAATGCATACTCTCAACTACTGACTGATACTTATTCAATGAGGAAGAGTTAACAACATACAAATTTGACATAGAATCATTTCCGATCGATAGTCTACAACATCGACAAAGGACAAAAGTGGAACTTTCAAATTCATGCACTATCGCAGGAATTAAACTCATGTGTGATACCTACTATAATGTAAATATAATTAATTAATGTACTGAAGTTTTTTTATTTTTATTTTCAAATTGGAATTACTGTGTGAATCTGACACTGTTCAGCTTTGGATTGGAATATATTTAATATAGTCGAAGAATATTAGCCCACGCCAGAATTACACTTGCAATTCGCCAATCATGTCACATACGATAAGTAATTCTATATGATCTGAGAAATCTTTTAGTCCGGAAAATATATTTGTTTTTTGGTTCCTATTGTCCTATCAATTAATTCATAATAATTGAAGATAAAATCCCAAGAATTTAAACCCAACCACGTGATAAAGCCAAATGGTTTTATCTATCCACGTGTTGCCAGAATTTTCAAGCTTCACGTATGAAATAGAATATTCCATTTTTGCAAGTCAATTATGCATGAAAAATTAAACTGTGGCCCCTTAAATCAAGGTATCTAGAAGACGACTCGACACTGCGGTCCGTTCACGCTTTTCTTACATCATTATTTTGGTAAAATTGTTTTTTTTTAATCTATATTCTAGTCCCATCTTAAAATTTTGATTGTGGAAAAGTTTATGCTGAAGTTGCTAATTTGTTGTCTTATATATTTTTTATCTAAGTTCGTCAAAGCACCTAATATTATGATTTAAACGTGTCTGAGTAGCACATAAGAGGCAAATTTGAAATATATGGTAGAATACGACTAAATGTGCTACCAAATCGGAACTTAGCTGAAGGACCAATAATGATTTAAGAACTTAGGTATAATTTTTATGCAATTTTCACATAATAATTTAGTTATGTGTCTAACCACGCTTATAACAAGTCAAGATCCATCAGACATTATCTATATCTGAATCCAAACTTATATATGGTGGTACTTTATAATCTTGTTGGTAACCTTGAGATGTCAGATAGTGTGACACAAGACTCTTTCAGTTATGAAATTAATATGATATCTATGTAGTTTTATTTTTGTAAGTTTATTAAAACATTAATTGTCTCGCAATGAAATATGGGGGGCAGGTAGATTCTGTGAAATTTAAGCTATTTAAGGCCGTAAAATATACAATCTATAAAATTTAAAACATTTGTAACAATATGCAAGATAAAACTTTAACTCTCACCTTAACTCTATTAGTCTCTAAGCAGACGACTTTACAAATGAAATATCATAAATTCGAATTATATCAAAAAAGTTAGATCAAGTTGTCTTGAAATTCACCCATAACTTGAGTGTAAATATCTTAAAAATAAAAATAAAAATAAATGTACAGAGACTGTTATATTCTTAATAATGTGAGTCAAATAAACTCGTTAATAGGACTCCCAGACAATATAGGAATATATGTGCAGTCCCCCGCATTTCCGATAGCTAATTCCGATCTACTACTCTCTCTTAAATTTATTCTTTTACTAAATAATTAATTCAAATCTATAGTAGGAATGAACGTCTTTTTTTCCGGGAAGTCATGGAGGTCATTAGGTGCTATAATAATAATAATAATAATCTTATAAGATTATTATTATTATTATTATTATTATTATTATTATTATTATTATTGTTGTTGTTGTTGTTGTTGTTGTTGTTTGTTTTTTTTTTTTGAGTTTTTCATATTTTGTATTTGGTGGGTAGTTTGAAAACTTAAATGTCCCTATTTTATCTAATGATCAATTAAGACGCGCCAGTTTACTTTCTGATTAAATCATGTTAAGTTGCTAACCACCATCTGTTTATAAAATTATAATCTCATAATGTCATATGAAAATCGAAATTTCTCGGATTAAGGAAATTCTAATTATCTCCAACATTTTATTAGAATTTGGAACATATCAACTATCACTGAATTGTCAAAATCAGCTTTTAATATCAAGAAACAAATTATTAACGGTATTTTTCAGAAAACCAAAACAATAACGTTTAGTTTGTATAATCCACGCTTTTACAATCTTTTCATGAATATTATTATTTAATTATGTATAATATTTTAAATTAATTTTTTTATAATATTTTTAGTTATCCCGTCCTTTACTTTTCCTCTTTTTCATTTTTCCTAAACAATGACAATATTTAATTCATACGTTTTTTTTCTGATAAAGAAATTTGATTAAATTGGGTTTTCAGAAAAGCTAAGCTACTGTCTTGTCTTTCTTCCGTGTAACGTGATTAGCTGGTGGTTAGTTTTTCAAATGCCTTTTCGTTGTCCATAATTTATTGAAATCAATATTTGATTGGTAAAAGTGACCCATGCATTTTTATTTCAGAATTTATAACTTAAATTCTCGAGTTTTAGATTCTTCACGATGCGAACGTATGACTATTATTACATCAAATCTCACTTCATTGTAAAATTATAATGAAATTGAGATAAATATATTTAAATATAAAAATTACTATCAATATCAAAATAACTTTGCCTATATTATATGTTATCCGTCTGCACTTGTCCATTTTATTTACATGTACTTGTAGGCAGTGACGGAGCCAGAAATTTGAATTTGGGGGCCCAAAAATATTTGAGAAAAAATAGAATTTTTCTTGGGATCTACTAACACAACATCTTTTTTCTTAATGAGATATCACAGACACTTATTACTCTGAAAGTCGACCCCAAACAGAAGTTGTATACTCGACTTGTGATAATAAAAATATGATCAACACTTATATTTCTAAAATAATACTTATATATTCAATTAGTTTATATTTTAATTGTTCTATCATCAACAATATTTTTAGGGGCTTATAATGAAAATTCAAATGATTTAGATGTCTTCAGTTGATTGTTGTTAGAATAATTTTATCATAATCTTTTAAAAAATTAAATTAATCATATTAATTCACATATAAAGTATTATTATTTGCATGTATTTTTTATTTTATTAAGATAAAATAAATTACAGAAAAAAGCACAAAGTAGAGAGAAGCAACAAATTACAGGAAAAAAAAAGAAGAGAAAGAAACAACAAATTATAGAAGAAAAAAAACAAAAAGGAAGGACAAATAACAGAAAAAGAAAAGAAAAGAAAAAAACAGAAGAGAGAGAGGGAACAAAAAAAAGGAAAGAAAGCACAAATTAAGAAAGAAAGAGAAAGAAAGAAACAGAAGAAGAGAGAAAGGATCGATGTCAGAAAAAAAGAAAAGAAAAAAAAACACAGTACACTTAAAAATGCAAATACGGAGATTCGAACCTGGGTCATTGATGAAACGTAAATACACTTCCAACCAACTGGTCTACAAGAAACTTTTAACAATATTATTAAATATCAAATATATAACCTGTTTTTACAAAATAGGGCCCCCAAGGCCCCTATGTGGCTCCAATGCTTGTAGGCACACCGAATAATTTCAAATTTGTTTTCATGTTTGTCTTCACATATTGCATAGAAATACTCACTTTGTCATTGCCTTCCTATTTTCTTCACACAAATTAAGAAAAGTAATTTGATGCACTTGAAAAAGTAGGTATAAATATATTAGGGATAAGTAAAGTTTGTCAATCTAATTTTTATAATATTTTAAAAAATATCCTCAATTGAAATTTATATTTTTAAATGTCCTCAATTTTGACGAGATTTTGAAAAATATCTCCAACTTAAATTTGTATATTTAAATATCCTCAACGAAATTTTCATTTTAATTGGTGGTGATTGATATTAGAATCATTGAAACTTCGCAAACAATAGTTTATTTTGTTTAATTTGACTAAATAAATTATTTTGTAAATTTAATTTGGCCAAATTTATAATTTATTTACTACGGTATTTAGTAAGAAAAATATCCTGGACATATAATATAAAAATATGTCAGATTATATTCATTCTTGTGATATGATACTAATTATAAGAGTGGATTGTATAGTCTTATTTCCTTTTTCCACATAATTTTAAGAAAATAAAACTAATATATAGTAAAACAGTCACGATTTTCTTAGCTAGCTCATCCAATATGATGGATTTTTAATCTTAAATATAATTAAATGTTTACATGAACAAAAGATATGAATCAATGCATTTTACTAAGAAAATCTACAATTTGAAATAAATATAGAAAGCAATTCGTTGTGGCGGAAATAAAAATTAAAAGAAAAAAAATGGATTTAAATTTTGAATTTGTGAAGTTTCTGAAAAAAATAATGTGGAATATTCCACAAGTATTTTAGGCAAAGACTTGTGCACCTCACTTTATTTTTGTGGCGGATATATCAAACAAATATGTTAAATTTATAGATGAATTTTTAGGTTACAATTTCTTAATTAACCATATATCACTTATTTGTAACTCGTTTTTTGTCCATGTACAAATATTAAGGATTTATTAGTTACGAGTGATAAGGATTTGTGGATGGAATTAGGATTTGTGACGATATTGAAATCACGTCGATATTGAAATGTGTTTGAAGGCTTTTGAAGAACACCTTTGATAACTATTATAGACTTTTTTCCCAAGGTTATATTCTAATGCTTAAATTTTACAACTCTTTGCTAAATACTTGGACGAGAAGTTTCTACCGCAGATGTGATAGGATAGAAACCAATCCCCCTGGCGGTGAAATTCACAATAGACTTCTAGATTAATATTAGTTGAAATTCAGTATTACAAAAATATCTGGCGGTGAAAGGCACTGTTTGTAGCTAATGAAAAATCAGCATCTTCCTTGAATCAAAATAAGAGCAGAGTTTTAATTCTCTCTTAATCAAAATGGACCACACTATCAAAGAAATATGAGGCAGCCTGGAATTCTTTCTCTTGGTGTGACATTTTATGATTCAATAGGTAGATTGTCTTGGATGAAAAAGAAAAAATCCATGCAAGAATTTGATGGTACAAGAACACTCAACTTCAAAGGACCTTTATATTTAGATTGTGTCATTTTTGCATTTTGTATTATGTAGAACAAATTATGTGACTCCATTGAGTTTTTCTTGTAAATGTTGGACATGAACGATAGGAGTCATAGGACATGAGATTTATGTGTAGTTGTCATGTCTAGATTGAAATGCTGACAATGTTACAGTTTATTCACATTCAAGATGTATTGCAATTTTTTTTTTTTTGCATGAGTGGATGTACAAGCAAAGATATGGTTGTATTTTTGTGTAATATAGGTTATCAAAATATACCATCATAAGATATAGATTTATAATACAAGGTGCCTATAAGAACCTTAATATGCTAATTTGGAGGCACAAATTTTTTTTATACTACACATAAAAGTGATTTTAGTTTATATGAAAACTCAAATAAGTGCCTCATGCGTTCACCTAAAGACAAATATAAGTGATTCGTAATGTTAATTTATTAACAATGAGGTTTATGTGACACATTATGTGCATCAAATTTAAAATGAATGTTGATGTTACACATTTTGTGTCCCTAAATTTATGTTATATACAAGAATAAGTGCTTTCATAGATTTATTAGCATAAATTTTAATTTATTTAGGCACATATATATGCCTTGAAAAATCAATCTTGGGACATATTAAAGCGATTGGAAAGTTATTGGTTTAGATGCATTTAAAAAAGTGTTCAGAACTCTTTTGGGACACGATACTTGGAGGCACATGTGATAAGTGCCCCGAAAATCATAAGTACCCCGAAAGGATATATATTGGGGCACTTTTCAATGTCTGTAAATCACTTTTTTGTTGTAGTGAATTCGAGTATTTTTTATTTAATTATTTGAATTTTAAATTTATGAAGTTTCATGAAAATTCAATGTGTGATTCAAAATGTATCATTTTGTTAAGAATTTAAATTAGTGAAGTCTCAAAAAAAATAATGTTGAATTGAAACTTTATTTTAAAAATCGTATAAAAAATATCTCCTTTATGGCCCAAGTTAAATTGAAAATCTTGTATTTTGTATGTAGAATTTTATTATTATTTTTTCTTATTTTTCTAAAATCTCCAATCTAATATTTAGAAATTTCATCAAATGCAATCTTACATAAATGAATATTTTTATTCTCCAAATCCAAACCAAAATTTTATTTTTAATTGATTGAGTGGTTGAGACTTGAGATTAATATTATTTAAATTTGTACCATTAATTTAAATTAATAAGGAAAATATTTTTAGTATATGGCGGCTTTAGTTGTAATTTAAGGCCTAAGAATATATGTTTGGGTAATTATCAAGTATTATTATACAAGTTTGGAACATGATCTTGATGTTCTAAATTCTTCTTAATTTCAAATCCAACGTTTGCTTTTTTTTATGATAATTCACCAACTAATTATTTGAATAAAAAGATACTTAAATTTCACATTGATTTTTTATGGCACTTCACCAATTGAAAATCTACATAAAATTATATATTCTGTTTGTTTATCTACATGGATTTTTCTTATTTTTTTCTTCTTATTTCTCTAAAATCTCCATTTTATGCCTTCTAGCACTCTCACTTCTCACATTGGTCTTTTGTTAAATTATGTCAAATGAGACCTATATAAAATGATATTTATATTATCCAAGTACGAACCAAATTCATATATAATTGGTAGAGTCATTAATATTAATATTTTTCAAACTACACCTCCAATTTAATTTGGTCAAATTAATATTTTATTTTATTTTACCAAATAAATAATTTTGGCTAGATGAATTATTTTTTGATCAAATCAATAATTTTTTTTACTATACTATTTAATAAGAAAATTAATTTGGATAATTAGTGGATATTATTATACGGTTTTGTCGAGTCCCACATCATTTTTTATGATCTTTCACCAATTAAAAATCTAAATAAAAGATACTTGAATCCCAAATTGAATTTTCATGATATTTCGCCAATTGAAACCTAAATATAAGGATATATTTTATATAATTTATTTAATAAATTTGTTCAACAACATCGATTTTTCATGAGATTTTACCTATTCAAAACCAAAAATGCATAGTTTTTTTTATATCAAATTTGGAATCCCACATTATTTTTTGTTAGACTTCATCAATTTAAAATCTAACTAAGATGATACAATTTTAATTTTGCATTGATTTTTTATGACAATTATCAACCTAAAACTTAAATAAAAGGATACAATTTTTAAAATATATTTTTAAACAATAGTATTGAATTTTAGTTAGAGGACATTACTATAAGTGTTTGAGATAAGAACGGATATTTAGCGGGTATTTATACTATTAAAGTTTTATTGAGATAGATAATCAATTATATAATAATTTATATTTAATTAGTTAGATATATTATAAATAGATGTGGGTATTTAACAGGTATTATTATACAGACTTGAGATGAGAATTGATACTAAAATAATTTTATAAATTATATTTGGGACAAGTATGAGTATATCAATTACAATCGTGTCCAAGCATTAATCTACATGCCCAATCTATAATTTTATATATTTTTTGTTATTTATTCGAATTATTATTAATATTTATTTTTAATATTCGGATTCGTTGTTACGATGGATAACCAATTATTGTAACAACTTAAATTTATAAATTTAAACAGATTCGAGAAATTAACGAGTATTATCATATGAGTTTGTGATCGCTAATATTTCTACCAAAATAAATTGATAGTAAAACAGCAAGTATATTATATCGTATCCACAGGGACTGCGACTCGAGAACAAGACAAATAATCAACACAGAATCTTTATTATTATTCAGGCAACAATTTATCAAGAAAAATAATAATAAAACTAGACTCGAAAATAAAGATAGGAATAAAATCAGATAAGAAAGATTGACCCTAGGGATGTATTTAACCTAACCAGATTCACACAATTAACCTATTAATCTGTTTACCAATTTAATCCGCATTCATATGAAGGATCACTAATGTAACTATAGTTTCCGTCAGGACAGCCTATAGTAGTAGGTTAGCCTAAACTCTATCTCCGTCGGGTCTCAAGAGAAGTAAGCTAATTACCAAAAGCACACAAAGATTTAACCTCCTACAGTTCACCTATCTCCGCCGGGTCTCAAGGCAAAAACTGTATTATGAATTCAAGAAATCGATTATGCAATTAATTCCGCCAAGACATCAATCACATAACTAGCATGCATTAATATTGGCCAGATACCAACACATGAGAATTAAAGCCAAGAATCATAAATCATGAATGGGACGGCAAAACAGTATCAACAGATAAATTATACAAATCTAGTTAGACATACAAACCCTAGGATCAATACGGAATTTAGCTACGCATAATTAAATTAACAAAATAATAAATAAATAAATAAAGCATAAATTGAGATAGATAGATAAAACCGTAGGAATCCACGAAGAACAATGTAACAACTTGAATCCGGAAGATAAGTCTGAACTATGAATAACAACTGGAAACAACGAACACTGGAATGAAAAATTGAATACTAAAAGCTAGACTATTGAACTGGAATAAGGAAGAAAAAAGGCAAAGCAAAAAGAATTAAAAACGTTCTGTCAAAAAATAATAAAACTCTCGTGAATGTGTGTGTTCTCAAAAATAAAAGCTGAAGCCTCCTCCTATGTGTGCGCCTCCATTTTTTCCAAACTCGTTCAATGTGTAAATATATATATATATATGCAGCCCTAAGACCTCGCAAAGCGTGCTATCAACCCTTTTTCGCGAAGGAATCTCGCGAGTGTTTCAAAAAGGGCTGCAAATTCGCTCTTCCTCGCGAGTAAGCATCGCGACCTAAGGTCGCGAGCACGGCTCGCGAGGCGTAATTCCCTGCGTGCGCGATTTCGCCGTTTCGCTCCGTTCTCTCTCGTCCGGTTAGGAGCTATGAGTTATGAGCTCTGATACTCTTTTGCTCTATTTGTTCTTGTTCCTTTATAGGGAGTTGTTGTTGCTGAGTTCTGAGCTAGGAGTTACTAAGCAGCTAAGCTAAGCAGAAGGATAAGACCTTGTTGTTTTCGTTCCTTTGTAGCTTTGATTTAGAAGGCATGAAATCCTTACTCTTAAGTCTTTCTTTTCTTGATGCTAATTGTTGTTTTGAGTTATAGCTCGCTGTCCCCATCAATTCCTTCTTAAGGAATTGCATTCCGAATTGCGATCCGTTTGCGCCTACGGACTCCTATCGAGATGATCTTTAACATAGTCAACTTTGAAAACCCATCCTTGTCAAATCCATTACGTCATATTCAATGTCGTTTTCAAACAGTTCCTCTTCGCACGAGCTCGCGACTGGACTATTGATTCCTCTTTATCGTGATCCATTTTTTTGACATCGAAACCTATGCTAAAATGACATGAAATACACACGGCATAATATCTTCCAAGGTAAACATAAATATATCAAAAGACAACTCAAAAGATCACTTATCACTTAGAAACGAAACGAATATAACCTTATAAATCATGTAAAAATGAGGCTTATCAGTTTGATACGAGAATGAGTAGTAAAATCACTTTTAAATTTGGTTGGAGACGAGTACATGTATATACATTTCAGATGGATTTAGATAGTTGAACACTAGTCTCATTATTTCAATTCATCAATTGATTTTTTAGTTACTTCACAATTTGGAGAACGTAAATAAATTGGAATCCCACATTGAATTTTGTTCATAATATTTTATTAGTAATGTTTAATCTATAATGTTTGAGTTATATTGAGACAAATAACCAATGGCTATAATAACTTATTTTATAAATCCAAACGGGTTCGGAAAGCCAACGAGAATTACTATACGAGTTTGAGATGAGAATGGATAATTAACGACTATTTATACTATGTATTATTGATATATAACTAATTATTGTAACAACTTATATTTAATTATTTATAAAGTTATTAATTTAAAGGTGTCTGAATAATTAACTGGTATTATTATATAAATTTTAGACGAGAATCAAAAATAAAACAATTTTTAAAATAGAGTTCGGGACATAGATGAGTATATAAATTTTAAATAGGTACAAGACATGCTTACGGGAAATGTCTTTAATTTTTAATTTATTTATTCTATTCATGATTAATATTTACTTTATAATATTTGGGTTGTTACCATGTGACAGATAACCAATTATTGTAATAAGTTATATAGATAAGCTCAAAAGAATTCTGGGGACTAATGAGTATTATTATAAATTACGATTTAAAATGATTTTCCATCAAAATTCGACTGAGTTACATACTAATATATTATAATACACCATTATTTACTCTAGAATTTACTTTTGTAAATTTCAAGAATCGTTACAAACTAAATAACAAACAACAAGACAACTTAATACTTTATTAATTAAAAAATAGTAGTATTAAATTTGAGGTACACAAAAAGTAGAGATTATTATTATAGGATAAAGACAATATAACGAACCTAATATATTTACCTACAATTTCGGTATTTTAACATAGCAATACTGTTCATAAAATTTGTTATAAATTTATTATTGTATTAAGATATTTCCATTAAAGGTCAATAGTTTGTGTATTTAACTATAATATTTTTCTATATATTATAATATATGATCGTTACGCACTACTGTTATTATATAATTTATGTCCACATGTTAAATTTTAAAAACATATGACTTAATATAATGCACCCCATGTGAATGGACATTATTAAATGCATGTTCTTATATGTTGAAAAGTAAATTAATGTACTAAATTCTGTTATATCCAATATTAATTGATAATTGAAATTAAAAAATGTTATATATTTTTAACTACAATTTCACTCGATTAAATAGATGCAACTGTATGCAATTTGTATTATGGATCAAATTGCATTTTGCACAAAAGTTACTTGTAGCTACTACAATATACTTTAGCAAGCTAAGTATAAAATAAGATCTGAACCCCACCATTCGAATCCCGCCAAACGCCTCTATGGGTTTGAACACATCACCCTGTTTTCAGTGTGGTTTCACATCATCTGTGTGGTTTGTAGGCTATTGCACATGAGCGTGGGGTTTACTCAATCTTGCACCTAAGATAGCGGTGCGGGTTCCCATGATATCAAAAAAAAAAAAAGATCCGAACCCCACCCTAGGGACAAATTTCAATGGTTAAGGTGGGTTCACATGGCGATAGGTCACGGTTCAACCCCACCAAATGCTTCTATGGGTTTGGCACACACACTTGGTTTTCCAAGTGTAGTTTACATGTCTGTGTGGTTTGCGCGCTATTATGCAGAACGCGAGGTTTACTGGTCACCTAAAAAATAGTAGGCTGCGAGTTCACGTGATATCAAAAAAAAAAATTCTGAAAATGAAATATTTTGTTGTTGTCAATTTATGGAATAATTTGGTTGGCTTAGCCACACTTGCGGTTGTTGGTTAGTGGGTTTACTGGGTCTCTAGCAATATGACTTTATCAATTTGTTTTGTTAATTATGATAGTGGAATAAGCAACCACCTCCTCAACAAATTTTGTGTTTTGTTTCTTTCATTTATTTTTGAATACTTTTGGACTATTCATCTCATTTTCTACGTTGGAGAGGTTTAATTCAATGTTAGGTACTATGGATGTGTTTCATTTACTTTTTTGATTAATTATGTTTTCTCGCAAACGTCCGGTTAATTAATATCTAAGCTGGTTGGTAATTTTGTGTGAGATGACAATGTTAAGATATATTGCCCACTAGTTAATTATTTGAATTATTTTAATTTCTAGTAGCCACTTGTCTTGCAGATGATGCATGTGGCTAAGTTGAAGCAAGACAAATTCTCCAAATGAAAAAAATTATTGATTCGAGTTTCACCTGTGTTTGGATTGTAGTTTCAGTTTCATTTTATGTGGATATATGGTCTAGTTTGAATGTTTGGTCATTGAACGAATAACATATTTAAAATTCTTTGTAATATATTAGTTTTGAAATTCAAACATGTACAAATTGTATTAAAAAAGAAATTGTTGCTTCTCGATTACAAAAGATACTCTATCCTTTATTTCAAATAATATATGAATATACCTATCATATACTTAACATTTGTTGGTGATACCAAAATCGATAATGAAATATAGGAATAGAGGAAAGACGTGGAAAGCATACGGAAACCTACTTTTGAGGAAGAGGGGGGACCTTATGAGTTATGATAGAAGAGAAGATCATTGTAATAAGAAAAAAAAAGGCGGCGGGGGAGGGGGGGGATATTATTGTTAGTACTCATTTTATCAGTATTTAAATAGATAAATTAAGTTATTAGTGGAAAGAATATATCAAAGGACTTGAGTTATCATGCATGTCGAAATTAGAGTTGCAATACAAAAATTAAATTCACTATTTCAGTTTTTGCACTTATTCTGTTAACATACTTTTTCTTTTAGTTCTAGTCTGTTAACATTAAGAAATTCAACTTGTCAAGTATTACTTTTCTAAGAAGGCCCACATCTCAATCATTGAAGTAAAAATCTGCAATTATAAGCTCAAAAAGGCTGAATCTTTTCCTTTGATCCCAAAAATTAGATTAGTAAGCATGATCTAGAAGTCGACCTTAAAACCATGGTTTAAAAAGGTGTTCTTGAGGCACACCTCGCACCGAGGCACTGAAAAATCGCCTTTGAGACTACGCCTCATCTGGTTTGGATGGGGCGCATGCCTTTTTCCCATTGAGGTGCACCGAGGAGCACGCCTCTTGAATTCTTCAATTTGTGTAACCCCCAGTTTATTGGACTTTCAAGGTCAAAAGATCACTGGGTTTTATTTATTTGGCCTCAATTTGCAGTGGGCTGTTAAAAAACAACATTAATTAACAAATTAAAAGATAAAAAAAACCTTAGAAACCTTTAGAAAACCTGTTTCCCTCTCACTCTTAGAGGGTGTTTGGCTGAGCTTATAACCTTTTTAAAACAACTTATAAGTTGTTTAGGAGCTTATAAGATGTTACAAAGTGTTTGGCAAAATAAATTCCTAAACAACTTATAAGCTGTGAAAATAAGCTCCAACAGCTTATAAGTTCCCCTAGAAATAAGTTGGTCAATCCTAACTTATTTTTTCATAAACTTATAAGCAATCATGAATTTGCCAAAATAATCTTATTATAGTTCGTTATTTACTATACATACACTATAAACTTCACATCTCGTCAATTTTATATCTCTAACCATGATTTTCTCTCTCTAACTCACGATTATTTCTCTAGCTTATAAGATCAATTATCCAAACACTTTAACAACTTATAAACATTTGAGACATTACCTCTTATAAGTTCTTGAAACATCTTATGTTTTCTTGGAACATATAAGTTCTCTAAAATGTTTCAGCCAAACACCCCCTTAGTCTCTCCCTCTCACTCTATTTCTCTCTCTCACGACCACCTTTCACCGACGACTCAACTTTCGTTCTCCAATGACTCAATTGCTCCGGCAGCAGCAACAACGATTTATCATACCAACCGCAGTGAACATATATTTTGCTTTTTTCCCCATGCTATTATGCACCCAAACTTGACAAAATTCAAGTTAACTAGATGGATATTACAGATTTCTTATTTATTTAGTTGGACATTTGATTATGCTTTTTTCCCCATGCTATTATGCACGCAAACTTGACAAAATTCAAGTTAACTAGATGGATATTACAGATTTCTTATTTATTTAGTTGGACATTTAATTATGACTAATAAATTATTAGACTTGAGTTTAAGATTTTAAAGATTTTATTATAATTTATAAATAGTTAGGAACTTGTGTGTTTTTATATTATATATTTACATGTTTTTAGATGTTTTATTATATTATTTATAATTTTATGTGTTTTTATGATTTACGCCTCGGTCTTACGCCTCGGACCGTCTCGAGGCTTATACCTCGCGAGGCTATTGGAAAATGCCTCGGTGCTTAAAACGTATATTTAAACTTTGCTTAAAACTAATGTAACAAAAAATAATCATCCTCTTCACACGTAAATACGCTTCAAAACATACAATAATGCTGTCATTCATATCTACTGCACATGCTACTGCAGAGAAACCTTACAGTTTTAAAGAGCTTCCAAAAACCAACGAGCCTCATCATCGACGTTCATCCTTTCGAAGATCACATTCACCATGGTAGATAGATGATGGTGAACTGATGATTAAGTCGTCACCATTACTTCTGCTCCAACGTATGATCAGGATCATCCTTGTCGTCAAATACTTCGTCGTCCTTCATGTACTTCTCCTGCACAGCTGCCACCGTGAACTACTACGTCAAGGAAAAGCAAACTGAATTCATACAGGGATAAAAGGTTAGAATATTTAAGCGTTTGATCAGAAACTGCTACAGAGTACAGAGTAAGCATGTGACAGAATTATGGTGTCCAAATGTACAAAATCAAGAGAGAATGTGAAGAGCAATGATATATATACTAATGAAAATGATATAAAGAAAGAAGGTGCTAGATTAAGACGGGAAAAAGGATATCTATAATAATCCCAATCAACCGGACCAATTGCAATTTTGCTGAATTCAACTGCACTCGCATCAATGCCAGCAAATATGTACCCGTTGGTCTTGTCAATCAGTTTAACTAGATTTCCAACACTCACCTTATCCTGAAAAACCACAGGTAAAAGCTTGGTCAATATATAATCAGAACTGATCATTAGATTCATTACATCACACAGATATAAACATGCCTGAATGTCCAGAGTGGTGAAGTCGACAAGACTGAAATTTTCTATAACCTCGCAGAGCTCCTTCGTTAGCTTTCTGGAGAAGTGAAGAAATAGGGTATTTGGTAGTTGAACTATATGAAATAAACACAATGATTGAACCAGATTAAATGGAAGAAAATTGTGATAAATGGGCTTTTAACTTGTGATGGATAATGGGAAACTTATATGATAGTGTTCTTGGCTCCAAACTACAGTGGATCTCCGCAGAGAGCATAGCAACTACTAAATGAAACTATGAAAAAAAATACAATTACAATCTTTAATAGCTTATGCTTGTAAATAAGGTGGTCATTGTATAGAGTTCCAAAATCAGGCCAAACAATAGGCCCTAAATTTAATTTCACCATCATCTAAGCAAAAAGTACGTGCAAGATTTCGGCAAGTAACTAGTAGGCAAGTGAAGGGACATGTTGGAGTTATTACATATTAAATGATTATCCTCCCTAAAAGCTTATAAGAGCGTTGATCATTGAAAACACTTCATATATTGCCAAATATGCAATGCATGAGATGGCAAGATCCTACAACTGATGAGAAGTGTTTCCACAGCCAAGTCACAGCAACATCAGATAACCGACTATACTAAAGGGTCGATCCATGTCATTGAAATCAAATATCAACCGAGCTCAAACACTGATATGAAGAAGAAATATGCTAGTTAAAGTCATTCAAAGATAGATAGAGAAGACTAAAACAAATGGCGGCTCGAGATGCCAACATGTAGCTCCAAAACTCAACATGCATTAAGATGTAGAGAAATATAAGTGCTCAGACATCAATGCCAACTTCTATATGATCATACTACGTGTTTCTCCTGCATATGACTCGGACTGGTTTCATACCTATACTTAGCAGATCGAGGATCTTGATCAAGATGATACTGTAAATATGATAAATCTTGTGCATCAGTGTAGAAGTCAAGGTTGAAAGCTGCAAAACAAGTGAAGGGTTAATATGAACATGACATCAGAACTTAAATACTATAGTTTATGTCCTAGCAATGTAATCAAATAGCTCTAACCTAGCTTGCCATAACTTTCTATAAGATCAATCTTAGACAAAACATTGACATGAGGGAGCTCCATGTGCAGCATGGTTGACAGTGAAAGCAGCAGTGCGCTAATATACTTCCCTGGATCACTACAAAGGTGGGCATCGACCAAGTGAACAGCAGTCAACTGCAAAACGGGGGCACAATTAAGAATTCCAACCAGGCTTAGAGTGCTAAATAAGAAGTCTCATTTGTGAATGTGACAAATTGTCAAAAATACAAGTCTATCATTTTGAAGAAGAAGTTGCATCCTGGTCTTCGTATAAAATTTCAAGGTAAAGGAAACAATTGCAGAGATGAACAATGTACCCTGAGATTTAACTTCTTGATGAGTGTCATGATAACTTTTTTAGCATTTTCATGAAGGAAAAAGAGTTCCACCTGGCCAGGGAAATCAAAGAGAAGATAATGATCTGCAAAATGAAGTCAGTCACCCTTCTTAATTGAAAAAAAAGTTATTGAGTGAATCAATTAAAAATATATTATACTTAGATAGTTAGATAGCAGTAAGATACAATTGCTGGTAGCAAGAAAAAACTGATAGGATAGGTATGCAATATGAGCAAATAAAACTACTATTGATGAAAAGGCCAATATCGAAGCATCTGAAAGTATTACAAAGAGCTGTGACAAAATTGTTGCTCTATGTATGAAATAATTATATAAGTCTATTAATAGCTTTACTGTTGAGTAACACAAAGAATCTGGTTATCCTGATTTCACTTGGCAAAAATTACTAATTTTAAAACTCAGGTGACTTAACAGTTAACAAAGAACCTAGATGCTCACCTATGTCAAGATTGAGATAACACAACAATACTAACATTTCATGAATCAATTCCACATGAACTGAGTTTAAGGCAAAGGATGAAAAGAACTCGTAACAGGCATCAATTGAAACTGGTACCCCACAATAGTTACCAGCTCTCGTAATTTTGCTTCTATTGTATTGAAAGCAGGAACATATGATTTAGGAAACATGATTTGAGTAATTAGACCCCCCCCCAAAAAAAAAAAACTGTAATCAGTTATATTTTTCAGATCTGCATGAAATAATTTCCCATATCCTGACAATTACCAAAACGACAAAGGGCTTAACAATTCTATGAAACATTTAGTCTCTGTTGGTAGCACCAAAACAAGAAATAGATAGCATGCATCAAAAAACAAAATAAGCAAGATAAACTAATATTTTTAAGATTAAGAAACCTTTGAGAAGCTGTTTCAGTTTGGCTTCTAACCAATCAATGTTCTTCTCCAAATAATCCATGCAGTAAACAAGACCTGTCACACATGATACAATGTTTTTCATACATCAAATCGACTAACAAAAATATATCATATTCACCAAAATGCCATTTTCTATCAATGTTTGATATGCTGAAAGATGGAGTGATTGATTGGCTGGTTGAAGAAAATACAAACAAAAAAACTAAATGTTTCCAACTTTTTCGATCACAAAGATAAAAGGTCACTCGAAGCCAAACCACTCCGTCCAGCAAGTAAACATAAAACCAGTACACACGATACACACATTTCAGTAACTAATAGTTCAATCTGTGAAGTAGCAGTACTAATGAAAAGCTACGGGACTCAAACAAGATAAAAACTTCAGCACAATACTATACGAATAGCAAACTCAAATACAGACCATTCCTACTGCAGAAAGTCCACAATCTACAAATCCAAAAAGAATCATTCGACACCAATGTATGACATCGAGCATGTAAAGTTTGATCTGCACATCTGCAACCTGAATAACCCTATGAAGTTCCAAAAGCATCATAAAGTTATACCTCCATTAGGACCCAGCGAATGCTCTGCCATGACATCTTCGAGCTTAATCAAATCCTCGATATTGATAGCACATTCATATCTTCATATCCAATAAGGAATAGCTCATATAACATCCAATCAAAATACACAAAATCACTCAACTAGTAAGCAACAATAGGCTAATTTAAATCTCACGAAAAACATAAAACGAATTGGATACGGCAAAGCATCATTAGCTGGATCCAAATTGATCACCGCAACCTTCCTGCAACACATGACACGAAAGACTTTTACCAACGACCACAATTAAAAAACATAATACCCATTCAAGTCCAAAACCCTAAACCTTAGTAACATCAATATAAGACTTTCTCCAAAATTCCACATTTTAGCAACATTTGATGCAGAAAATGTTGCTTAAACTTTCAGTTGGCGCAAAAAAGTAAAAGTAAGTAAAGGGAAAGATTGATGAGACTGCACAAAGTTCTGACATAGTACCGGCCGACGAGCTGGAGGAATTGAGACATGCCGTTGCAGTAGGTTGTCTTGCCGGAGCCCGGTGGTCCGATAACCACTTGACCGAATACCATTTTGCTCCCAATTAATTTCTTCAAAATTTGATGAGTTGTAGCTCTGTAACACAACAGTTCTTTAAATACTTAAAAGGAGCAATTAACCTATTAATGTTTTGCATTCAATTAAAATTTTTATTGAAGCCGATAAAATCATGTTTTTATCGAATACTTAGTTACTATGTGTTCGATATTCGATATTCAAGAATCAAAATTTAGAATAACACAAAACATTTCTTGACCAGATAAATTATACCGCGTTACCTATCATATCATATCTTTCAAGATTTCAATCAACTTTTCCTAAATTCCTATCACCTTTTTACAACCCTTACCATCAATTTCACATCAATGGTACTTTCTCTTACATCCCTACTCCCTAGCATCTACCATATGACAACCCTATACACTATAGAACAATTCAAGACATCCATTCCTCACCCCATTTGTTCCAGCCATTCAAGTTCGAGCCATTCAAAGAAGAGGAGAAGCCGATTTTCTCATTGCAATTATTTCCAATGAGATACAGAAACTTCAATCACAGATTCACAATACCACAAGGTACAAGCCATACCATCCATTATTCAATTTCTGCTTCCATTCAGTTTAGTTCTAGTCAATAAATATAAGAGGTGTAGAGAATCAACTGTCTTCATTAAGCCAACAAACACAAAACTCAGTTTTCTCCTGTTTACATCCAAGTACAAAATTTGATATAGATGCCAACATAGTTATACACCAAGTTCTCTACATCAACGCCCAGGATAGAATTTTGAACTTACATTAACTCACACAGTCCTTAGAAACAATTGCCAAACAAAACCTGCATAATGGATAGAACTAGATATGTAATGGGAAATCAAAATAAATAAACCACCGTACACAGGAGTCAATAATTCGAAAAGTGGTTGTTGATGTTTAGAATAAGCCAATAGGGGTCAGTCGTCGATCGAGACACTTTGGGGGTCTATGGCGGCGACTTTCTGCAGGCTTGCGGTTGAGAGAGAAGTAGGAGAAGAGGGCTGGCGGTAGACAGGAGGCAGCGACGACGTTGAGTAATTTGGGGTTGGAGGGTTTTCGATTTTGGTTGCTTGGGGGAGAAATCCGATTTTGGTTCCTTAAGATAGAAAAAGAGGTGTGTGGGTGTAGTGAGGATAAAGAGAGATGAAGAAAGGGAGGAGGGGCGACGGCGGTTGCTCACCGGGCTCCGAGCAACGTCGCCAGAAAAGGAAGACAACGCTTCCTATTAGTGGTTAGAGAGAGAGAGCCGAGAGGATGAAAAAAATGGGACTAGGTAGCAGCTACCACGGCTGCTGCTCGCTATTTGAAATTGAGTTAGAGATTTACAGATTTGGGGATGTTCGCCCTTCTGCTTAAAATTTGAACGATTTAGAGAGAGACCGAATGATGGGGTGTTGTGATGATGTTTCGCCAAGATAGAGAAGGAATGAGATGGTGATTCGCCGGATTCCGTCAAGGGATCATAGAGGAGGTTTCTGTGATTTGCGAGAGAGAGAGAGAGAGCTCGTGTGTGTGTTTGCGGATACTCTAAGCGAGAGAGAAGGAGCGATCTATGGGTGCGTCGTCGACGGCGGCAATGCCGCTGGAGAGGTTGTGGCGGCGACAGACACGGTGTGGAGGAAAAGACAGAGGGTTGTCTTGTGTGAAACGAGAAAGAAAGGTTATCCTGTGTGTTTCGCGAGCAGATGGATAAGGGGTTAGGGAGAGGCGAAGACGGCCGGCTACCGCTTCACTGGCGGCTGGCGGCTGGCGGCGTAAGGAGGAAGAAGGGAAGGTGAGTGAAGGAGGATTCTGGAGTGAGATAGAAGAGAGCCGATTTGGGGGAAGGGGAGAGAATTTTATGTTGGGCTTATGCTTTTCTTCTTTGGGCTGAAAATGTAAGGGCCGAATTGAATTAATTACATGGGCCATTTGATTTTAATTTAAGAAGGGCCTGAGCTGGAGCTAATCTTAATTTTTGGGCTCAACTTGAGCCTAATCCAAATCCATGGATGAATTAAAGTAAGTTGGGCTTGAAAGTATTGAACTCTAATTTATCATTTTTTTTAGTTTTGTTAAATCAATCTAGTTGGGTTTTAATGCCTTAGTAAAAATAAAATATGGGCCTTTAGTTAAATGATTGTAGACTTGGTGGTTAATTTAAGTTTGATCTCCACTTTTTATTAATTAAGATTAAGCCAATGAGATAAATTAAGTCGGGTTCATGAGTTGATTCATTGACCTAATTTCTAATTTTAGAATTAATTAAATTAATTAATGTAATTATGCCAAGTAATCATTGGAAATATACAAAAACTATCAATTGGATTGAAGTTTAAAATCAATCAACCTTCTTATTAAGCTCAATCGATCGCTAATTGGAAACATTCTACGTCTTCTAAATCGTTAAATAATGAGGTAGAATTTCTAACGAGAATTTGAGATACTAAAGCGAATTTCAGAAATGAAGGGCAAATCCCTAATGAAATCCTTAATAGAATAAAATCACGAACTCCTTCCAATAAGGATAGTAGTTCATTCCGGATATCTTATATTTGATTCTTACAATAAAGGTCGGGCGACAAAGTGACTATCGAGCAACGAGATAGAGTTTGTGGTCCTATGAACAAGAATTGCTAAGAGGTGGGCTTTCTTATATATAAACAAAATCAAATGATTTACTCAAGCATTTATTTTATTTTCAAAATCATTGAACTGAAGATCTTTCAATTATTGTCTTGTCATAAATGTTTTGAGATTTGTGTATGATATATATTTGTGTTTGGCTATGCCAAAAATCCGAGAATCGAATTCGAGTCCTATGTTAGGGACCCCTAGGCAGGATTTGTATACACAAGTGGCCGCGAGTCATCCTAAAGGGTTGGCCGGTCCGGTGACCGTGGAAGGAGGCCTCCTTCCCGGGACACAAAAATAGTTACAGATATGGTGATTATAAGAGAACTTAGTCTGCGCAGACGAACTTTAGCTTCACAAAAGAATTTAGTAAGCTTGGGCCTTTTAAGATAAAACCCCTTACATTATTGTTGAGATGACATGACAATTTACAGTTTATACAAGTATGTATGTATCTTTCGACATGTGACCACTGAGTGCTTTTGTACTCAGCCCTGCATATATTTCTAAATATGCAGGTTGAGTTGTGATGTGAATGGTGAAGTGCAGAGCCGAGCTTTTGTAGAGTTTAGTTAAAGAATGCCCCGATATACATGTCTTAATACGTGCATCTCGGCTATGTTTTTCCTCTGCAAAATACTTGATTATATTTTAATTACAGTTATCTGTTCAACTTTTAGTTAAGCAAGTTCGACCCCTTTCTATCCCCTCTTCTAATTCCTCATCCCTGGTCATGATTTCCCGGCTTAGTTATCCTTAGCAAAGTCCGATTGTGACAAGCTCAAAATTAGTCTTTATAGCATATTGATGTTTAAGAAACTGGAAGTTTCGGAGATTGGACTTTGGCACTCGGGCTTGAAAAGGGCTTAACCCTTCTAAATAATAATAATAATAATAATAATAATAATAATAATAATAATAATAATAATAATAATAATAATAATAATAATAATAATCAAAGGAATGCCAAAAAGTAAATTTTGCTTCTAAGACAAAAAAGAATTTGTTCATCCTAAAAAAAGAGTTAGTAATAACAAAAATAATAATAAAAACAAATAAATGCCAAAAAGTAAATTTTGTTTCAAAAAAAAAAGGATTTTGTTGATCCTCCAAACAAAAGAACAAAAAAAAAGAGTTAGTAGTAATAAAAAAAATAAGGATAAATATTATTTTAAACATCAAACTATATTTATTTTATCAAAAATATTTCGAATTTAAAAAAGATATTATTTTAAACCTCAACTATTAATATTTTATCAAGCATCATAAACAATTAAACATTGAGAAATATCACTTTAAACCTCAAATTATTAATTTTGTTATAAAAAATATCTTATACCCATTTTTTAACTTCTAAAATCGGACGAATGATATCTTATTTTCATTCAATGAGCCATATCGAAATTTTGAAAGTAGGAAATGGACGCATGATATATTCGATTAGCCACATCATAAGATATCTGTCATCCAATTTTGAGAGTTACAAAATGGATGTAGGGTATTTTTGATACAAAACTAATAATTTGAGGTTTAAATGATATTTCTTAAAGTTTAAGATATTTTTGATAAAATGTTAATACTTTATGGTTTAAAATAATATTTTTAAATTTTTTTAAAAAAAACAACAGAATGCCTAAAAGGGGCATTTTGAGAATTGAACTCAGGACCTTTCACACCCAAAGCAAGAATCCTACCACTAGACCAAATTGAGATAAAATGAAAGAGTCAAAAATAAACGTAATAATAAAAAATTAAAAACAATAACATAAACAAAAGAATGCCTAAGGGGCATTCCGAGAATCGAACTCGGGACCTCTCGCACCCAAAGCGAGAATCATACCACTAGACCAAATGCCCTTATATTGCACATCCTTATATTTTATTTTTATAAAATAGTAATTTAGACTTATTACTATTGAGGAAGTAAAACGCTGTTAATCAAATAATTTATTATTTTAAGAAAGCTTCTGAAAACGCTAATATAGGAAAATTTCAAATAAAATAAATAGATAAAACGCTAACTATTTGTTGATGAATTGAATCACACATAAAATGGTAATTCATAGTAATTTTACAGGAGATAAGTATGTGAAATTGTGGATAAATTGTTGTTAATATATTGCATTATAAATTGTTGAGATAGTAGGATGGTGGAATTTGTAATACATACCACCGATAATGAACAAGTGAGGTTGTACTTGTATGACATGATAAAATAATATCGTGTGGTCATTGCAGATATAATGAAATTTGAGGTTGTGAATGGCGGATAGTTGTAAATCGTAATAATATTGTGAAGTCATTTAATTATAGAGATAGCGTGATAGCAGGATTGTAAGAAAGAACATATAAATGTAATAATATTGTATGATCCTTTCATTAATAGACATATATAATGGATTAGTGAAATTGTAAGAGATGATGGATGGATGTAATAATTGTTAGAATGTTAGAATAAGTATCCCACATCGGATATGGATAATAATCTAGGCTTAGTCTCTTGTATGTATATTTGTGCTTTGTTTAGTTATAAAATTATACCTTTACTTTCTTCCTACATGCTTCTATACTTTTCTACATGTATTTTTATTCTAGTTTTCTACATGGTATCAGAGCCACGATAAGTGGCCTGAATATCGGAGCGGTTACTATTCATATCGGAGTTGTCACTATTCATGAATAGTTTCGAATTTTTATTTTTTTTTTATTTTTTAAATTTTTTTTTCTTTTTCTCTTTTGAAATTCTTAGTATGCTCTGTGGTTGCAGTAAAACAAACTGAACCTCCACATTAGAAACGAATTCTTTTGAGAAATTTTTCGTTTTTTTTCCGCTTTGCTCAAGCTTCAATTCTTCTTTGCTCCACGTTGATGCGTACAACCGTTACTGCTCCGCGTGCTGCTCTACCTAAAGGTTTTATTGTTCTATCCTTCGTCCATCATGTCTGACTCTAAATCCGCTGCTTTAGGAACCACCATAAAATTGAATGGTTCCAATTATCTTCTTTGGTCTCGTGCCTTTCTGCTATTCTTAGGATCTCACAAAAAGCGCCACCATATTCTTTCTGTTGCCCCTCCTAGTACAGATGCCAAGCATGAGGCTTGGTCTGCAGATGACTGTTCTGTTATGACGTGGCTTCTCAATAGCATGGATGAATCAATTAGCAAGAACATTATGTTTCTTGACACTGCCAAAGCTATGTGGGATGCTTTAAAAGAGATGTACTCGAATGACAAGAATGTCTCTCGGGTGTTTGAGTTGTATAAGAAACTCTTCTCTCATACACAAGATGGCCAGTCTGTCAACGACTATTTCTCCACACTCAAGGGAATTGCTGATGAAATTCTCTTATACCATCCTCTGTCATGTGATGCTGCTGCCCGGGCGACTTAGTGGGAAGAATTCATGGTTGCGAAATTCCTGTCTGGTTTAGATGCAAGTCTCAGACCTATTCGAGATAGCTTACTTTCAAGTGATAACGTTCCCACGTTAACCAATGCCCTTTCCCGTGTTTTGCGGGTCACCACAGGCCGATCCGAGACTACTTCTTCGGATGCTTCTGCGATGTTTGCTCGAGGTCGAGGTCGTGGTGATGGTCGAGGTCGAGGTCGCGGTTATAGTCATGGCAGTGGTGGTCGTGGTCGTGGCATGGATACTGAACCAGATGCACGGTCTTGTACTCATTGTGGCCGTACCAATCATGTATCTGAGAAGTGTTGGATGAAGTTTGGCAAACCAGATTGGGCAACTAAACATAAACCTTATGCCGCCCAAGCTACAACTTCTACTACACCTTCTACCGTTGATATAGTCTCTCTCTCTCAAGCTGAGCATGAGCCTCTCCTCACTTCGAGGCATTCCTCTACTACTGCTGCATCTACCAATGCAGGTGCGTTTGCCGTGTCCCATGGTAAGTCCTGGATGTTGGACTCTGGTGCTTCATCCCATATTACCGGTATCAAATCTCATCTAATGTCTTTTTCTCCTTCATCCCTACCCTCTGTTCGTCTTGCCGATGGCACCTATTCCCCGGTAACAGGGACTGGTGTCGTCAAACCCACTACTCATATCACTCTTGATGATGTCCTTTTTGCTCCTAACTTTCCTGTCAGTTTATTATCCATTAGTCAATTAACAAAAACTCATAATTGTTTTGTTACCTTTTTTCCTTCCTACTGTATCTTTCAGGACCTGCAGACGAAGCAGACGATTGGTGGAGGACATGAGCGTGGTGGTCTATACTACTTGGACTCTATTTCGCCCGTATCTTCTCGTGCTCTCTCAGCTGTAGTTTCTCCATATCAGTGGCATTGTCGTCTTGGCCATCCGTCTTCTGCCAATCTTAGAAGTTTAATTCCAGTTACTTCAGTTGATTTTCACTGTGAGTCTTGTGAGTTGGGCAAGCATCATCGTACATCTTTTTCCTCTCGAGTCGATAACCGTAGCTCTTCTGCTTTTGACTTAGTTCATTGTGATGTTTGGGGTCCTAGTAGGGTTGAGTCTAGAGGGGGTTTCAAGTATTTTATGATACTTGTTGATGATTATTCTCGCATGACATGGTTGTATTTACTTAAACAAAGAAGTGAAGTCCCTGATATACTCAAATCTTTTTATCATGAAATACAAACCCAACATTCTGTCAATTTGCGTATTCTTCGCACTGATAATGCACTTGAATTTACACAGCAATCCTTCTCATCTTTTTGTGCATCTCATGGTATAATTCATCAAACATCTTGCTCTCACACTTCTCAACAAAATGGGGTTGCTGAGCGCAAGCATCGTCATATTTTAGATGTTGCTCGAACGCTTATGTCTCACATGCAAGTTCCTAAGTATCTGTGGTCTGATGTTGTTCTTACTGCATGCTTCCTTATTAATAGGATGCCATCTAGTGTGTTGCATGGGGATATTCCTTTCTCATGTCTTTATCCTGATAAACCTCTTTACCCTGTTCCTCCACGTATTTTTGGGTGTGTTTGTTTTGTTCATGATCTTACTCCTGGGTTAGATAAATTGTCCCCCCGTGCTATTAAGTGTGTTTTTCTTGGTTATTCTAGAACCCAAAAAGGCTATAGATGTTTTGACCCTCTTAGCAGACGTCATTATGTTTGTGCTGATGTTACCTTCTTAGAGTCTACACCGTACTTTTCTCATACTCCAGCAACACCTACCTCTAGGTCCCACCTTACTCCTTTACCCGTCCCAACGTCCATATCCCATAGTCCTCATGAACAACCCTTACAGGTGTATACTCGACGTCATCAGCACAACACAGCCCCTGCATTACACCAAGAAATTCTCCATGATACAGCACCAGCCACAACACCAGCCACAGTCTCATGTCTTCTACCGGAGTCATCTTCGCCTAGAGATTCTGAAAGTCTACCTGCCACTGTTGACTTACCCATAGCTCTTCGCAAAGGTACACGTAACTGTACTACTCAACACCCTGTGTCTAATCATGTCTCCTTTGCAAGATTGAGTCCGTCGTTTCGTGCCTTTGCTGTTTGTCTTTTATCTACAGTTATTCCCACTTCTTACCATGAGGCACTCAAACACCCTCTTTGGCGGGCTGCTATGGATGAGGAGATGCGTACTCTTTTAAGCCGTGATACATGGGATTTGGTTTCTGCACCTTCTTCGGCTGATATTGTGGCTTGTCGATGGGTTTTCACTATCAAATTTCTTGCTAATGGAACTATTGATCGCTACAAAGCACGCCTTGTGGCTAAAGGCTATACTCAGACTTACGGTGTGGACTACTTCGAGACGTTCTCACCCACTGCTCGTCTGAATTCTATTTGCATATTGTTCTCCTTAGCTGTTAATCTTTCTTGGCCTATGTATCAGCTTGATGTGAAGAATGCTTTTCTCTATGGTGATCTGACTCAGACAGTCTTTATGGAGCAACCTGCCGGGTATGTTGCTCAGGGGGAGAATGCTACTAAAGTGTGCTGCTTAAAGAAGGCAATTTATGGTCTTAAACAAAGTCCAAAAGCTTGGTTTGATAAATTCAGCAATGTTCTCGGAGATATTGGGTTTAAGCAGTGCAAGTCAGACCACTCTGTTTTTGTACGACATCAAACATCTGGAGTTGTTATTCTCGTTGTTTATGTTGATGACATTCTTATATCTGGCAGTGATGTGCATGGAATTGAGGAGGCTAAGACATATTTGCAGCAACATTTTGTTATTAAGGATATGGGACGTCCTAAGTATTTCTTGGGAATTGAAATTGCTCAAAGCAAAGCTGGTGTTTCTCTATCTCAGCATAAGTATGCTATAGATTTACTCAAAGAAACGGGATTGCTTGGAACAAAGCCGACCAACACTCCTATGGATGTTGATCCGAGTATTTGGGATGAAAGTGGAGAATTCTTGGAGGACAAAGCAAAATATAGGCGACTTGTGGGGAAGTTAATTTACTTGACAGTAACACGGCCTGATATTTCCTTTGCAGTTGGTTTGGTTAGTCGTTTCTTGAATAAGCCCAAACTAGTTCATTGGGATCTTTAATTGAATTCTTCAATATATCAAGGGGTCTCCAGGAAAAGGGTTGTTGTTTAAGAAGAACGGTCATCTAAAGATTGAAGGATACTCGGATCTCGACTATGCGGGCTCAAGCGGATAGGAAGTCTACTTACGGATCTGCACCTATTTAGGAGAAACTTGGTTACTTGGAGAGTAAGAAACAACACAGCTTGCTAGATCCTCTGCCGAGGTGAATACGAGCTATGGCTCATCTTGCTCTTGAAATGATTGGAGTTAAGAATCTACTGGGGAATTGGGGTTCACTTTCAATGAACCTTTACCTATGCATTGTGATAACCAGTCGCAATCTACATTGCAAACAATCCGGTTTTTCACGAAAGGACTAAGCATATTGAGGTCGATTGTCATTTTATTCGAGAGTGTGTTTTGAATCGACGATTACTACTCCTTTCACTTCATCTTCCACCCAAATTGCGATATCTTTACGAAACCATTGGTATAAACGTTTCGAACTTTGTACCAAGTCGGACATGGTTAATATATATGCTCCACTGAGGGAGTGTTAGAATGTTAGAATAAGTATCCCACATCGGATATGGATAATAATCTAGCTTAGTCTCTTGTATATATATTTGTGCTTTGTTTAGTTATAAAATTATACCTTTACTTTCTTCCTACATGCTTCTATACTTTTCTACATGTATTTTTATTCTAGTTTTCTACAATAATATTATGTGATCATTTCATTATCGAGATAGTATAATAGTGCGGTTATAGGAGATTGTTAATATGTGTATAAATAGAGATATGATCTTGTATTTTGTATACATAGTCGACAATATTTTGTTTCATTCAAATACCTATCTACTAATTTCAATTTTTATCGAAAAATGTCTATTCGTTCTTCTAAGTAATTTCAAGCGGAGGTAGGGTCGTCCCTCAGTATGGGTGAGCATCTGAGACGGCACGAGGTCCATTATTTTAGGGGGTTCAAATTTTTTTATATCTCATTGTATTAATATGGATTTTCTTCTCTAGAAAAATAATTTTTTCTATGGCTTAGCCCTCCTAGGCCCACCATTTTAGGGACCCCATTTTTTTTATATCCTTCTCATTTTAATAGATTATTTTGTCATAGACAAAATTAATCCCCATAAAATTAATTCGTAAATTAATTCGTCTATGTTTATTATTTGTCTCTCTTCATATTTTTTGTCTTCCGACTCTTCAGTTTTTCTTTCAACAAACAACAAGCAATCCAAGAATATCTTTTTTCAAATTCTTTTAACCGTTAGATTAATGTTAGAAATAATAGAAATAAAAGAAGAAATCACAAATTCTATCTTTTACGGTTCTACCAATCTCATAAATTGACAATCTTCTTCTTGTTCTTCATAATTATATATCAGTATTTTTGACATTCAGATGTCCAATCCGAAGGCCGAAGCAAGCCAAATCTGAAATTTACCTCCTTTTAATACAAGTTTATATGTTTTGAGCAAGCGCCGTAAGCCTTATTGATATTTGGGGAAAGCCAGCTTTATTGAAGCGAGCAACCAAGTAGGTTATATATATTGATTTTGTTTTTGAAGTTGGTGAATTCCAATGTTATTAGATTATGATGTTCTAATTTTTAAAATTGTGGCCTTGAATAAACTAATCACTGATTCATTGTGTGTGGACTGCGTGGTTTCTGAATCTGTGATTATGACTCCCTCAACTAGTCAAGACTCAAGTACAAACTGATTAATGTAGTGCATTGAGAATTAAATACTAGTGCAATTTAACATAAAAAGATTTATTTGCTAATTTTTTCAATTCTAATGTTGTATTATATTAATTGATTTTCAGATTTGAAGCTACATCCAAATTTGGATATATTTTTCGTCCAATTGTTTCTTTATAGTGGATAGATGAACCATTTTTATTGTTTCGTCCTGAACCTTTCTTTGTTAGGACTGGTCTTGAGCAGAGTACATTCTTTTTGTGGTTCTCCATTGTCATGACCTATTAGCGCACCTAGAGGAGATAATAAGAAGCTTAAGAAGGAGATAAAGACATTTATTAATACACACAACTTAAGCACGAACTCCAAGTCTTGAACACACTTAGGGCCTGTTTGGTAGCTTTGTTTCGATAGGACAGCAAAGTTATCATGGATAATGTGTCTGTTTGGTAGCCCATATTAATATCCTTACGGCCCGTGTTTTAATGACGGGCTTGATGGATTTTGCACTATTTCTTTAGGATTTGTAACCCACAAAAGTGGTGGGTTACAAAACCTAACTGAACAGTACATTTTAACTAGACGAAACCTAACTAACCTATCAAATGGGCTCTTAGAGCAATGAAGGAATAAAATATAATTTTATATCAAATTCAAATATAAGTGAAAATAAAGTAAACCAGCTGACAATTGGAACCAACCTGATTCTTTATAAATTGCTTGAATGTGAAACTACTTCGCTAAATGGGCAATAACATGAAATTTTAGTCAAATTCGTTTTATTAGTCGACCTGGCTTTACTATAATATTGATGATACTTCATCGCCAGATCTATTATTTTTTAGGGGAAAGTTCAAGAATCTCTACTTTATATGTTGCTTTATTTCCCCTTTTTTGGTCAATTAATACAGAAATTTTAAAGGCACACGCGGTGGATTTCGAATCCGGCATCTGGCGCCGGACATTAACCACCCTACCACTAAACCAACACACACACAAAAAATTAATTATTTCCCCTCTTTTCACTTAGTATAATTGGCTCATAAGTATGATCTCTGCAAGGTATTATTATTTATTATGTTTATATCCAAGTCTTAATGATTTAGCACGCTTCTAATTGATTTATATCTCATGACTATTAATATATTTTTATAAATTTGAATTTTTAAAGTAGAAATTATTAAGACAGATAGCTGGAATAATCATGATTCTTTATGGGTGTTGTGGTGCAAACCAATTCTGTCTGGCAAAACAATGAGCATCAATCACTCTCATTTATTTGGATTTTTGAATTATCATAGCAGCAAATGTGGTCCTCCACCTCTTCACTCATGCATATGGTCCATATATGTGTATATATTTATTGTGTATAATTAACGAGATAATTGTAATATTCCTTTTTTCTTAATTTTTTATATTTATCTGTTCTTTTTCTTATTTCATTATTTAACCAACATATTGTAAGTAGAATTAATCCTTTTAAATATTCATTTTGATATTGCAAAGACACTAAGTATTCATTATGATAAAAAGATAAAAAAAAAAAACCACCTTTTGTGATAAAATATGTTCTTATTCTTATGGATCTATAAAATTCACAACCATTTCAAGAGTTAGATTCTTATGAATTGCCTACTTTCTACCTAAATTCAAGAGTATCCCTCATGAATTATCTCATTTTATATGTTGTAACGGATTAGGATTATTGGACAATTAAAAAGCAGAAATGTAAAAAAAACACAGATTTACAAGGTTCACCAACAATGAGTTGGCTACGTCCACGGACAGAAAATGAGAACATATTTATATTTTATTAGGCGGCTAGAGTTTAAGATTACAATTACAACTCTCAAAGATCATATATACAGTACTAAGAGAATATACCAATTGGGCTCATCCCAATATGAGTATTAAGGCCCAATACTGCATACTGTCTAAACCCTCGACTAACTCTGCGAAGTGGGAGATAGATTCAAGACATATCAATATTATACTTAAACTCAAGAGTCGAAGGAAAAACTAACTCATGAATTGCCAATTTAAAACATAATTCAAAAGTGAAATCAAGTTTAGTCTTGAATTCAAGATAAAAATAGTAATTCAAGAGTTAATTCTACGCAGGTCTTGAATTGTAGGTAAACTAGGCTAATTCAAGAACAAGGGTAAAACATCAATTGAGGTTTTTTTTTAAAAATCTTTTATATTTATATGAATGATTAATTTTTTTGTTTACTATACGAGCTCGAGAATGAATATTTTATGAATGAATAATTTTTTTATTATGAATGAATATTATAATATATACTTTTTTTATATGAATGAATAATTGATAAAATATTCATTCTCTAGAATGAATATTTTATCAATTTTTTTTCAAAGTATATATTATAATAATATTGATATACTAGAAAAAAATCGAATTGGTCAAGAAAAAAGTCACGTAGCCAACCAATTGTGGCTTCCTACCAAGGATGTTACTTCAATTATCTTTTAAGTAACAATCATGCGAATAAGCGATCTAATGTGTAACCTGAAAGAAAATAAACCCAGACTTATAATATCTTGAACCAACCAAAATAATTATCTGATATCCACAACATCTAGGGGTGAGCAAAACCAGATCGAAACCGAAAAACCGAACCGAATCGAACCGAAATTGGCGGTTCGGTTCGGTTTCAAAACAGTGCGGTTTGGTTTGAAATCTTGAAACCGATTTTATTCGGTTCGGTTCGATTTATTCAAAAATTTGGGTTTAAACCCAACCGCTTGAATATATTATATTATATATATTTATAATATTTATTAACAAACCCTACCCCCAAAAACGTGAAATGCAGCTGCTGTGAGAAATTATCTCTTTCGTTTCACGTTCACCCCCAAACCAGAAACCCTATCCCCGCGCGGCCGCGCCGCTCAACACCCCGACGCCATTCCTCGCGCCGCTCTGCTCCGCTCCAGCTCCAGTGACCGACGCCACTTCTCGCGCCTCCTCTGCTGCTATTTCGTTTTTACAGAGTAATATTTCTTGCTCCTCTTCAAATTTTTGTGTGTTCGCCAGATCGAGCTAGGACTCGAATCGAATGTGTTGTGTTTTTGTGTGTGTTCGCCAGAAAAAAAGGAGGTTATACGAGGGTGAAGGCATAGCTGTGGTCTTAGGGGCAGCTCGGGGATCTCTTCTCCCCTTGATTTGTTGATGCAGAATAGAGAGAGAGGAGGGATATCCTCTTCAAATTATTGTATGTGTAATCTATGAACTGTGTTTTTGTGTTTTGGGGAAAACAGAGTTCTTGAAGATTTATCTCTATTTGAATGTAAAGGTAGATTTTTTTTTTCTTATTTTTTTTATGGGATTTTGTTCTTGTGTGTGTCAGAGTTCTTGAAGATTTTGTTCTTATTTTTTTTATGGGATTTATCCACTGTATCTTCAAGAAAATCAAGCTTTTATAGGTTGTACAAGGATATCTTGTAGATTGGACTTTAAAATGCTTAAACGTTTCAAACTTGATAAATATGATAGATGCATAATGTGTTTTGTATATTTTAGGTTCATTGACATATAAATGACTTAGATTTGGTAAGATATTTGCAGTTTTGTAGTAAAGATTTGAAGCCTCGTCAATCTTGTGTTAGATAGCTTCTACTGTAGAAGTAAGAATAAAGCAAACAGGAAACCAGTTTTGCGTTCTTTGTACAGTCTGTTTTGACTACCCAATGGTTTTGTGCCTTTGATTTTCTTGTTTCTTGCAAGAATAATCTGTTTTGACTACCCAAATTCTAATTTATTTTGTATTTAGATGGCAGAACCAAGCCAAACTGTAGAGCCTGAAGCTGAGACGGGGAAGAAGAATCAACAACTAACTGTGGAGTTTATGATGAATTTGATGTGTTACTTTGTTGGCTAAATTATGTATTTGTGATGTGATGTTGAACAGGTTGTATTTAATATTTGTAAGCATATGTATTTATATTTGGAAGCATTTGTATGACTGTAAGACAGCATTTGTTTAATCGGTTTATCTAAAGCCGAACCAACCGAAAATATTTTGGTTCGGTTCGGTTCGATTCAGATATATAATCAGTCTTGTTTTTTTTTAAAGAAAATTTGGTTTCGGGTTTTCGGGTTCGGTTCGGTTTTGGGCGAACCACGAATCTCACCCTAACAACATCTAACCAAATACTATATTTGGAAAATTCAGGATTATCAATTGATTGATATATCTTCTCCATGAAGAAACAAAAATATAATTTCATAACAAAATATTTTCTCAATTTTTTATTTGCCTTTTCTTATTTGGCAACTTACTATAGACGAGGGACTTGACCAAAAAAATATTTGTAAGATTTGAACTTATCATTTTCGCGAACTAAACCATCCAAAAGGACGATTTACCAAAAATATAACCAATTTTTTTTTCATACATATTATCTTCAAAAGATCTAATCTTGTGTCCTAAAATACTCAGAAGCGCACCCACAACACGTCCAAACATATTTCATTAAAATTTCTTAAAGTGTAAAAATAGAAAATATTTGCATCTAAAATTAGAAAAGAGGGAATTAAATATTTTTTTTGGTAGGCATCTTTATTTACACTGGGACCAAATGACTGCTAAATTGCAATTCCTCCAACCTTACTATTCGAATCACAAATCCCTTTATCTCACCTTTTCCTCCCATTCATTCCCATCTGCTGCACAAAACAAAACACACGCACAACACACACTGATCCCATTGCATTGTAGAAGCCATGGCATTTGCAGGTACAACCCAGAAATGCATGGCATGTGAGAAGACTGTATATCTTGTTGACAAGCTCACTGCAGATAACAGAATCTACCACAAGGCTTGCTTTAGATGCCACCACTGCAGGGGCACTCTCAAGGTTCTCTACTACACATTAGTTCTTTCATCATACTTTTTATGTTCTTCATTTATCTGTGTGTGTGAGAGAGAGAAATAGAGAGAGAGAGAGAGAGCTTTTGGATTACTTGATTGATCTGGAAATATTTACTTCTGAGTTAAGCCCTTTAGTAAAGTTGGATCTCAATCAGAGCTGAGAATTGGGGGCTTTCATTTTCAAATAATGGGACAATCTTGTGATTTTTCTATATTAAGGTCTTATTTTTGCTAATTTTATAAGTTCTAGATCATGAAGCTGAACCAGCAATATTTATTTGTTGTATTCTGTTTCGATCTAATGTATTAAGTTCGATTTTCTCGAATAAAATTTTGACTTTAGCTAGAAATCTTGGATCTAGTCTTGAAATAAGGCCTAATGAACAAGAACAATGATATTTATAATTATTTCTGTGATTATAAGTTTTTCTTCTTCTTCAAGATTGCCTTCAATGGATCTATATCCTAAATTTCAAGCCAAGAAAAACAAGATTTCATTAATGGATGAAGTAGAAATAAATCTTGAACTTGGACAAATTATCTTGTAAAATAACAATGAGTATGTGTTGATTACAGCTAGGGAACTACAACTCTTTTGAGGGAGTTCTCTACTGCAGGCCACACTTTGATCAGCTCTTCAAGAGAACTGGTAGCCTTGACAAAAGCTTCGAAGGTATCATCGATTCAGTTTAGGAAAAACATCGTAACAACATAAAATTCTCAAGTTTCGTAGGCCAAAAACACTCACATTGTGCTCATGATTCTCACCAGGCACACCCAAAATTGTGAAGCCAGAGAAACCTGCAGATTTTGAGGTAAAGCAAACTCTGTTTCTGAATAGATTTTTTTGCTTATTACCTTTCATGGTTTTTAGTTAACAAAGATTTGAGTGTTGTGCAGAAACCCAATGCTAATAAGGTTTCAAGCATGTTTGGTGGGACAAGGGACAAATGCCTGGCTTGCAAAAACACTGTCTACCCAACTGAGAAGGTAAGTAACGGTTTCGTTCCTAATATTTTATGGGGCCTAAGCAAAATATGAAATAAAGATCAATAAATTTTCTTTTTCTTAAGCATATCAGATTTTTTGTATAGGCTTTTTTCAGCCGAGCTCAAAAGAGAAGGAGTAACTACATAAAAGGGACCGCCCAATTTTAATAAATAGAGTACTTTTTAGGGCCCCTTTCAGCCTTGGGCCCTAGGTCCAGGGCTGGGGTTGGTTTATGACATTTGAACGAACTTTAGAGGGGTTCGTCTCATGACATGTAACCTTGTGCCATGGCAGGTGTCGGTGAATGGGACATCGTACCACAAGAGCTGCTTCAAGTGCAGCCACGGAGGGTGCACGATTAGCCCCTCGAACTACATAGCGCACGAGGGGCGTCTCTACTGCAAGCACCACCACATTCAACTCATCAAAGAGAAAGGCAACTTGAGCCAGTTGGAAGGTGAGAACAAGAACACAAGTGGTGTAGTGTAGCTGCAGATCATGATCATATCATATATAGTTTTTGAATTGAGACCACATTAATTCATATGTTTGTCTGGCTGTGTATTTTGTTGTGTTGAGAATGAAATGGAGATCGACAATCGAGAAAGCAGTGGGAACTTTGAGAGTGAGAGATCTTTTATGTATAATATTGGTTCTTTCATAAGGTTTGGATGTTTGAAATGGAAATCTATATAAATGGATGGAATGTGTTGGAGATTTAAAGAAAAAAAAAACTGAGGGAAATCGTGCTTTTCTGAATTTTTGTGAAGTTCATTATATAAAATCCAATTGAAATCGTGGTTTTCTGAATTTTTTCTTGGAGCTACTTGCAATTACTGTCATTGTTTAATCTCAAAATTTGGCATTGTGATTCTAGTCTGATATATTGGAGTAAGTAGTTGCAGTGAACTTTTAGTAGATTTGAAGACTTCCAACAACCTACTTGTAATACATTTCTAATATTTGATTTAATAAACACGAAGCCTACAAATTCAATTATATTTATGGACTGAAATATAAGTATGCCTGTATATCTGTACTTGATTCTTGAAATATAAGTATGCTAGTATATATCAATATTTAGTTTTTCTTTTCAACATGATTCAAATTTTAACTTTCTCAATATGATTTATGGTTTATCGTTGAGACTCCCGAACCCTTATTTATAGTTGAAGAGATGATTAATTTAGGAAATTCAGGATTGAGCTTTAGGTATGAGGTGACATGCTTTTCTGGCTAAGGATGAGTGCAGCACAATTTCAATATTGGCTCTTAAATATTGATACCTTTTAATATCAAGATTTCATGTTTTTTTTCCCCTAAAGGTTTTGATGATCTATACCATATATATAAATTTTATCTAAGTTTTAATTTCATAAAATTACAAAACTAAATAAAAACACAAAATAAATAAATAAAATGTATAAATATTTTCGACCACACAGTTTCAAGAATGTCCAGAGTTATTCGGAGTTAATATAAAACTATCAAATTAACGACAAATTAGTAATCCGAAATAACAAATATACAGTATATGGGAATCTTGGGGCATCTATATATTAACTGTAACAAGATGGAAAAACTAAGTTTGATATCCAATTATATGAATTTAAAGAATAAAATAATCAAAAAATAATTAGTTAGGTACATCTTTTATAAAGTCCATTTGATTTGTTTGGTCGTGTAGCATGCGTCCGGGTCAAAACCCGAACCATGTCCAGGTTGATAAACACTGATTACTAGAACTGTACACTTTAAACTGTAAAGTAGTGATTGTCGTCTCTTTACTATTTATTCAGCTTTGTTCCAAAACATAAATAAATAAATATTCAGCTAAAAGAAAAAAAGTTCGTTAATGGCGTCTTTTCATCCCAATTTCTTCACTCGTCATGACCCAAAGAAAAACTGAAGGAAATTTGTCGTTGCATGGCTCTTGCCGATAGGCAAACAATTTTGTACTTTTTCTTTCTCTGCTGCATTGATTCGGAAATGATTAATACTTTATGGTCACACCAAGTGATCGATCTTAAATTCGTAAGGAAATAAATCTTGAAACAGCAAGATTTACGTGGTTCGATCTATGAATAAGATCTCGTCCACGGGGCGAGAGAGAGTATGTGTATTGAGGTGTAAGAAGCGATTCTGAGAGTGAGTCGATCTATGTCGCCTAATCTAAATCTGTTTATATGCAATAATGTATTGACCTGATCTCGAATCCAAGTCTTCTAACTAGGATTCGAGATCCTATCCTCTTGAATTAGGATTCTTTAGATATGGTGAGCTTTCTGCGTTCCCAGCGGGGAGTCTTCATGGGCGAACTTGTCGGGCCGAGCTTGATGTCGGGTTTACTTGTATTGGGCACGATGCTTGGGCACAGTAGTTGGGCCAGATCCTATCACAACCCCACAAAAAGACGCTTGAAAACGAGGTCATCTTTGGATTGGGGTTGTTGTGACGGCGGGGTTTGGACGATCTTACATTCTTTTCATTGTCTCGACTTTGTGTGTGTCGATGCTTTTGACGTCGTATATCGAATCTTTGTGCGCGAGATGTGTCCGCCGAGGTCTTCGGGTCTGGCCGCTGGGAGGCGTTCGACGAGTCTTCCGACGGGCTTCGTTTGACGGCGTTAGTGAGGTTTTCGACCGCTTTACGGCGGTGTTAAGCGAGGTCTCTGGCCGCTTCACCCGACGAGGCGTTAAACCGAGGTCTTGTGAATGGCTTCACTGTCGAGGTGTTAGGCGAGGTCTTCTTCACCGCTTCACCGACGGGCGTTATGCGAGGTCAAGACGGGATTTTCTCGCCGTTCTTGCTTGGACGCGGGATACGCATTTAATGCGCATTAAATTGTAACGGTTGGATTCAGATAAAGTGCATATTAGGGAATGTCTTCCTCGATACGCAATATCTCTTATCACTTGCTTTCTTCATTTCTCTCGATTTTCAAAACCCTACGCCTACTGAAACACTTTATTCCGCGCCGTTGACGATTTGAAGCTTACATCTTGTTCATCGATAAACAAAAGTAAGTAATGGCTACCTCTTCTCCTAACGAGTCATCCGAGCGTCAAATCGTGTCTGCATTCCCGTCGATTTAGTGTCTCACTGCTTTTACCCGTGTCCATATGCCTCTTGAGTGTGGTCTGCGTTTCCCTCGATGGAGGATTGCGGCAAAGTGTCTTCTTTTTCTTCAATCCTAAGTATTTCGACATTAGGGATATATGTTTTCAATATAGTATTCCCTCTAGTATTGAGCTAGTTGCCCCGTCCAGGAGGACAGGGCTTGTGCCTCCGGACGGTTTTATTCGATGTCGAGGGCGGCCCGCGGTGGTCTTCGTCTTCCTTACCCTTATGTATATGTTGAGTTCGAGAGATGTTCGACCTATCTCTTGCCCAACTCTCGCCGAACTCATTCCGGCGTATATACGCCACTAGGTGTCTATGCCTATAGCATAATTTTCCTTTTACCTTGGGGCTCGTCCTTCGCTTTTGCAATTGAAGGCGGTTCGGTGTATTATCTATCACCCGTAGGAACTTCAAAGCCAATTAAATCAAAGATCTCCAACCGCGGAAGAAGTTCTTCTTCCGCCGGTTTGAGGGACATATGGAGTTCCATGGCGATCGATAAGATCGCCGATGTATGTCGACAAGGGCTTGGTGACTTGGAGGAGGCTGGACAAATTGGCCTTGTTGACGAGGTCTTCTCGAGGCCGAGCTTGCGGAGGCGGGGCTTACTTTATGATCCTACCTCCAGGGGTGGAGTCGGTGAAGGGTGAGGCCTCTTCTTCTCCTCTTTTTTCTTTATTTCATGAGTTACGTATTGATCTTGACCCATGTATTTCCTTGTAGTGAACTTTCTTGAAGGAAAGGAAGAAGAAAGGAAGGAGCCGATCTCGTGGCGAACCGATCTCGTGGCCGAGCCGAGGTCTCCGACCTTGAAGGATTTCGAGGACATGCCCAAAATGACGTGGGGCCTTGAGATCCCGCTTGCCCAGCCACTCAAGCGCTTGAAGAGCGGAAGGATGTAATCCATGAGTCCTCGGTTGCCACCGAGGCCGAGTCGAGATCATCGGTTCCAAGTCGTCGCTCGTCTCTTTCCCGGGTAATGTACTTGTCCTTATACTTTGTCGATAGTAACCAAATTGTGTTCTTGACTGATGTATATTTTGTATAGGGGTCGAGGACGTGGCGGCCGAGTGTCGAAATATCCGATCTTATATCGGATTACTTGAAGCGCGCGTTCGCGATTTGTGACGGGTGGCCCAGTATGCTCGGGAGGTGGAGGTGAATACCTCCTTGCTCAAAAATGTCCGAGGCCGAGGCTAAGATCCGGGACCTCGTCAAGCAGAAATGCGGATCGCGACGGCCATTGAGCGGCACGGCCTGGGGCAGGTCGGCGGGCGGTTGTGGTGAGGCGGCGGGCGGCGAGGGCCGAGGTTGCCTCGATGAAGGCCGAGTGGAATGTGTTCGCCGTCGGGAGGCGGACATGGCGAGCTCGAGGAGAACGCCGCGCGCGCGCGAGAGGCATTCTGCCGGCGAGCTTCGGGGATGGTCTCGGGCGGGTGATGTGCTTAACAAGCGCGCCGTCTCGGGCCAATCGAAGAGGTCGCCGAGGACTACCCGATCTGGACAAAGCCAGTATGGGTGCGAGGAGACCGAGGATCTTGTCCCGAGGCAGACTACTTTGATGTGCTCGTCCGCGGCTGAAGGAGCTTCCGTCTTGCGAGCCTCGCCTCTTCCTCCGTTGTTTTGTCCGCGGATGCATGCGCTACCGTCCGTGGATCGGGATCCCCGACCGAGGCTTTATTGGCTGATCATGCAAAGGGTGGGGAGGCGGTGACGCTCGAAGGGCGTCGAGACTCCGTGTAGCTCCCAAGAGGCCGAGGCCGAGGCTATCCGAGCCGGAGGCGTGACGTGGACATGGCGAAGCTTCGGAGGGTCGGTTGATCCTGCATCCTTTTTTTTTTTTTTTTTTTTTTGAATGTAAATGTACAACAATTTTTTTAAGGGCATGTTAATAAAATCACAAGTTTATGTCAAGAAACTTATCTCTTTTTATTCATTGTCTCTGAAATGTTTGATCTTCTCCTGGTTGAACCGAATCAAAGACTGTCATGACTCTTGAGTTGAAAGAGGTCGAACTCCTCCATATAAAGGCGGCTCGGTCACGTCTGGTGGTCGATGTCGAGCATAAGCCGCTCGGGAGGCCGTGACGAGCTCGAGCTCGCCTTTTTGAATTGGAGGAGCGTTCGAGGTCGCCAAGGAGAGGCAGGTGATAGGCGAGGAGCATGCCGAGTATAGGAGGTTATCCACCGAAATGGTGGGATAGCGATCCGGTAGTAAAGCTGGGTTGTCGAGGCTGCCGTTGTTCGAGTATAAGCGCGAATATGACCGGACCTCCAGCAATTCACGGGCGATCAAGACACTGAATTAAAAAGGCTGGGAGCATATACAAATGTTATCGCTCGACAACCACAAATCGACGACATACTTGACGGGATGCGGAGGCTCTTCTTCTGCGGAGCTTCCGCCTAGAATAAATGAACCACATTATGACGATCCGGAGTGGCGCGCGCAAGAGGCGTGCTATTGCCTCGAGCGTCGTGGACCCTCCATGCGTCGAGACCGGCGTCATCAAGTGGGCGAGGCCGAGCTCGCAGGCTGCTTCGTCAGTGACCGAGGTCGCTCGGCCGGCCCGTAATATAGACCGAGGACGAGGTAGAGGTAGGATTAGCATAGATGAGTCTTTGAATTCGATTTTCTAGGGATTGGCTCGACTTTTCCCGATCCGCTCCGTCCTCGTAAAATGTAAAATGTAACTGTACATCTTTTATTTAATAAGAATGGTTTCTTGTTGACTTTGTATTTGAACAAGAGTAATATGCGAAAGTAGTTAGTCGCGTGAAATTCCGCTTTGAAAGAAATCGTTTTAAATGCGAAGGTAGGGTTCTGTTTTTTGCCGAGGTCGTCGGGAGGGTGGTCCCTTCGTCTACATAGAGCAACGCTGAACTAAGCGAAGGTGAGTCTCGATCTCGTATGTAGGAATGGTTCTGCTTTTTTCGAGGTCGTCGGGAGGGTGGTCCCTTCGTCTTCATAGAGAGAACGCTTGAAATAAGCGAAGGTAGTCGATCTCGTATGTAGGAATGGTTCTGTTTTTTGCCGAGGTCATCGGGAGGTGGTCCCTTCATCTACATAGAGAGAACGCTTGAAATAAACGAAGGTAGTCTCGATCTCGTATGTAGGCATGCTGCGTTTAGATTTACATTCGTATTTAAACGAATGTAATCGACCTCCGTCGAGGGAATTTGTCCTCCGTGAGGGTAAATAATGTGAAGATTAATTATGCATTGTAATAGTAGAACTCGTAAAAATAAAGATTTTATTGATAAAGATGACGCGACCACCAAATAAGATGAGACTCTAAACAGGACTTTAAAAATATGACCAACAAGACCGACCCTTGACACTTATGCATAATATTTCTTCGATGGATGATGTGCCATGCGTTGGGTAATTGCTCACCGGACAATTGAAGCGAGCTTATAGGCCCTTTGCCGAGGACTTCGATCGACCGGTAAGGTCCTTCCCGTGGGCTTCCGGCTTGCCGTTTGTCTTGCTTTCTTGACTTCATTATGTCGAGATGCAGGTCGCCCACTTGGGTGTCGGTTTTAACGCTACCGGTTGTAATACCGAGCTACTTGTTGCTTGTACCGAGCTTCCTCGATGTGGCGAGGTCTCTTTCTTCGAGTAGGTCTAGATCGGCTCGTAGATTTTCCCCATTCGCTTGACGAGAGAAGTCAATAGTGCGAGGACTCGGTACTCCGACCTCTGCGGGGATCATCGCTTGGTTCCATACACCAAACGTATGGTGTTTCTCCGTTCGAGGTCCGAGGCGTTGTTCGATCGACCATAAGACTGCGGTAAATTTTCCACCCCAGGCCTTTAGCTCGGTCGAGACGAGTTTTTAGACCCTTTACGATGGTCTGTTGGTAACCCGGTCGACCATTTGCTTGAGGATGGGCCACCGAGGTGAACTTTGTTGGATCCAAGCTCTTGACACCAATCTTTGAATGTCTTATCCGTGAATTGTGTTCCGTTATCCGAAAGGAGGATATGGGGATGCCGAGCGACACACTATGTTCTTCCATACGAGTTGAGGCGTTCTTGCTTGTGATTTTCGCCAAGGGCTCGAATTTCTACCCACTTCGTGAAGTAGTCGATCGCAACAATTAAAATTGGGCATCCCGGTGCTTTACAAAGGGCCCACAATGTCAATCCCCATCGCATAAACGGCGAGGGCTCATGCGGAGGAGGTCGGTGCAGGGTAGCTTTGGTACATTTCCATGAATTTGACACTTTGGACACTTTTTACGAGGTCCGTTGAGTCTTGGAACATTGTTGCCAATAGTATCCCCATCGCATGACTTTCTTTGACAAGGCCCGGGTCGATGTGGCTTCCGCACGAACCTTGTATTTCTCGTAGAACGTAATTGGCTCGGTTCGGACCCAAGCACCTTAAGAGAGTTGGAGATATGACTTTCATATAGGACTCTGTTCAATTGTATATCGCGAGATTTGTTCAGGATCCTCCCAGCTTCCGACTTGTCGTGTAAGCGATTCGCCTTCTCCGTGTACTCTCGAATGGGAGTCATCCAATTGGGTGTAGGAAAGCGTATGTTAACCCTCGCCCGAGGATCCATCTTGGGTGTTTAATTCACCATACATTGATTATAAACCTAGCATGCGTCTATATAATTAAATCGCAACACGTTGGGGTTTTCACGTGTTTACCTTTGGATCCAGCCGAGGGTGGATCGAGCGGGATGAATGGATCGAGCGGATCGAGACTCGTGCTTTGATCTTACGGGCTGTGTCCCGTTGCCCAATCTCCAACGTCGAGTGAGGACGATCTATGGAGAATACACCGAAAATCACCCAAGCTCTTCAACAAAAATCTCGAAAATTCTCTCTCAAATGTGAGATGACCGAAAATCTTGCTTGTAATTTGTGAGTGTGTTCTGGACATTATCTCATACCTTATATTTATAATGCACTACCTTAATCCTATATGGAATGTTACCATAATCCTATATGGAATATTACCATAATCCATATGGAATATTACCATACACTTAGGATTATTTCCATACTCTTAGGATTATTTCCATACTCTTGGATTATTTCCATACTCTTATATGGAAAGGATCTATGCATATTCCATAAATATAATTATATCCTTGTGGGATAAAGAGAATAAAATCTTGCCTTGAGAGCTATAGGCGCCGATTTCCACGGTGCTATGGGCTGGATGGGCCAGCCAGGATCAAATCTGAGGAATAAAGATGGGCCTCAAATAAATTAATTATCTTATGTTCACCCGAACATAAATTAATTTATAAACATTCGATCATGCCACTAGAGAAAGAATGTTGACTTACCCCTTTATTACCGAAGTTGAGTCGGGCTTGCACTTAGACATTACGAATCCCGTATTTAAGATATCGAGCGTCCATTAATCATTTCTAGCAATCATTGCTTAAGCGATTAATATCCTTATTTCCTTAAGTAGTACCACTCAACCTTATTATTGTACTTGAGCTAACTCAACTGCGGGGTTTAGTACAATAAACCTTTTGAGCTCCTTAAGGGGCGTCATCATCCTAAACGGATACGGTTACTCGACATGATAACTAGCGTGACATACAAGATCGCCACCACCCAAGATGCGGAGAATCTTGGGTTAGAACATATAACCCTCACTCATAACAAGTCAAAGTGATGGTCAAGAACTCATACTCACCTAATACCTTATCGAGGTTTAGATTATCGTAAGTCACCGAGATCTTGGTTCTTCACGACGGTCGAAGAAGAACTCATCTCATGTGATCCTTCATACGTCGAGACGCATCAAAGCATAGACAAGCAACTAAGTCAAGTCACTTCTTATCTATACTGCAGCCTAAACCGACAACTCGTCCTTAAGTCGTCTCAGCTGTGAAACTTTTTATATCTCATTAAGCTTGACCAATCATACAGACTTCTGTGATCTTCTACACCTCGTATGATCTAACTTATATATGAGATAAGGGGACACAGATATATGCAATCAAGTATTCAAATCAGATAGGAGATTGTAATAGTGGTAACAGGAAACATTGTATACAAGCTCAACCAAACTGCTTTCAGTATACAAATCCAACAATCTCCCACTTATACTAAAGCAAACTTTTAGTATACAATGTGTCTTTCTACTAGCTATTACAAACAACCATCACTTTGCTTCTCCCACTTATACAAAAGTTTCCTTTCTAAGTGGGTGCCATCAAGCGCAATCCAAGTCCTCTAACGTGACCATCGTAGACTTTTGCGGCGAGCTCTTCGTGAATGGATCCGCTAGATTTTCCGTCGTATCAATCTTTTCAATCAAGCCGCCACCGTCTAACGATTTCTCGTATGACATGGTACTTTCTCTCTATGTGTTTGGTCGCCTTGTGGGTCCGTGGTTCCTTCGAGTTTGCCGCGCACGAGTTATCACGATAAACTATGATACTCTTGGGCAAACCAGTACCACATCTAGATCCATGAGGTAGTTCTTGAACCATCTGACCTCCTAGAAGCCTCACAGCGGCTACATATTCGGCTTCCATGGTAGAGTCCGCAATGCATCGCCGCTTTGCACTCCATTGAGATACGGCTCCACCTCCCAAGGTAAACACATAGCCCGAGGTTGACTTTTTCTCATCACGGTCGACTTGGAAATCCAGTCAGTATAACCCAAAGGCATTAGACTATCTGCATGGTAAACTAGCCTATAATCTCGAGTCCTTTTCGGTGCTTGAGTATATGCTTCTTGCGATTCAATGAGCTTGTCGAGGTTAGGCGATATCTAGCTACTATGCCACCGCATAGCGGATATCGGGCCTCGTGCATAGCATTGCGTACATGAGACTTCCTACGGCGAGCGTAAGAACTTGTCTCATTCCTCTATCTCCTTTGCGGTCATGGGTGACTGCGTTTTGAATAAAGGCGCCATGTCCGAAGGTAGCAATCCTTTCTTGGCGGTGCGCATACTAAAACGAGTAATCACGATATCAATGTAAGGCGCCCGAGATAAGCTCAACATTTTCTTCTTGCGATCTCGGTAAACCTTGATCCCAAGAATGTACGCATCTCCTAAGTCTTTCATTTGAAACGATCGGATAGCCAACTCTTTACGTCGATAACGACTTCACGTTGTTGCCAACTAGAAGGATGTCATCTACATAAAGTGCGAAAATACCACATCACCGTTGACATCTAACCGATACACACACTCTCGCTAGCAACCGGTAAATCCATGGGACTTTACCACCTCGTCAAAGCGTAAGTTCCATGATCGGGAGGCGCTTAAGTCCATAAATGGACTTCTTAGCTTCCATACTAGATGCTCTTCACCCTTTACCACATAACCTTCTGTTCTTTGCATATAGATGTCTCTACCTTCCTCAAGGTAACCGCTTAGAAAAGCGGTTTTAACATCCATTTGCCAAACCTCTAGGTTCAGTGGGCTGCTATGGCTAGAAGAATTACGATGGACTTGAGCATTGCTACGGTGAAAAGGTCTCATCGAAATCGATGCCCTCAATCTGAGTGTACCTTTCGCCACAAGCACGGCTTTAAAAGCGAAACCTCTCCATCGGAATCTCTTCCCTCTTGATATCCACTTACTACCTACGGCTTCCTTGCCATCCGGTAGAGGTCTTTTCATATACATCCATAGCCGTTATGGACTCCATTTCTAAGTCCATAGCGGTGTGCCATGATCTTGCATCAATATCTTGTATTGCCTCCTTGTATGTCCATGGGTCGATTATTGCATGTTAGTCTGCTGGGACTAAATCCAAGATTCACCCACGAACATAAATCGCTCGGGTTGACGAACAACCCTCCCACTCTGACGAGGTTCTACAGCACAATGGCACCAGAGAGTGCGAGATACTTGTGGTTCTCTAACTGCACAACTTCTTTGTGTAGGTACCACTTGCACGGTCGGTATCTCGGTGGAACTCGACCCACCTCAATTTCTTGAAGTATCGGTGTCGATCCTCCCACTAGACTCGACATCTCGCACTTTGGCCTAATCGGTGGTGGAATCGATCATCTTCTAATTCTCAAGAATGATTTCAACTTTGGACTTATGATTTTCATATAATCCTCTTCTAAGAATCGGGCATTAGTGCTAATAATGACCTTGATCCTTAGGACTATAGAATAAACCACCTTTAGCTCCTCTAGGATAGCCATAAACGACCTTGCGTCGGATCTAGCCTCTAACTTGTCGCCTTCTTGTTCAAAGACGTGTGCCGGATCGCCCCATATCCTTATGTGGCTTAAACCGGGCTTGCGCCCAAACCACAACTCGAAGGGTCTTTTCGACCGACTTGGGCGGTCTAGATTTAGCAAGTATGCCACTGTCTCTAAGGCATATCCCGAATCGAAATAGGCAATGTAGTATAACTCATCATAGATCTAACCATTTCAAAAGAGTCCTATTTCTTCGCTCGACACACCATTTTGTCAGGTGTGCCGGTGAAATCTTGCGCGGGATGTAATCCCACACTTCACTAGATAGTCCATAAACTCGTTCTTGAGGTATTCGCCACCGCGATCGGACATGATGACTTGATACTCTTACCTAGCTTCGTCTCCACTTCCGCCTTAAACTCTTTGAATTTCTCAAAGCATTCAGACTTGCGGTGAAGCAGGTATATGTATCCGTACCTTGAGTAATCGTCAATGAAAGTGACAAAATACTGTACCTCCACGAGCTTGTGTGGACATCGGTCCACATAGGTCGAAATGGACTAACTCCAACATTTACGTGGCTCTATAACCTTCGCTTTGAAGGGTGCAGTCGACATCTTACCTTCTATACGAGATTCGCAGACCGGGAGCGAGTAACCGTGAGATTACCCAACGCCCATTCTTAGCCGGTCTTTGGATCCTATTTAGATTGATGTGACCTAATCTAAGATGCCAGAGAAAAGTAGAGTCATCTTCAAGAAAACTTTCTCTTTTAGGGTTTGATGAAGATGCAACATAGTTATAGGTATTATGTTTTGCGTAAATAGTATAAAGCGAATTATATAAGGTGCCAACACGAGATAACCGTCATTTCTTATGATAGAAACACCACTATCAAAAATAATGAATATCCATGAGTAAATAATTTGAAAGCGAAACAAGGTTCACCAAAATCCGGCACATATAAAGCGTCTTTCAAAACTAAAACTGTTGTTCCAAAACATAAAGAAACATCTCCAATCGCAACAGCTTCGACTTTCGCGCGTTGCCCATGGAGATCGTTATCTCGCCATCAAACAGCTCCTTGTCCGCAGAACCCCGCAAGGTGTAACAAACATGATCGATTGCCAGATCTACTACCCAAGAATGGGTAGAACAAGTCGCTAAACATGTTTCCGTTACTAAAGCAACGGCGTACCTTGAGCCTTGAGCATAGGGCACTTGGCCTTCCAATGCCCGATCTTGCCGCACTTGAAGCACTTGCCCTTCTCCTTTGGCTTCTTGAAGCCTCGGTGTAACCATGTTCTTGCTCCCATTACTCCCACTATTTCCCTTGCCTTTACCACCTTTGGCACCCTTTTCTATTTCCATTTTGCAACGGAAATTTTGGGCCCTTAGATGTGCTAGCGAGCATGTGCTCCTTTTCCCATAACTCCTTCCGCAAAGAACGAGATCATTAAGCAATCGACTAAGTGTAAACTCGGTCTTGCTCATGATCGCATTCACGAAAGTTCTCAAAAGACTTGGGCGGTGTATTGAGGATGATATCGACCTTGGCCGCCGTCAATACCTCCTCCCAACCGATCAAGACTATCCATGAGATGAGTCGTGTGGGAGACATGTTCATGGACGAACTTCCTTCTTCCATCTTACACGCCAAGATCTCTCTCATTGTGTGGGCGGATCGTCCGATCCGATCGCCCAAACTTACTCTCGAGACTTGACCAAATATCGATCGCGTCTGCCATCGATCTTTGTCATTTGCAAGCCTTTGGACATCGTAGTCATCATATAGCATTTAGCCATATTGTTTGACTTATTCCAAAGTCCGCTTGACTCTCGCTCATTAGTCGATCGTCGATGGGGCATCGGGTTTAGGAGTAGTGAGAACAAACATGTGTTCTTCGATGATAAGAACATATTCCATGTTTCGTTTCCACTCGATAAAATTTGGACGGATAACGGTTTTGTGCGAGCATATTGATAATCGGCGTAAGAGACATATCCGAAGCGATAATGTAAAACACATAAGCATACGATCGCAAATAATTCGTAACAATAATATTGTAACCTTTTGATAAAACAATATTAATTGAAACCTCCAATCGCCCAAGGAATCCCACATGCAAGCCACGCGTGTGGGCGTTTACATGAACCCCTCGACTGGACTAAAATATACCTTTTAGTCGTTTAATTTCAATCCATGTCAACTTATCCTTATGACAAATGAAATTAATGATTGGACCTTACTGCACCACATCACTATCACGAAGGGACTTGGCGGGAAGTTGTACTTGAGTGATGTCTAAGCAATGACCACAATTTTAACAGCAGAAGATGAATTCTTAGAATTGGTATACTCACTCGGACCATACCGCTTCCAATTCAAATTCTTTTGTTATCTCATTTTATATCTATCTCTAGAGAACTTATGAAAATCGCACATGCAAGCCACGCGTGTGGACGTTTACACATGAAACTCCCACTTCTCAATAGATTTAAAATGTTTTATTTAGAAATCTCATCTAACAAACTTATGATAAACAGTGCAAGCAAGCCACGCGTGTGGACGTTTACTCACAGTGCGTCTCACTTTGTTTAGAGATCAAAAAGTGGAGGTCTTGACATTTTAATTTGAAAAATTAATTTGTCGGGTTGCTTGTAGTCTTTTTATTCAAAAGGTTTGTCCATGCGGATCACGTAATCTAGCATGCTTTTCTATAGAACTCAACATGTAAAACATGCTCGCAGTAATTCTAAAAATGCTTTGATAAGCGATAAACCTAGCATGCTTACTATCGCATCCAATTCGTAAAACACTTAAGGTTTGTCAACGTAATTTAAACATACATAGCGTGCTCTCGCATAATTTAAACATCCACGACATGCATATGAGCGATAAAAATAAAATAAAACGTTCATCGCGCCCAATCGTGAAACACGTGACAATTAAATCTAATCTATTACATAGATTTACAAAGTACGATATTTAAACTTGCAGACCTCGCGTGCGGCACGGACGGATTCAACAATTGGGCCTCGCGTGCGGGCGCGGGCGGAATCTCTGGAAGCGGTGCGGGCGGGTCGGCCCAAAATGTCTTGGGCCGCTGAAGGGCAAAGCCCACCAGCGCCCGACCGCCGCGCCGCCTGCTGGGCGCCGCCATGTCGCTAACGCGATCGCGACCCGCCGACCACGCTGCAGCGTCTTGGCGCCCCAGCGCCGAGCGTCTGCCGAGACATCGTCGCCCGGCCCATACCTCGCGACCATGAGTGCGCCGCCGGCGCGGGTTTCGCGCGCGAACGCGCCCGTCGCCCTTTCGCCGCGGCGCGGCTGCCTCGGGTAATCCTCGCGATCGCGAAGTTCGCTCGCTAAGCGCCGAGGATCTCGCGAGCACGCGCTCCCGTCGCCCGCAGCCCTCGCGATCGCCCTAGCGACCATGGAGACTCGCCGCGAAACCACCGAGACAGTAGAGAACCCTGTTCTTCCGTCGTTTGCTCTTCGTTCGTTAAATCTTCGTTCTTTACGGATAAGATTTACATAAAAAATCTAATCTAACCACGGATTTTCTCGTGGTGTAAAACAAAACCAACAAAACAAGCGAGCCACGATGAGCGACAAATCCACAATTATAATAACGCGCGTAATAATCAGCGTGAATTAATCCAGCGAGCGAAGATTCGATCCCGGCTCGATACCAATGTAGGGAAACGTATGTTAACCTCGCCCGAGGATCCATCTTGGGTGTTTAATTCACCATACATTGATTATAAACCTAGCATGCGTCTATATAATTAAATCGCAACACGTTGGGGTTTTCACGTGTTTACCTTTGGATCCGCCGAGGTGGATCGAGCGGGATGAGCAGATCGAACGGATCGAGACTCGTGCTTTGATCTTACGGACGTGTCCGGTTGCCCAATCTCCAACGTCGGTGAGGGCGATCTATGGAGAATACACCGGAAAATCACCCAAGCTCTCTTCAACAAAAATCTCGAAAATTCTCTCTCTCAAATGTGAGATGACCGAAAATCTTGCTTGTAATTTGTGAGTGTGTTCTAGACATTATCTCATACCTTATATTTATAATGCACTACCTTAATCCTATATGGAATGTTACCATAATCCTATATGGAATATTACCATAATCCTATATGGAATATTACCATACACTTAGGATTATTTCCATACTCTTAGGATTATTTCCATACTCTTAGGATTATTTCCATACTCTTATATGGAAAGGATCTATGCATATTCCATAAATATAATTATATCCTTGTGGGATAAAGAGAATAAAATCTTGCCTTGAGAGCTATAGGGGCGCCGATTTCCACGATGTTATGGGCTGGATGGGCCACCAGGATCAAATGCAAGGAATAAAGATGGGCCTCAAATAAATTAATTATCTTATGTTCACCGAACATAAATTAATTTATAAACATTCGATCATGCCACTAGAGAAAGAATGTTGACTTACCCTTTATTACCGAAGTTGAGTCGGACTTGCACTTAGACATTCACGAATCCGTATTTAAGATATCGAGCGTCCATTAATCATTTCTAGCAATCATTGCTTAAGCGATTAATATCCTTATTTCAAGTAGTACCACTCAACCTTATTATTGTACTTGAGCTAACTCAACTGCGGGGTTTAGTACAATAAACCTTTTGAGCTCCTTAAGGGACGTCATCATCCTAGCGGATACGGTTACTCGACAGATAACTAGCGTGACATACAAGACCGCCACCACCCAAGATGCGGAGAATCTTGGGTTAGAACATATAACCCTCACTCATAACAAGTCAAAGTGATGGTCAAGAACTCATACTCACCTAATACCTTATCGAGGTTTAGATTATCGTAAGTCACCGAGATCTTGGTTCTTCACGACGGTCGAAAGAAGAACTCATCTCATCGTGATCCTTCATACGTCGAGACGTGCCAAAGCATAGACAAGCAACTAAGTCAAGTCACTTCTTATCTATACTGCACCTAAACCGACAACTCGTCCTTAAGTCGTCTCACCAGAAACTTTTATATCTCATTAAGCTCGACCAATCATACGAGACTTACGTGATCTTCTACACACTCGTATGATCTAACTTATATATGAGATAAGGGACACGATATATGCAATCAAGTATTCAAATCGATAGGAGATTGTAATAGTGGTAACAGGAAACATTGTATACAAGCTCAACCAAACCGCTTTCAAGATACAAATCCAACATTGGGTTCTTCATCCGAGACTATGTTGACTTGACTCCGTCTTACGCATCGCTTATGCTCTGTTTTGGACTTCCTCTCTTGGCGGGCTCGTTGATGACGAGGCCAATTTACTAAGATGTCACTCGGCTATTTTGCTCCCTCGATGCGAACTATCGGAAGTGTGAGAAAGTCCGCGTGCTCTTTGCTTTATCAAGATACTTCTTCATTCATAAGCTTTTGCCTCGTATTTTCCCAACATTTGCTTACGACGACTTGAGAATCGCTGTGAACTTGCACGGCTTGATGTCGAGACTTTGAGCGGCGAAGTCCGATCGATGCCTCGTACTCCACTTCGTTGTTCGTATTTTTGAATGTGAACCGAAGTGAGTAGGCGATCTTAGTTGTCCGGCCTGGAGTAAGATACCGCTCCATTGCTTTTTCGTAGCCCGTCAACGTAGAGTTGCCAAGACTCCTGTTTCAACCACGGGTTCGGCTTTGGCATCGTCGACACGGATTCATGGGCTTCGGTTTTTCGACGAGTTAGCCTCGGCAAGGAACCGCTAGGCTCGACCTTTGATGGCCTTGCGGGCGTATGATATATCGTGCTCGTCGATTCGATTGCCCATTTCGCGATTCTCCCCGATGCTTGAAGCCGTCAATACTTGCCAAGTGGGTAGTCGATGAGGACTTGTATCGATGTGCATGGAAGCACGGACGTAGTCTCCTCGCTGCATTTACCAATGCTAAGGCAAGCTTCTCCGGTGATACACTGCTTCCGGCCTTTTAGTGCTCGGTGATGAAATACACCGAGTCGACGTCCTTCTTCTCGCATCAGATCGCACTTATGGATTCGTCCGAGGCGGCGGTAGAGGAAAAGGACCTCTCCTCTTCGGACGGATAGAGTGGGAGCTCGGCGAGGTAGCTCTTGAGGTCTTCGGCGGACTGTGCACCTCATCCCATGAGAATTTCGGGGCTTTTTTCGAGTACCTTGAAGAAGGGTAGCCGCTATCCGCGGCTTTTGAAAGGAAGCGGCTTAGTGCGGCTATGCAAAGATGTCACCTTGTACGCGTCATGGATAGTCTTCGCATCTTCATTTCCAAAATGGTTTGGACCTTGGTCGGGTTTGCTTTTAGCCTTCTTTTGAAACCCAACACCCTAAGAACTTTTCGGACCGGACCGCAAACGTGCATTTACGGGGATTCAACTTTTAGTTGATTTTCCGAAGAAGCCGAGGACGATCCGAGGTCGGCCACACATGCGCTTCTTCCTTGCTTTTGACGATGATGTCGCTCACGATACCTCCACATTCCGACCTATGTAGAGTGAAATATTTTGTCCACCATCCTTCGATAGGTAGCCCTGCATTTTTAAGGCGAATGACATCTTTTATATCACGAAGACCCAAGTCGGTAATGAAGGCTCTTGGCAGCGTCTTCGTCGTCCATCGTGACTTGGTGATACCACTGTATAAGTCCAAGAAATCAAGACTTCGTGACCGACCAACGCGTCGACCTTCTTGTCAATGTTGGGAAGGGATAGCAATCCTTTGGGCAATGCTTGTTGAGGTCGGTGTAGTCAATACACATCGCCATCCCTCCTCCTTTCTTCACCATCACCGGGTTGGCTATCCGGTCGGATATTCGACCTCGAACAATGATGCTTTTAATAGCTGGTTCACCTCGTCATGAATGACTTGGTTCCGTTAAATTGCGAAGATTCTTTGCTTTGTCGAACCGGCTTTATGTTCGGGTCGGTGTTGAGCCGTGAGTGATGATACTCGGCGAGACTCCGGTCATGTCGGGGAGACCAAGCAAACACGCCCCGAATTCCCTTAGAGTCGAATGATCCGATCCTTCACTTGTGTGTCGTGGTGAAACCAACTCGGCGACCTTCAACGGCTCATCTTTGTCAACGCGACCTCTTCCACCGACCGCCGTGAGTGGCGATGTACTTCCTGACTCCAACTCTTGGGTTTCTTTAATTGCTATGCTCGTGGGTGTTGGACCGAGGTCCCGCACCGTAAGGCAACTTGCATACACTCTTGGCTTGCTTCGATCGCCTCGGATCACGGCCGCCCCCTCGTGGTGGGTATTTTTATCGTCGGTGGTACGTTGAGCATACCGCCGCTACTGACGTTCACCAATCTCGCCTAGTATGATGTTATACGGCGAGTTGGCCTTCACTACGAAGAACCGCACCACCTTGGTCGAGGTCGCTGGTGCTTTCCCCACCGTGACGGTAGCTCGATTATTCCTTCGGCGCGTCTCTTCCCGGACGAAGCTTGGAGTGGCGGCGGTGCTCGTGCGGGTGTGCTTCTCTACTCCTAGCTTGTCAAAGCAATCTCAAGAGGATGCTTACCGACGCCATTGCCAATGTAAACGCTGCTTACCAATTTATTTGCGACTACTACCGGATCACCAACGCATCCCGGTGAGGTATCGTCAGAGTACGGGTCGCCCTCGGAGAAGGTGATCGCCGTCCTTTCTCGAACCTCTTATTGGTAGGTTCGCGGTTACAGGACTTGGCATCCGCCAGGAGACTTCGTGACTCCACCTGGGAGCCCGTAATAGTGGAGACCACCCGTCATATTGGGGCTCGCCATCTCCTTCCTCGCCGGTCTTTGCGTTTTGTTTTTGTAGGGCACAATTTCCTCTTCCTCCTTTTTCTTCTTTTGACTTTGGTCGGCTTGCGACTGCCCTGGTATTTCTTCGTGATCCGTCCCAACTAGCACTCTATTTCACCCATGAGCTCTTTGCACTCTTCGATGTCGTGCCGTAATCATCATGGAATGAGCAAGATTTATCCATAGGTCGGCACCTCTTCCTCCCGCCATCGGTCGAGGCTTCTCGAATAGGTTCATATAGGAGCGTGAATTTACGCTCTCGGCCGTCAACGGGTGTATTGAGGTCGCCCGAGGCGCGCGGACCGAGCCTCGACTTTATCGGGCGATGTAATCCCAAGCGCGCCGCCGCCTCGTTCCGATCTTCCTTCCTTCGCCTCTTCTTCCTTTTTCCAAGGTCTGCGCCTTGCGCTCAAGCTTTCTTTGTCGCCTCGTCCGCTTTGGCGAACCGGTTGCTATGCGCCACGCTACTGTTGCGATGCGAGGTTCGTGCCAGACGATCTCACGATGCAAGCGCCCCGCCGATGCCGCTTTTGGCCGAGACGACTAACAGTCGTTCACGCCTTCGACCTTCAAACACTCCTTGTTAAACCTTGTCATGAAATCGCCGATGGACTCATTACGGCTTTGCTTATGCGTGAGAGGGTGTCGATGACGTTTTGATTCCGCTTTTGGAAGAACCTTGATGGGGCGCACCATCGTCGCGATAGAGCCGATGCTTCCGTAGGTAGACCGTCGAACCACCGCGGGCGTTGTCGACGAGTAACTCCGGAAGAGTTTACACATATGAACCGAAATGGTTGGTTGATCATGTTGTATCGAACCGAGAGGAAGTTCTCAGGATCTCTCACCGTCGTAGGGCGATGCTTGGTACCCTGCACTTATCCTAGGAGAAGTGTTAGTATTCTATTTGAGAACGGGTGGCTATCTTCCGTATCCATCGGGCCGCTATCCGAGATCGGGACGGAGTTCACGATCGAACTCGCTTAGGTGACTCGGACCGACTTCGCGACGACCGATGCCTTTTCTGCTTGCCGTCGTCCCTCGAGATCGGGCGAGTTCATTGGATGGATTGGCGACTCGGCCGGCTTCGCGGTGATCACAACGCCCTCTCCCGCTGCTCGTTCCTTGCGCGCCGGTTTGGGCCCCGACCTCGTTGTGATGCCTCGTATCTAGATGAGGCTTGGTGTTCCGCTCTTCGTGACGTGGCCGACCACGTGCTTTACCGAGAACCGAGAAAGCTCTCCTTATTTTTCTCGAGAAATCCTCGACGACGCCGCTGAGGTTTACTTATGAGCCGGAGGTTCCCGGATTATTGCTACGATTGCCTTCGCTATGGTAACTCGCCTCCCGCAGACGGGTGTCCGTGCTCGTCAAGACTTTGGATATGCTACTCGGGGTTTCTTCTCTCGATTGGGCTCTTCCCGAGTTGAGCTTCAGCGTTCCTTTCGCCGCCGGCGTTGTTGTTCTTGCGTGACGGTCTGGATGACGGCTTCGTGTACTGGTCATGATTATTTCAGAACGGTGGTTGATCGAAACACAAAATTTCGCTTCCCATAGACGGCCAAATGATCGATCTTAAATTGTAGTGAATAAACGCGTGAGAACACCAAAGATTTACGTGGTTCGATCATGAATAAGATCTACGTCCACTGGGCAAGAGAGAGTATGTGTATTGAGGTGTGAAGCGAATTACAAAGAGAGTGAGTCAATCTACGTCGCTAATCTAAATCTATTTATACACAATGATCGACCTGATCTCGAATCCAAGTCTTCTAACTGTGATTCGAGATCCCATCCTTCTCAATTGTGATTCTTTAGATATACCGAAATTTCTGCGTTCCCACCGGCTTCGTGAGTCTTCACAGTACGAACTCGTCTGCGCCGATGTCGGGTTTCGCCATCAGACGATCTTTGCCGCCCCAGAATGCCTGTATCCTATCACCAAACTTGCGCAAATCCTCCGGAAATCCTCACACACGTACAAGATTTCGCGCTTCGAAAAGGAAGAAAACTGGGAATTTTTAAGGGTTTTTGTTTGTGATCTTTTTTGGTATCTGATCTAGAGGTTTCTGACGGTGGTGGCGAAGATGGAAGGAGGAGAGAGAAAAGAGGAGGCGTCGCTCCCGCGGGACTACGTTACACTGGCCCAACTCCAAGAGCGGTGGCTGCAGAAGCAAGAAGAGGTAAAGCGGAAGAAAAAGCAGGAAGAAGATGAGAAGAGAGAGAGAGATGCGCGGGCCCATAATGAGAGTCAGAGAGGGGGCGCGAAAATGGGGGCGGGTTTGTCAGAGCGACGGGCGTGATTCAAGAGAAAGGGAAGGGGAAGGAGATAATTTGTGGTGGGCCCGGTGATGCAGGAGAAAACAGCAAGAAAATACGGAAAAATGGAATAAGACGTAAAAAGAGAAGGAATTTCAAAGGGGCTGCGGCGGATGAGGAAAAGGAGAAAGTTGGGGCTGAGGTGTTGAGTGGCGGAGTGGAGATTGCTGCCGGAGGCGCTGGGATTTTGGGCGGGGAAGGGGGAAGTGGTGATAGGTCGAGTGGGGTTGAGGAAGTACGGAATGTGTATGAGGTTGAGGTTTTGCAAAGAAATGGAGAGATTGCTCATGTGAAGCTAGCTTATTTGAGAGGTGGATTCAAGAAAAATGGGAGAAATAAGAGTTCATCTAGAGTGAATGAGTTAAAGCAGAGTGAACTGGGAATTGATTTAGAGAATGAGTTGAAGCAGAGTGAACTTGCAGTAGATTTAGAGAAGGAGGAAGGTGAAATGGGTCGTGGTAAGATGTGGAGAAGGAGAGGGGGAGAGAGAGGCAGAGGGAGTAAGAGAGGGGAAGAGATAGTGGAAGGGAGAGGGAGAGAGAGAGGGAGTGAGAGAGGGGAAGAGAGAGAGAGGGGGGAAGAGAGAGGGAGAGGGAGTGAGAGAGAGGAAGAGAGACGGGTAGAGATGGAGTGGGAGTGGAAGAGGGGAGGGGAGGGAGAGGGAGAGGGAGAGGGAGAGGGGGAGGAGGAGGGGGAGAGAGAGGGCGAAATGGAGGCAATCTGGAGAGGAGGATAAACATGTTGAAGGAGTATAGGCCTGTTCTTGTAGAGGGTAATGAAGTGGATTCAAAGTTGGAAAAAAAGGCTGAGGATGAAATTTCTGAGGTTTGTAGTGAAATAACTAGTTTAAGAGTTGGTGATAGGAATGGAATCTGGGGGCGTGACAACAAGGCCAAGGAGTATGGAGTTGAAGGGGAAGGCTCAAATGGTGATAAGGTGGCAGTTGAGATCGAGGAGAAGGTGGATCATGGAGTTTTAGCTAGAAAAGGAGAAAACGGGGGCTTTGGGACGGGATATCGAGCAATTGGAATCCGGGGTCATGACAGCAAGGCCAAAGAGGATGGAGATAAAGGGGAAGGCTTAAATGGTGAGATACTGGCAGTTGAGCTTGAGAAGAAGGCGGATCATAAGATCTTACCAAGAAACAGTCAAAACCGGGGGTTTAGGAAAGGATACCGAGCAAATGGATTTCGGGGGCGAGACAACAAGGCCAAAGAGGATGGAGTTGAAGGGGGAGGTTCAAATGGTGAGATAGTGGCAGTTGAGCTTGAGAAGAAGGTGGATCATAAAGTTTTGCCAAGAAAAGGTGAAAACGGGGGCTTTTGGAAAAGATATCGGGCAAATGGGAATCGAGGGGGAGGTTTTGGGAGGGGATACAAAAGGCCTGAAATATCTGATGACTACGAAATGAAATGGAGAGAGAGTGGTAAGGTGTGGGTGAAAAAGGAAGACAAGTTGGATGCATGATGCTGCTGGAGTTGGCTACTTTAGTAACTTTCTCTATTGCCTGATCTCCATTGTGAATAATGCAGGAAATTAATTGACCTTTTTTTGCTTCATTATTTCGCATTTGCTAATTCTGCTGATGTTATTGCTATAGCTGCATTTGTTGCTTGCTTTTAACTGTTGAGACTTAGTTCTGTATATTTTATATGCTTTAGAGTTCTTGTGTAGTCGAGTATGCTATGGTTCTTGCAGTTGTTCTCAACTTGTTGTAGGTTCATCAGTCATCACCAATACCATATTTCATCTGTTGCATCATGTATCTTTAGTTTATCTAATATTACTATTTCTACCAGAATAAATATTTATGTAATATAAACTGGTGGTGATGGAGAAGATTGATCTTCTCTTGAATGAAGTGGACCATGTTGGTGAATAAGGACATTTGAGGTGATCGTTGTTGGTAGAGGTCGTTTATTCAGAGAGGTTAATGCGAATGCGATCGAATACTTTTTATATATATATTTGTCCCAACAACCCCCTCTCACCAAAAATATATGTTGTGAGGTTATTTTAGTGAAAAGGAAATGCATGTAGATAAATAGATTGATTTAGCATGTTATTCTTACATATGCTACCTATATCTAATGGACACAGGAAAAAGAGCTTCTCATTTGATTATATCTTTCGTTGCAAAACCACAAATGATGTTCCCCGTGTCTGCTTTCAGCTTTCAGGAGCTTCAGTAGATCATTGAGAGTGTGTGAAAGACATACCAATCAGAAGAATGATGATTTCTATCACTACGACTGTCGTAGTTTCATACGGAATGGCTACTTGTTTAGGCTGAATCTGCGTTTCTATTGTTTCGTGGGTCAAGTATATTCCTGCAATGTGGTTTCTGCAGGACAAACGCATCTCATTCTGGATGTATTTGATAAATAATTTGCATTTGGAAATATGTGGAATTCTGATGGTTAAAGCTGAACAACTGTGCCCTGATTTACATTTATCTGCATTTCTGGTTGTATGTGAAATTGAGAATTCATCACAGTTCAATTGGAATGAAGAAGTTGTCAGATTGTGGACTGCCGATTTGATTGGGATATAGAAACAGTTTTAGGGCATAGAAACTTGTGTCATAGAATCTTATAGGTCAAAATTCGTAAGACGGGTCGATGTATGGATCCTAAAACCATGTTTGGTCACTTGTTTGTAACTTTGCTGGTGTTTTATTGTATTTAGATTTGAATTTTGATACGTCTTAAGATTGTTTCAGGCAAGACTCCTTATTATGGCAGTGCAATTTCACATGCACTCTATAATACAATTTTGTTTAGTACTTTTGAGTTTTGAGATATCTAGATGCACAACATATAAGCCCAATGAGGAAAATGGAATCAGGCTAACTAGCTCCATATTTTCTGGCTTATAATAAGTACGTCATATTCTCTAAATGGAAGGACGAACTGTATTTAACAAATGACAACTCTATGCATAACATGTTGGATCATACAGCTGGACATGGATTTCTTAATGGCCTATGCAATTTTTTTTAGTGTGTGTGTAGACTTGTTGCCATTGGAATTAGACTCAATTCAAATTCGGCCTAAGTCTCGTTGCATCTTAAGCATTGAACACAAATTTCCCATCAGAATTAAATATGGCATGATAGAGTACATAAATGCATATACGATTCATAAACTTGCTATTAAGGTCTCTATTGTAACGGTTTCAGGTTTTGATTCCATTAAGTTTAGAATTCATGCCATTTTAGAATTTTAATAAGTTACATAACGTTGGAAGATTCTGTCATTTCAAATCCTATTACAAGAGGTCCAAAAACATGATCATCTCCAGCTACTAAATGGGAGAGCTACTTCCATTTCCTCTCTCATCTCCAAATATGTCAAACAACAACAACACCCGTGGACAGCCGCGGCCACCTCCACCTCCGTCCCATCCCGCCCTCGAGCAGCTTCCAGAAGTCCAGTACTGTATCAACAGTCCACCACCTTGTGTCAGTCCCATAGTCTGTTTTCTCCAAAAAATTGCTTTTCTTGATTTTTGTAAAACTGATTCATTTTTGCCTCAGTTCCCATATTCTGTTTTATTGTCATTTTCTTATTGCAGTGCATGCAATTTTGTTGGGGTTCCAGCATTATGTTCTGGCGCTTGGCTCCATTGTTTTAGTTCCAACATTGCTAGCTCCTCAAATGGGTGGTAGTGATGTAAGATTTTTCCACTCCTGCATATCTCAGATACCTTTAAAAAAATTCCATTTTAATCAGCTGTCTGAATTTATTACATTATCTGCAGAAAGACAAGGCAAAGGTGATCCAAAATTTACTATTTGTTTTTGGTGTTAACACTCTGTTGCATTCCCTTTTCGGGACGAGGCTGCGTTCAGTCATAGGCAGCTCTTACGCATTCTTGATTCCTGCGACTTCCATCACAGTCCAAGAGATACGCAATGATGCATCCACCTGAGCAGGTTGAAAACAATGGATACATAAATGTATATATGTCACTCACTTTTCTTGGTTAGTATTTTTGAATGCTTTTGTTTATTGGTCAGAGATTTTTGCTAACAATGAGGCAGAGACAAGGAGCTTTGATCATGAGTTCTTGTTTCCAAATGATCTTCGGATTCACTGGCTTGTGGCGAAACATAACAAGGTACTGCACATTGCTAATGCAAGTTTTGCTCTTACTATATGTTTCTAGCTCTCGTCTTAGGCGGCTCACGCCGCTGGTTACTTTTACTGGACTAGGTCTCTACTATCTTGGCTTCCCACAGGTAAAATACTATGTTTCAAGGAATCCAGATAGTTTTTGCCTTTTTACGACATGAATCTTGAATCATACTAAACATAGTCTGTCCTAACTTTGTTTGTAGATAGCCAAATGTTTTGAAGTCGGCCTACCAGAACTTGTCCTCATCTTTGTAATCTTGCAGGTAAATTAATGACTATTTATTCATAAAATTGTGATAATAAATACTAAAAATGAACTTGTTTTTAACAGATTCTCCCAAAATATGTTGAAGAGGCCAATCTGCGACAGATATGCGCTGCTTATATCCGTTGCAATCTTGTGGATTTATGCAGAGATCCTAACAGGGAGCGGCACCTTCAAGAAATCGAAACAAGCTAGCTGCCGCACTGATCGCTCTGGCCTCATTCGCTCCGCTCCTTGGTATATTTCCTCATCTTCAGACAAAGATCCTTAAAACTCTAGTCTGGGCAGCCATTTTTTTTGCCAGATTTGGATTTATCATCTTAATTTGAGGCCATAATTAACTTGCAGGTTTTACATAACGCTTCCGTTTCAATGGGGGCCTCCAACTTTCACTGCTGGGGAAACCTTTGCAGCAGTAATCGCCTCATTTGTAGCTCTGATTGAGGTCTAATTAAACTCATCTTCATCATTTTCTCACTATATACATAACATTTTTTTGCGCGTTTTTCTTGAAATTTCTGTTGCATTTTCGTGGCAGGCGACTGGCTCGTTCATTGCAGCAGCCAGATAAGGCAGTGCAACGCTAGTGCCACCTTCAGTAATCAGCCGAGACGTTGGCTGGTTAGTAAGCTATATGTGCTAATTTCATTCATGAAAAAACTCTACATTATTGTAGCTTCGTATCCAATTAAAAAACTCATTGCTTAATGTGTGTGTGTTTAGGGGACTGGAACTCTGCTCAATGCTCTCTTTGGCAGCATCACTTGCTCTATAGCAACAGTAACAATTTTTTTTTAACATATACATAGATTTATTCAACATATACATAAATTTAACTTCTTACATATATATAATATTGATGGCCTATCTTATGCAGATAACATGTAGGTCTCTTAGCCCTAACAAAGCCCAAAGCAGAAGAGTCATCCAAATTTCATCCATCTTCATGACCGTCTTCTCCATTTTCGGTATGCATATTATTAGATTCGAATTGAAGATCTAGCAAGAAAGAATGAAGGAGGGGGTAAATGTGTCTTTTTGTAGGGGGACATGTTCCTAGGTGCACAAGCTAGGACATCGTAAGATGCACAGTGTAGTTTGTAAGTTAATTAGAATATTCGTACTTGAGATACTAAGAAGAGGACACGTGGAATGGTCCTCAATTACACATGCACACAAAAAATGGTTACAAGTATGATGGGTGAGTCAGTTCTGCCTTATAAACACCTCTGGTCTGGGACATACAATACAGAGCTACTAAAGAGGGATCCGAAAGCGCCCTTAAGTATTAGCTTGAAAGGCTAAGGCACAGACAACTCTGGTTAGCGGATCTGACTGAGCTGTTTAGTAGGACAACTCCATCCTAAATGAGCGAAGCAAAGACTCTTTATGGCACATGAACTCTGCCATGCGAGATTTGACACATCAACTCTATCATGTGAGAGCTGGCTCAACAACTCTATCATGCGAGGTCTGGCACAACTCTGCCATGTGAGATCTGGCGCATGAGCTTTGTCATGCAATATTTGTTCGACGAACTTTTCTCTTCATTCCGAGGTCTTATTGACTTGTGTATATTTATCCCATATCACATATTCACTTCTTTTCAATACCAAACATATAATGAAATTTAAGCTCTTTAAATATGTTAAAGCCCTATTTGACCGACATCGACCTTGGTAAAGTTGAATAACCCCTTCTCTTATAAGGCTTTTAAGGGATGATGATTCCAACTTTAATACAGTGAGGGTCAAAGCAGGTTCAAGTCGACGATGATTTGTTTGGTCCCCGTATAGTAATCGATAGTCATACTGACGTGTTAAAGCCCTGCTTGCCCCACATAAGGGGATGATGGGCCCAGTTCTAATAGAATTTAACAATGTTTTATCACATGAATCTTAGGAAAATTTGGCGCCATCTTCGCATCAATATCCCTACCGATCATAGCAGCATCCTACTGCATCTTCCCGGGGCATGTCTATAGGTAGATCTTTTGACAGAAATTCACGTTCCATTATGATGTAACACAATCCCATCTTCTCCCCAACCTTAAAACAAACAAACATATATGTAATTAGTGTCTGCATGAAGCATCTGCAGGGTTAGGGTATCTGCAGTTCTGCAACCTCAACAGTTTCAGAACAAAATTGATACTAGGGCTCTCCTTCTTCGTCGGAATCTATCTGCCGCAGTATTTCAGGGAGCATCAGCTCATCTCAGCAGCCGGTCCCATACACACCCCTGCGCTGCAAGACGGGTACGTACTAAAACAGACGTCGCTTTTTAAAACAAGAAAATCTCTTAAACTTAATCTCTGCTAATTAAATTAACGAATTCCTGCAGTTCAATGACATGATATCTGTGATGCTGATGTCGCATGCGAATGTGGGCAGGGTGGTGACGCTTCTGCTGGACTGCAGCCTCGATTATGGCTATGAGCAACGGTTCTTACTGGTGGGATAAGTTCGTTGTGTACGCAAGGATGTGAGAAATGTTGATGAGTTCTATAAGCTGCCTGGCCACCTCAATAGATGTTTTCCATCTTTCTAATTTTGTCAAGAATGTTGAGGATTGAAGGGCACAATGTTGTTAATTTTACTCTTAGATGTTCCTAGTTAAATGTTTTTCTTTTGATGATATCAAATTAACTGTGTTGTTTTGTGCTAGATGATTTGTTTGCATAGAGACCGAAATTGAGTTGAGTTGTGCTAAGTCTTAAAACGAGTTCGAATAAGATCTTTTATACATAAATAGCAGAAAAGAGTTTTGGTTGAGACTCGAATAAGTTCATCCATATACTAATCATTATCGATCATTTGTTTATTATAGAGAAATAAATAATTCATGAGACAATAATGGTTTATTCCTAAAAATATATCTTCACACACGAGGCTATCCGTCGGGGGTGTGTAAGAACCGAACCAAATTGAAAAAAACCGACCGAACCGATCGTTTTTGATCGGTTCTGTTTTTGAGAAAATCGGTTTTCGGTTCGGTTCAAATTTTTAATTAAAATCGGTTTTCGGTTCGGTTTTATATTTTAGTTTCGGTCGGTAATCGAATCGAACCGAAAAATATTATTTTTATATATTTATATATTTTATATAATATTAATTAATATTTTAATTAAATAATTAAGATTAAAATATGTTTATTTAAAAAAATATACATATAATATATGTTTCGGTCGGTTTTTCGGTCCGATCGAAACTGATCGATTTTTTTGGTTCGATTTTCAGTCGGCGAAACTATCAATCGGTTCGGTTTAAAAAAAAATATTCGGTTCGGTTTGAAAAATTTCGGTTGGTCAGTCGAACCGACCAACCGATGCACACCCCTACTAACCGTTGTTAAAAAAGGCAAACGGGGCTTACATAGATTTGACTAAGTTATCGTATCTTGATTTAAAAAAGCAATTTGATGTATCTATTTGGCCATCATGAAAAAGAAAGAAAGAAGAAAAAAAAGATCCGCATCAGTTCATAAACATGATATATACTCAAGGTACATGAATCATTCTTTTACACCCAAATTCATAATTGATAAAATTAATTAATTGACTGAAAAAAGAACAACAATAGGAGGTAAGATACCAGATAGAATTCAAATACATTAATGGCTGGAGATAGTAAGAGTTCTTCGAGCTATTTCGTTGAGAATATACGATCGGCGTATTCTAACTAATTATTATGAACACATGTTTCTAATTCGATGATGATATCTAATCAAATGTTAAATAAATTACTCTCTTTGTCTCATTTGAAGTGCACCATTTGGATTTTCCCTTTTTAAATATCTCATTTTATTTTAAGAAATTACAATTTTTTTAATGAAAATCCTCAAGACTTAGGTTAAATGAATGAAAGTAGTAGCTAATAATAGATATATATAGAGATGAAAATTGAAGACACAAAAGCTTTGATAATATTTAATTATTTTAATTTGGTTTCAAGGTTGAATTTTTTCACTAAAGTGTCTAACCTTTGGATATTTAGTACTAGTAGGTGTGCCAAAATGTAGGTCACGTGCGTGCATGGATTTTTATTCAATAATTGGTGCGCCAAGTGTTAGAGAAAACAATAATTGATGGCAATCAACATGGCCAAACTCTTGTTTTTTATTATTCTGTGGACAAATACATCTATCATCGTTTGGCCAAACATTTGACTATAATGCAATCACTAAAAAGAAGCCATAATTAATTATTGTGCGCAGCACAATCTGACATATTTTGCCACGATTAATGGCCCCCCAAGTGTATGAATATTACATGATGAATTGAATATATGTTATAATTTTTTTTAAATAAATTGCAGAATAACCAATTAATACATATTAGATCATATCTAAATAAAATAAACAAATAACCAAAGATCTTATATTAAAAGGAGATTTTTAGTGCTTCAATTTTTTCACTTGGCCGATAGAACTCATCGTCAGAATCATAACATTTTAGACATATTAGCTAGTATACATAGAATTTAAGGTTTCGTACACTGTTGCAGAAAATAATAGAACACCCTTTTCTTGATTTTTTTTTTCATTTTCTTTTACTGCATTTTCCAAAATTTTGAAACATTCACTAGTGCAGCAGCTATAATTGATTTGTAAGAAAATTTATTCAAAAGAATTGTTCTCAAATTTTTCTGCAATCAGCTAAGGCTAATTACTGCGCACGTACAAGTTGTGAAAACAATATATACATTTGACCACATAGACAAAAATCTATCCAAAAATAAAAATCTTAACTGATATATTCTAATTTTACAGTAATTTTTTATTACACCCCTATGATATTATTCTCAATTATTAGAGGAACCATGTAGTGAGAGGATGATAAGACTATACATAGCTGGGATCTCTTGTCCCTTTCCCCAAATCTCTGTCAATTCTGCAAGATATGTGGCTTCAAATTCTATGTAAGGCACACTTCACCACATGATTTATAAGAAACCCCCATAAATTTTGCACCCTCGTAAGTAATTAATTGGCGAAATATATACAAGTACATATTTTTGTAAAAGTGTCTACAGGATATAACCATTTTGAAAAATTGATATATTGTATACCCATTTGCTTTTTTAATATATATCTACAGAGTCTTGTGACACGCCAACGACATAACAAGAATATTTTGTTTGTTAACTAAATCAATAAATGATTGCGAAATGAATAGACCAGAAACATATTAAATTCCATCCATTCATTTATGTCCTGTACACACTTTTATGTTTCCGGTCAAGAATTTATGTAATTAAATTTTATGTTTCCGGTCAAAAGTGTGTACTTGACCGGAAAGTGTGTACTTGACCGGAAACATAAAATTTAAATTACATAAATTAAATGAATGAATGGAATGGAATTTAATATGTTTCCGGAGTTTTATTAGTATTAATTCCGGTCGTATGATTCCAGTCGCATGATTAGTATTAAATTTATGTTGATATATTAAATTTCCGGAGACATTAGTATTAAATTCTGGTCGCATGATTAGTATTAAATTCTGGAATTTAATATGTTTCCGGAGACATATTAAATTATGTTGATATTGATCATTGAATTTAATAATAATTATTACTTCTTGTCTCCGGTCGACCGGAATCAGCGAATTTTCGATCGGAAACAAGGATATATCAAATTAATTTAATACTAATTAATTTAAAATGAATGTATGATATTTAAATTAATATTTACAGGTAATCTATGATGGAAATTTTGCAAAATATTGAAATGCTGAAATTATCACACAACTTATTAATTATGAGAAATATTTAATATTAAAATTATCCTTCATATTTACAGTTAATTTAATACTGCACAAAATAGTACTACGAAAGTAAAAGCTTACAGCTATAATTGCAGAAAAATTGAAGAAGACAAATAAATACTGAAAAATTGAAGAAAAATTGCTGAAAAAGAAGAGAAAGATTTGACCACCAATAATTGAACCAATTCTCTCATATTTATACAATCGATCGGTAACAAATACAAATCCAATAAATTCAAGTATTCACAATTTGCTCTTGCTCTTGCTCCTCTAATTTTCTTTGGTTCATTTCGGTTTTATATTCAAAATTTTCAAATTTATTTCTTCAATCCAGATCCCAGCAGCTATGTCTCAACAAGTAAGTTATTCAAATTTTTATTTATTTTCGACCCGATTTTTGAATTTATTGTTGTTTAAGATATTAATTTGTGTTTAGATTTATTATTGTTAATTTTGTTGTGATTTATTATTGATTATTGGTTTGGATAAATTATTGCATAATTCGTTTAGATAATTAATTATTGCATAATTGGTATAGATAATTGGATATTATAATTGCTTAGATAATCGTCAGATACATTTATATTTAAGTGAGTATTTTAATGTATAGGTTAATTTGGATTAAGTTATGCATTTCGATTAACGTAGGTGAACTTAGATGTTTTTATATGATTTTATGGGTTTTCAAATTTATAAGCTATTAATATAACGAAAAAAAAAACCCATAAATGAATCAAAAAATTAATTAACACGTAAAAATTGAAAATTCCGGTTGATAATTCCCTTGATTCCGGTCGACCGGAATCACGGTTCATCGACCAGAATTTTTGATTTTTATGTGTCAATTAATTTTGTAATTGATTCCTTGATTCCGGTCGACCGAAAACATAACCGAAATCAAGGATCATCGACCGTAATTATCGATTTTCATGTGTCAATTTATTTTGTAATTGATTCATTGATTCCGGTCGACCGGAAACATCAAATTGGTCGACCGGAATCAGGGATCATCGACCGGAATGAAGGAAATATTTTGTAAATTTAATACTAATTATCAAATTTTGTTTAGATTTTATTTATTTTGTTTAGATAATTCGATTATTTATTTCAGTCCTCTTTTAATTAATTTATTGTAAAAGACTTTAATTATTTATAATTGAGACTTTAATTATTTAACTATTTTTTCTTAATTTGATTGTAGCGATAATTTTAGTATAAATCAATAATTGTTTTTATATCCTATTCTTTAAAAAAAATCTTATAATTTTTTATATCCCATTCTTTTAAAAAAATCTGATAAATCGTATATCAATTTTGAATATAGAAAAATCAAAACGTAATATGATCATTTAGTTAACATAATTCGTTTAGATTACAAAAACGTCATGTTAATTTTGATGGTAAATAATTATGATGTAAATGACTAATTAATTCATGCGTTAATTATTGTTGTTTATGATATTATTTTGTTTAGATTAATTATTGTTAATTTTGTTTACCTTTGTTTTGTTTATTTGTTTAGATAATTCGATTGTTTCTGCTATTTATAATTATTGCATAATTCGTTTAGATAATTGGATATAATTATTGGATAATTCGTTTAGATAAGTCCCGACATAATTCGTTTAGATAAGTCCCCTTTTAATTAATTTATTGTAAGAGACTTTAATTATTTAATTAGACTTTGATTAGATTGCTATTTTTTTCTTATTGTAGCGATAATTTTAGTGTAAACATTAAGAATGTATATTTGTTTTATACATTAGAAAAATCATATTAAGAATGTATATTTCTGCTAATGTAATCTTGTTGTTGTTATAGAGGTCGGGATGGAAGAGCATTATTGTTAGATATGGAGGGCACTGAGATCCTTCTTTATGTTACATTGGGGGGTATCAGTCAAATGCCTTTATTCGAATGGACAATGTAATTATCTCGGAGTTCATCGATATGATTGATCAAATTATGTTGGGAAATTCGTTCAGTACAACCTACCAACTGCATTATCTATCGAGATCTCGTAGTGGTGGAATTATCAAATTAGTTTTGAGTAATGATGATCAACTTGTTCGATTGGCTCATGATGCCCAACCAGAGGTCTATATGACTCACGATGCCGACACATCCCAATCGGAGCAAGAACTATATAGACCTTCGTTTGAGATACCATCCTCGTCAACATATGATTGCACTTCCCAACACATATCGTTCGATGCGTCGTTTACACAACAATTTGCATCATCTGATTGGTTTGATGCTGATACATCTCAATATATGCCGCAACACATGGATCCATCCAGGAATTCTGTTTCCCAACATATGCTGCAACCAGGGGCTGATACACTTGTTGAGGACATCGATGATGAAGACTACGTTGAAGAAGAAGAAGATGAAACAGAGTCAGATGAAGATGAAGAAGATGCTTTGGTGAGCTATGGCTCATTTGTAGAGTTTGACGCATGGATCCGTCGAGAGGGTGGATTCGGGAAGCTTCTATCTACGATTATGCAGAGTAACATGCAAGCGCACGTAGGAGGCCTAGATCCAGAAGAAGTTGAGGAGATGAGCAACCGGCTAGTCCCGTTATTCCTCATGATGCTTCGATTAATCTCTTGCTCGTCCTCCGGACTCGGATCCGACTCACGAGCCGAGCGAAGGTTCCATCTTCGACGCCAGTGGCGAATCAAGATATCCGTGGGGCTATGGCATTTGGAACGTCGAGTAGAATTTGTTATTCCTCGATCCGATAATTCGAGGATTACATTCAAATGTCGATATCATAATCGCGTCCTTTTCTACTATGTGCATCGCAAGAAGGTGGATTTTGGTTTGTCCGCAAGTTTGATGCTATACATACTTGCGCACGTAACCCAGTGAATATCGGAGTAAGGAAGGTGAATGCCCGTGTAATTGCAGCATACATATCACGAAAAATCCGAGAAGACGATGAAGTGCTAAAGCCGAGGTCCATTATGGCTTATTTGCAGCGAGAGTACGGTGTACACGTTACATATAGTGTAGCAATGCGAGCCCGTAATAGGGCGATCGAGATGATATACGGTGGACATGAAGAATCATTTCACTACTACCGAGTTATCTCGCATATGTTACGGATGAGCAATCCCGTTCGATGACCGACTTGGATATTGGATTAGATGGTCGGCCCACACTCTTTGTCGCGCTCGGTTCATGCAGATCAGGCATACATTGTGCCTCCAACCCGTGATTGTAGTGGACGGTACGCACTTGAAGGGCCGCAATAAAGGCATATTATTCGTTGCCGTGACAAAGGACGGCAACGAGCAAGTTTTTCCATTAGCTTATGGAATTGGTCCGATCGAGAATGATGTCTCATGGACTTGGTTTCGGTCCTCGACTACAAATCGCTTATGGATCAAATCCGTAGATGTTGATTGTTTCGATGCCCATGTCAAGATAATAAATGCGGTCAAGTGTGTCTACCCGATGCAACACACGGATTATGCTATTACCATCTGCTGAAAAAATCACCCGTTTGGGCAACCATCCGCAGTTATTCCGAAAGCCGCTTATGCGTGCAAGATGCATACTTTGAAAAGCGATGGCTATGTTAAAGTCTCGTGAAGGCTGATGGTAGTGGCGCATATACCAAGTTGGTGGAGGTTGGAGTGCAGTGGGCTAGATCACGGTGCTCGTTAGGTGCTACGCTTTTATGACATCGAACATTGTCGAATCATTCAATTCTCGATTATTGTGGGCTAGACGATTGCCAATTTGCTCAATGATTGAGGCAATCCGTCATATTACGTAAAAATGGTTCGATGAGAGACATGAAGCGAAGAAAGAGGTACGCTGTGAATTGACCCACAAGCGGTAGCGTAAGATGATGGTATCAATGGAACTATCACGTAGATATGATGTAGTGCCCTCATCAGACTCCACTTTCAAAGTCAAGCACATAATCAAAACATTTAGAGTGAATCTCAATACGCAATCGTGTGCGTGTTTGGAGTGGGACATGGATATGATACCGTGTTCTCATGCTGTTGCAGCTATATGGTACGCATTTAAGTTTAATTATGTTAATTTTTTTTGATCAATTTGATTTCACTTACATATAATTGATTATATAAATTTTTTAGTCAAAAAAATCACCATATATATAACTATGTGGGGGAGTACTACCATTCTGCAAAGCTAACCAAGCATACTCGTATCGGATCAATCATGTTAAGCCACAATCTAGTTAGACTGTTCCTCTAGATGTTGCTGGAATTACAGTTATGCCTCCTAATAGAGTCCGTCAAGCTGGGCGCCCGAAAGTTGGTCGATATCGTCATCCAACAGAAGTGGGATCGAGTAGTAGAAGTCGTGCACCACGGACATGTAGCTTGTGTGGTAACGAATCTCATACTCGTCGGAAGTGTCCTTACTTGTCAAGAGACGAGTGACATTGTAATGAAAACACTTATTCATGTAAATACATTAATATTATTATTATTATTATTATTATTATTATTATTATTATTATTATTATTATTATTATTATTATTATTATTATTATACTATTGTTATTGGTGTTATAATTGGTTATTTAAAAGCTATTATTATTATTAGTATTTGAAGAACAACTTGTATTTGAATTACAACTTGTATTTGATTTACATTGTAATGAAAGCACTTATTCATGTAAAGACATTATTAACATTATTATCCACATCATCATTGTTATTTGTTATTGATATGAAGAAATTAATCAATTCTCGATAATATCTGACCAAGAATCTATTAAATTGAAGATTGTACAGCTAAAGGAAATTGAATTGAAATTGAAATTGAAATTAAAATTAATCCATTGAATTGACATTGTAATGAAGATCTATTACATGAGATAATATAAAAGAAATCATCATCCTCTACGCGCTCTCGGCACTCTCGGCTTCGTATATGGCTCACATAACTCATATATACTTCCACCTATCTTCTTTCTATATGCTAAAGTATTAGATATACCTCATTCGATGCTCGGTGAACCAGAAATAAGACGTTCTACAGTCATGCACGCAAATGGACCATCACTGAAATCGTCGTCCTGGTCAAATACCTATGAAGCTTCAGCTGGTGTAATAATCGCATCATTATTCCATGGTGGTATTTGGTGGGAGTTAATCTCGAACCATCTAGAGAAGAGCAGAAACGGCCGCAATAATCTATTCAGGCACACGAAGTCCATCATCCTCGCATCCAATTGATCATTGTCCATCCGCCAACGTTGCGAGTCAAACAGCAAGCAATGACCGAGTGCATATCCACGCGACATATCACGAAACGCCGCTCGATGACGCATGGGATGATGATTTATAAAAATTAATATTTAGAGAAAATAAACAAGAAAAATTTCAATTTTTGTAACTTATTGTATTAAATAAGTTACATGCGTGGCACGTAACCATGGTCTATGACAAGCAAAGCCGAGAACAACTGCCATCCAATGCGCTGGTGGCTACCATGTAGAAGTAATGCTTTCAGGGGTAATGATCAATGGTACCTCACGCAGGTCTTGAATGTAGGACGAAAGTGTTGCGTGTACATCGTACCATGCATTTTGCATAAACATCTATTCAACATTGAAAATTAATTAATTCCAGATACTACACATATATAATATATATTGATTGTATTAAAGACACAATACTTACGAAAAAATCGGTATCAAGGATGATTGTGTTATGAGAATCCACCTCATCCAATAAGTCGATCCCGGCATCGAGTCTATTCCTCAGATGCATCATGAATAGATCGACCATCTGCAAAATTATTTTAGGGATACATATCAATATAAGTAGATGTACTTCAAAAAAACGAAGCATATTGTATAAAAACGTACTTATCCGAACATCAAAAGGCATCTCCGGCATTTCAAGGTGTACGAAAAATGCAACCTGAATTTGACGGTCAGTACCCCGAACAACCACCTGTGCATTCTTTCTCGTCAAGAAATGCTCGTACTTTATCAATATATCGCCGGGAATTGGACGTGGGATCGGGCTATTAACATACGGTGACCTCATTGCGTAGAAGGTCTCCGTGTCTGCTCACCTCCCAAGCTTCCAACTACAAACATTTAAGCATATGAGTCGCTATAAAATGAAAACATAACAAATATAATGAAATACTATAAACCGCCAAATATGAGACTTGATAGTTACTGTTGTCTAACCATTGTCGATAGGCTCGAAAGTCCGCCTCACGACGCTTACGAGGCGTCGATCACTAAATAGGTCCAGTCCCAATGGAATGATGAGATGCGCCCAGGATCGGTACCATGGATCCGGGAAGAGTAGCGGGGGGTGTAGGGAAAACTAGGTTTAGCCTCGCCTGCAGGATCTATCTTGGATATTTAATTCACCATACATTGATTATATTCCTAGCATGCGTCTATTTAATTAATTACAACACGTAGGGATTTTCTCGTGTTTATCTTTGGATCTGTCGGGGTCGAACAAAATGAACGGATTGAGACTCGTGCTTTGATCTTCTGGACTGTATCCCGGTTGCCCAATCTCCAACGTCGAGTGAGGACGATCTATGGAGAATGCACCGAAAAATCACCCAATACTCTCTAGCAAAACTCGAAAATGTTTCTCTCAATCACTATGAGATTATCGAAAATTTGTGTAGGATTAATGAGCATTAACCTAGACTTTATCTCTTATCTTATATTTATAATGCACTACCTTAATCCCATAAGGAAATGATCTATGCATATCCCATAAATATAATAATATCCTTGTAGGATAAAGAGAATAAAATCTTGCCATAAAGAGCTACATTGGGGGCGCCGATTTTCCTCAGTGCTACGGGCCTGGATGGGCCAGCCCAGGGATCAAATGCAAGGAATAAAGATGGGCCTCAAATAAATTAATTATCTTATGTTCAGCCCAGAACATAAATTAATTTATAAACATTTATTCATGCCACTAGAGAATAAATGTCGACTTACCCTTTATAGCCAAGTTGAGTCGGGCTTGCACTTAGACATTACGAATCCCGTATTTAAGATATCAGACGTCCATTAATTATTTATAGCAATCATCGCTTAAAATAATTAATATCTTTAATTCCTTAAGTAATACCACTCAACCTCATTATTGTACTTGAGCTAACTCAACCTGCAGGGTTTAGTACAATAAACCTTTGAGCTCCTTAAGGGACGCCATCATCCTAAACGGATACGGTGACTCGACATGATAACTAGCGTGACATATAAGATCGCCACCACCCAAGATGCGGAGAATCTTGGGTTAGAACATATAACCCTCACCCATAACAAGTCAAAGTAATGGTCGAGAACTCATACTCACCTAATACCTTATCGAGGTTTAGATCATCGTAAGTCACCGAGATCTTGGTTCTTCACGACGGTCGATAGAAGAACACATCTCATCGTGATCCTTCAATACGTCGAGACGCATACAAAGATAGACAAGCAACTAAGTCAAGTCACTTCTTATCTATATCAGAGCCTATACCGACAACTCGTCCTCAAGTTGTCTCACCATGAAACTTTTATATCTCATTAAGCTTGACCAATCATACGGACTTCGTGATCTTCTACACACCGTATGATCTAACTTATATATGAGATAAGGGACACGATATATGCAATCAAGTATTCAATTCAGATAGGAGATTGTAATAGTGGTAACAGGAAATATTGTATACAAGCTCAACCAAACTGCTTTCAGTATACAAATTCAACATGGGGAGGGTATCACTGGGCTGATGTAGGGCTGGCTCAGTCGGCTCAATATGTCCACTGTCTCGAGGGACATCTGGACTCGGCTGCTGCTCCTGACCTTCATCTCTCGTCGTCGTCGTCGGAAGATTCACGGCCCGAGGTGCAGGTGTATACGTATCAGTGCTATGCGCGCAACCACATCGAGTCTTCTCTAAGAAACTTTCAAACCATTTCTTAATCTTGGGAAGCCACTTTTCTTCCATAGACCTCTCGATGCGTTGCACTGCTCTGTCCTCACTCTCCCGAATAGATTCCTGGATCCAACGACGATCGATGGAACTAAGACGCCGGGGGTGCTCACCACCACTGCTCGATGAAGAAGAAGCTGCCTCCCTGGCATGTTTCCCCGTATCCCGTCTCTCAACAGATGGACGACTATCCACATATGGCCGCTGCCGCTCCTCAACAACCGCAATCTCAACGAACTCAGCCGACGATGTCCTCTGGCTGGGTCTTGAAGGTGAAGGCTCTGAGGGCTGCTCTGATGGAGACCCTGAAAGATCAGGATCCTGAACAAACTGTGGAGCCCTCCTCGGAACTCGACGTCTATGTTGAGGCTCATCCACCGAATGAGACACCCCTGATACACCACGACGAGAAGGGAACTGTCGTCCCTCCCTCAAAGGATTTGACGGTGTCAGAAAATTCACACCGAGTGGAGAGGGGTATGAGACAGACGCCCAGTAAATGGTGGTAATCTCGAATGAGTCAGGCTCGATCGCTGTGAGATGATAATCGACCTACAATAAATTGAAAGATATTATTTAATATTCTAATAAATACAATACCTCATACATGATTTAAAATTATAATAAAATTCAGTACCTCTTGCTCAAAAAGAGGTTGTAAAGCTGCCGATGAGAGCCTACTCTTGAACTTCCACCTCAACACTCTTGATACTGTTGTGGGGTTGACGTAGTTCCCACTATCGTCCCAAGTCCGTATGATCTCGAGTGACCAAACATATAGTGCCCAGACTGGTCCGTAAAAGTGGTACTGAGCATTAGGTTGACAATGCGTCGTATAATATCTCAATATCTCGTAATCAGTATGCCTCTACCAAATCGGCAAAACGCCTCGGATCGTCAACCAATACCCAAACCCAATCAGCTATTACCTTCCCGCCTCGCACTCCAAATACGAATCCATAGAGGAAAATAACGTGGGCCACACGTAAATAGTGACGAAGATCTACATCATCAAAATCACTACTACAAAATATATCTAATAGATTTCTTAATGTAATCTGTGCCCATAAAAAGCCTATATACCTCAACGTCGCTCAAGTCGTAATCTTGTGTGAGATCAAATGATGATGACCCAAATTGCGGTAGGTGACTAGAGCATAATCTCTAATGGAAAAACATATATTTCTTCCATTGATGAAAAAATACATTTCCGGTTGCGTAGGTTCTATTTGACGGGAGACTATATGGTGTAAAGACAAACTAGACTTAGGTCCGAGAATCCAATCAATCATATGACCAAAGCAACCCCCCCTAAACATATCTAGCAACTGTTCGCCGCCCTTATCTAGCAAGACATTCTTAATATACTTAAAATAATCAGTCCTATAATAAGTCTTTACATCCGCCACAACATTTATCGTAGTAGGCCTCAAGAAAACAGGATCAACCTACAATTATATCAATGCCACATATTACACAACGTACAACAAACCAACAAACTACTACAATAATTATTACATATCCACTACAACATAGTTGAGAAGCATAATAAAAAATATTTAATTGTCATTATCCAAATACGTAGGAGACTAATTCAATGCTAATCCAAAGCTGAAATTTCAAATGATAATATGGATAAAGAGTTTTTTACATATTCAATCACATTATTCAAGCCAAAACAAATATCTCATTCAATCGAAAACATACAAGCCATAAACACTATTTATTCAATCACATTATTCAAGCCATATTGTAAAAATCGCATAACTATATTGTTTCAATCACATTTAGCAATATTTATCCAAAATTAACTACTCATATTATTCAATCACATTTAGCAATATTTATCCAAAATATACATACTGTAAAAATCACATAACTATATTGTTTTAAAATAATATACACGAGGACATACCGGTAAGTCCATATTGTCACTCGTTCGTGTAAAATATGGTTTCGCCTGCAATTATTACAAAATTCAATTAATAACTAATTATTAGAAAATTAAATTGATATCGATCGGAGATTGCCTTTAAAACAATTGTTTCAATATATACATATTAATCGTTGTTTCCGGTCGAAGAAGCCTGTTTCCGGACGAAGCCTTCTCTCCCACGATCAAGAGAAGGCTTCACGACCGAAACAAGCTTCACCGATCGAAACAACGATTAATATGTATATATTGAAACAATTCGTTATTTCGTCGAGTGAAGCTTGTTTCGGTCGAGAAGTCTTCTCCCACGACCGGAAGAAGCTTCACGACCGGAAACAAGCTTTAGTCGACCGAAACAACGAATTGTATGTATTTATTGAAAAATTACCTCGGAAGTGAATATTCAAGCTCGACTATTGATTCCGGGTTGTTCTTCATGGAATGGAAATGGAAATTTAGGAAATTCGGGTTGTTCTTCACGGGTTGTTCTCTTCTTATCTTTCCAAATTTCAAAATTGTTCTTCACGGGTTGTTCTCTCTCTCGAAATTTTTGAAAATTGTATGAAGAAGGTGAGAATGCAATGTTTCTGAAGCCAATATATTACACAGACTTTAATTTGCCAAACTCACCAACATGAAATCAAAAATGGATTTAATTTGCATGACTTTAATCGAGTTTGGGAGTTTGCGACTTTAATTTGCATGTAATTTGCGATTTTAATTTGTTAAAGAATCAATTCCTCTCACATCACCGTTTTCACTGTCTTTCTACAAATTTATTTGTACTGTTTTGACTCAAAATATAGTTGTTTAATAGGTTTGGGTATGTGCTGTAGTTAATTTTTAGATTGGGTATGAGTGGTACATATATTACACAAGTTGGGTATATAAGTTGGGCCCTAATTAATTTGCCTCATAGTTTATTGATATAACTCACCTTTTTTTTCTTTTTTCTTTTTTAACACGGAACGAGCCAAGATTTCCCCAACCCCGTGTGGACAAAGGTCACACACACACACACAATGTTGCTATCATGAAGTGGTGAGATGTCACTTTTGGACATTGGTGTAAAGAAAACAAATATGGAGTTATAACAAGTTTTTCTCATCAAACATTTTTGTCCCCCTTTTAATGTTTGGAAAAGCATTGCACTCCCAAGATTTGTTCACTTCAGTCCACCTAAATTTGTTCTCTCTTTCTAGAAATTTAGTTTGATGATTTTTTTCTTATCTCTATCTTCATTATTTTCGTATTAATTATTAATTTGTCGTCGTGCTCTTATCATCTCTTAAGATGTGCCCACACGAGTGCTCAAAAATTAATGTTGTCTACTGTTTGTTTTAGAGCAGATATTTCAAGAAAATATTCCAAAAATAAAAATAATCAATATGTTGTGTGGAAAAATATCAAAATGTAGTGGACTTTGATACTCTAATGCTTCACTTTTTTTGCGAGGTTTTCCTTGGTGAAAACTGGTAGATGGCAGATTTGTTTCTGTTAAAAAATGAGGTTACTGTTTGTAATGTGTGTGTAAAGTCTTGTTGTGGAACAGCAGCTACTACAGACGGACAATATTTTGTTACATATTCTTTTTACTTTTTTTCCTTTACATTAATGAAATCTAGTTGTTCCGAACTGCATGGACACGAAGGACTAAACATGTAGAAATTAGATTAAAGAAATAGATAAAAATTTGAGAGATAGAACATAGGTGTTTCGATTTGGATTTCAGCTGCCACTTAATTTCTTGAGAAATTGAAGCACGGAATTGACAGAGAGAGCGAGCGAGAGAGAGAGAGAGAGATGGCTTCTTAGTTACTGCCTTTTTCTTCCCAGCAAACTGCCTGCAAAGATGCAAAAGGCAGAATTAGGCCTTATTTAGCTAACTAATTTTCATGTCAAAAAAATAAAATAAAAAATCAACCCAAATTCTCACCTGATGATTTGAAGAATCCCACCTTCTTCTTTGGCATCCTCTCTTCCTAACATTGTAAAAAAATCGCGTAAATCTTCGTTTAATTGCAACAAGTGAAAAAGGGGAAGAAAAGATTAATTGAAGCAACAAAGCACCTCAAAATGTGCAGTAGAAACTGAGTGATGATTTTCAGGTGGAACTGTATTGCCCTGAAAATAAAATTCCATTTCAATTAATCAAATGGAAAACTTCAATTTCAAAAAAAGTAAAATATTTGGACTTAAATAAAAAATTGTTGGACTTGCCTGAGAGAAATGCAAGAAAGGAGAGCTAGCAGTGTCATCAAGGCAGAAGCTATGTTGCCTATTCTTGTTGTTCAACTTCGTGTCTCTTGTTTTAGTTCTCTGCTTCCTCTCTTGTTGACGCGGAGGCGCGGATTGAGGTGGGGCGCCCCCGTGCAAATGTGGAGGCCCCGATGAGGCATCGGAGACCATTGAAAGATCCTCGTCATCATCAATATCTTGTTGATCATGATCATGCACATTGGCTCCTTTGCCATGCCTGTTGTGTGTGTACGGATATGTCGAGTTGGAGAGCTGGTCCAAGTACGTAGTCCACCCCGATTCGCACCCACTGATGCACTCACAACTGGATGTGTTCATTCTTCTCTTTGTGAGAGCTAATTGTAAAGATGTAGATGGATAGATAGGTGATATGGACTCTATATAATGATAGGGGGAAAAAAAGAAGAATCACACTCAACTCTCAAAACCCTTGACCATATTTTTTCTTGGCTCTATCCCTTTGCCTTGATATTATACATCTGTTTCTGTAGGAATCAAACTTGCCAGTTGTCTAGGCTACTTTGGTGTTTTGTTTTTGAGGATGAGAGAGAGAGAGGTCCATGGACAATGATAGTGGTAACACATGTATGGAAGAGCTAGCTAATTATATTAATTTCTTGGCCTTAAGAGTAAAAAAAAAAAGCTCCCTAGTTTAAAATCAAGAAGATAGAATTCGAACCAACCGCTTGCATCACGTATAAGTTTTTTGAGTGAAAACAGGTGCGAGGATTGCACAAAAATGTGATGTGCCATTTACATGTCAAACTGCAAACAAACAAACAAAAAAAAAGAAAAGAAAAAATACACACACACATATGCATATGGCTGATAACATCAACTCACATGTATATATTCTCTTATAGTGAAAACCAAGAATTTTCGAAAATCAATCAAAACGGAGAACAAACCAAAAAACGTGCAGTCTTAATTGTCAAGCTAATCAAGACATGATTTTTTCAAGTTTTCACTTCATGACCTTGTCTTGACAAACTAAGCATTCACGCCATCCTCGTCTGGGTTATGCAAGAGTGGATGCTAAGTAGTTGCCGTTTCCCCCCCTAATTAACATCTCGAGTTCTTGAAAGGGGGCTTAAAAAAGGCCAATTTGTAATTTTTTGTCTCAGTTCTTGACTGAAGCAGTTTAATTAGGCCAATGTGTGTCAAAAGTTTTTCCCTCTGGAATACCGACAGCATACTCGTTAGATGGCGTAGAACACGAGCCAATTAGTGCAGCGTTGGCCCATCGCGATGGCAAGGCTGTGCAGAAGAGCCAGCAGAGATGGAAACTGTACCGTATGATTATTTAGGTCCATTCATGTGCTTCTGGTCACAAAACACAGATTGGTGATGATACATACACTGGACAGTACTAGATAAAAAAACACACAACACACACTCAAGTAGTACCATACTCTTCGAATTATCGTCTCAAGACAACGATGAGGGGCTAATCTGGGATAAGCCCATGCAACATGTTTTGAGTGCTCGAGGAGATGAAAAACACCTCAAAAAGAGCAAAAAAACATAGATGGATGTCTGTGGTGTGGCTGCAGTGGTCCTTCGGCTTTGCACATGCTGTTTGCAACGCCATGGACAAAGCCATTTCAGCTTCATTTTCTTCCAATCATGGCCTCGGATTTATTGATTGCCATGCCTTGATTTGGCAAAGAATTCCACTTCCACACTAAATCTTACATTTGCTTACCTGCTTAACTTCACTTAGTGCAAAGCATGTTTCCATGCCAACCTGCACTACATGTGTGGATTGGTTTGAATTGGTTATGTGATTTAATTTAATTTAACTTGTGTCATTAAAGTTATTTTATTGTGACATTTGAGATATGCAGTGTATAGTCAAAATTGAGATAGTTTCTTGGCTGTCATCTTCATGAAATTTTCTTGTTTTTGATGGTTGTGCAGTATGGGCTTTTCCCAGCATAAATATTAATATTTAGCTTCGCATATGGTCCCTTGCAAATGTAAATTTGTCAAAGATGGCTAAAGAAAAACAGGTTTTTGAAAATTTGATTCTTTTCTCCTTGAGTCCACTCCTGCTATAGGACATTTTCACCATCTCTTTCAGTGGTGGAGTAGGTTGAAGATCTTCGTCTGGTCAGTCGTGCCATAAACGTCGTTATTATATCATTAGATATTGCCTTTAGGTTGATATGTATATGATGTAAATCAGCATCATTTTAAGAACGGTAAATTGCTGTAAATAATTTTTTGTTCTCATGAATTTATTTATAATACTAATAACACGAACTTACAGTTTAGTGCAATTTCTTTCCAGAATATGGGAGCTCAAAGCACTACAGTAACATATCTAGTCTAAAGAATAAAAGATGTTGACATAATGCTATAAAATTGTAGAATTTAATTAGTCGTATTTCTGTTTTAGGAGAAAATTGCGATAAATGATAATTTTATGATATTAGTGTTACAAATTAATGACCAATAATAAATAAATAAAACTAGGAACGAAGTTCATGATTTTATAAACAATTAACCTTTTTACAAGTAGTAATGATAAGACCCAAATGGGCCAAGCCCTCATACTGGTATATATGATAAAAATCAATTTTAAAATATAAATTATGAACTATTTTTACTATTAAATTATGAAAATTACTGTGAATTCATTATTTTACTGAATGAATTCGTGAATCTAGATTCGAATCTCATAAGAGGTGAAAAATTTATTTTTTTGAATTTATCACGTTTCATAACGAATTCATATGATTTGATAGTTTATAGTTTAGAGGTTAAGAATAGTTTATAGGTTATATATATATAGGAGATGGATCAGGTAGGAAAGAATAATTTGACGGGAAATAGAAATGAATCTGGGCCTTTGATTTGCTGGATCAATGATTGAGATTTAATTTTGGTTGTGCTACAGTTTTGTGTGCTACGCTGATTACTGTGTAGCACTAGAATCCTTCTTGTGCTACGCTGCAGTGAAATATGTGCTAAACTAATATATTTGGCATATGTGCTACGAATAGATAAAATATGTGTTAAACTAACATGTGCAACATAGTAATTCTAATTGTGTTACACAAATATGAAAGATATGCTAGACTTACATATCTATTCCTATTTCCTACACTTATTTCATTCTCACAGGAACCATCCCCTATACAGGAGTGAGATCAATACAAACCAATCTTAAAGTATAAAATAAGAACCATTTTCAGCAATTGATTCGTGAAGATGTACGGTGAATTCATCACCTTACTTGATCGATTCAAACGTTTGGATTTGAATCCCATGAGGGACGAATTTTTATTTTTTTGAATTCAGACACTTACATGGCGAATTCAGATGCTTTCACGGTGAATTCAGACAGTTTCAAGAGTTCGTAGTTTATAGGTTAATGATGGTTTTTACAATAATCACTCCATATATTTACGAAGTTAATGCATTTTATATATAAAGTTACTGCACTACGAAATATTGATGAATAATATTGTCTTTTATCATAACTCAATGGTGCATTAGTTTTATACATAAAATGCATTAACTCTTTACGTCAAGTGCATTGGTTTTTAGGTTTTTACGAAAAAGTAGGTTTTTATTATAACCCAACATATATATATATATATATATATATATATATATATATATATATAGAGAGAGAGAGAGAGAGAGAGAGAGAGTAAAGATCAAATCAAAATTATATTTTAACGTGAGAACTAAGAATACGAAAATTCGTTATGAATAAAATGAATTTGCTATGAAAGTTAATACATTCACCGGGAAAGTTATTGAACCCAAACATACGAAATTTTCACATAGGTTCGAATCTCATGAGGGGCAATTTTTTTTTTATTCAGTAACTTTTCCAACGCATTCATCAAATTTCACAACGATTTTTTTTTTATTCTCACATTCTATGATAAAAATAGTTATCACATTAACCATATATATATAGTTTAATGAAATAATTTTGGGATTGATGAAAAATGAATTTTTGGAAAAAGATATATGGTACGTACTTGAGTAATTAAGTTTTAATTTGGACAAAAATTGAAAAGATGAAATGTAGACAAAAAAAATAGAGCTTTTTAGCTTCTCAACGGTTCCCTGCAAATTCAAGAGTCGAAAGGACAGACAGAATCCGATTTTAAAATTTCATAAGAAAATGACACTTTTTACCATAATTTCCATCGCTCGATTAAATGGCAAATCGAAAATATTATTTCCCCTAAATGCGTAACTGTTGTGCAAAACTATTATCAGTATATAAAATAAAATAACGGAATAAAATTTAAAGAATACAAAAGATATTTTTCTACAGATCTGTAGATGCCAATTATAACGAAATTATCCGATATATCTGTACAATGAATGTTACAAACTTAATTTATCAAAGATAAAGTCAAACACTCTAAGTCGAAAACTATTTATGAAAACATAGAAGATTTCCTCAGAACACTCGTTAACAAGACTGACACACTTCTAAAATAATTAAAAGTTAAAAGACGAATGTTATCGTAAATATTACTAAAACAAACTTAGAGACATGAACAGATTTTCAATGTTTTTTTCAAGAATGTGTGTATAACTTTTGCAGATCTGCTTCTCTTGTATAGAATATGAGAGGCCTTCAACCGCATGTCTTGGACCACGTCTAGGCCCAAAGGACTTAGTTGATCATGACAGTTAACCACTTCAATCAATTCTTGGAATATAAGAAAAGATCTGGTTGACTCCTTCATCCTTACCTCTATGACCTAATTACCGTGTTTCTCAATGTGTTTCCTCAACATCCAATTTGACATCCGTATCCTGCACACACCAAAGTAAAAAAAAAAAACCTTAAATAACTAACTCCCGAGATTCGTTCAGAGTTAAACTAACTCCAACTCCAACACAAATAAACCTACCTTTCACATCAATTGAGTCTAAATGTCCCTCTCCAAATTATGCATTAGAAGTCTTCTTCAAACATATTTGTAATCAATCGGGCCTCCCTCTCTCGGGAAATTATAACGTCTTGCATCAACGTCTAACTAGTGTCCAAAAATAGATATCTAACTCGTTAATTTTTTTTGTGGATTTTCGTTAAACTTAATAAACGATGACCCTTAATTCTTTTATTGATGGTCAAGTAAGTTTAAACACATATAGTTCTATAATCGAAAATGATATGCTCGATTCGATTCGATTTGTTTATGAATATGCATGGTTCAACCTCTCCCAAAACAATACAACCAACTTGACGATTTTGTGTTCACCTCATGTGAGGTTACATGTTTAACATGATATTCATTGGGATTTTAGGTGACAAATTTAATAAGTTGGCAAAATTTAAAAGCTTTTAGGTCTCAACAGCTCAACATATATAAAATACCAAAACCACAATTGACCCTAATTTGTCAAAATCAATCATATTCTAATATCTGTGACTTAAAAGTGATGTTAGAGGCAGGTTCAACTTCCTTATCCCAATTTAATATTTTTAAGTCATGTCAATGTGACTAAATAACATTTCAATTCAATGAATGATCACATATGTTACTAAACATAATGTCAATTCTCCAATAATAATTGGAAAGCATAATATGATACGTCCCAATAACCTACTATTCTTGCACAGCTTGCATGGAGCTATCACCACGTACTTCTATAAAATTTTAGGTTTAGCACATATATATATTTTTAGCATATATTGCAAATACCCATGACGTCAACGACTTTCTTTATGGAAATAATTAATAATAGGCATCTTCGTAATTAAAATACTAACCATACATACTTTTACTTCTTTTTTTAAACAATCAGTCTTTCTCATACATCTAATTATTTTATAACATTGTCCCTATTCATAGAGGAAGTGATAGGTCATCTATGGATCTGAGTCTATCATATTTAATTTTTCAAATATGATTTATTCTCTTGTACAGTTTATAAGTTATTGCACAAGAATATGAAATTTTAACTAGTTCACATCAAAAATAACCACAACGGATCTCCATGAATACAAAAAATGAAAAAGAAAGGAAGTAATAGGGACGACTCGAAGTGATTTAATGCCAACTTCTGACGATTTGTTAATATTATTATATTAAGGTGGGCTTGATTTCTCTTTCACGTCACATTTCGTCAATTATTCAACTAATACGAAGTATTTATGATGTCATATAACATGCATTTATAATAGCAAAATGTGAAAATACATATAAATGTAACATGATAACTAGTATCGCAACTAGGATTATAGTGCTGGGGTCATTTAAATATGATTTTAAGTACTCTCTCCATTTTAAGTGTTTTGGTGAACAACATATGTCTATTAAGATATTTTACTAGAAAGTCTCTTAAACTCTTAGGTGTCGGCTGGTATGCAGGAATGGAATGGTGATTCCTACATTCATTCTCATTCCGATGGTTGGTAAGATTTTTACGTGAAGAATCACCATTCCCGAAGGAATGCTTATTCTCATGAACATGAGATTAGTCATTCCTCCTCTCCCCCATGGTATTAGCTATTCTCATGAATATGAGATTAGCCAAATTTATTTATTTTTTCTGAAAAATTATTTTTATTTATTTTTTATCTAGTAAAATTATTAATAATAAAATAATAATAATATTTATGATAATAAATAAATAGTAGTTATTAATAATAAATAATTTAATATAATAATAGTGAAAAAATATAGTTATTAATAATATTAACATAATAAATAACAATAAATACATTAAATAGTTATATTAAAATAATAATATTATTAATAAACATAAAAATAATAATAATAAATACTATTAGAATTAATAATAATATTGACATAAAAATAATAATTAAAACCGATAAACATTATACTAAAATATTATTATTAATTAATTAATTAATTATTATGATAATAAATAAATAGTAGTTATTAATAATAAATAATTATAATATAATAATAGTGATAAAAATTATAGTTATTAATAATATTAACATAATAAATAACAATTAATATAATAAATAATTATATTAAATAATAATAATAAATACTAGTAATAATAATATTAATAATATTCCTAAGTAATAATATTACAATAATATTCCTAAGTAATTATATTAAAATAATAATATTATTAATATTAATTAATTGATAATAATAGTAATAATATTCCTAACTAATAATAATAATAATTAATTAGTAATAATAATTAATTATTATTGATATTATTATTAATTAGTATTAATAATATTCATAAATATTAATACTAATTATTATTATTATTGTTATTATTATTATGATTACGATAATAATAACATAAATTATAAAATCATAATTATTTTATTTGTTTTATTTCATTCTTATTCGTTCAATCTTTGTACATACCAGCCATAGGAATCACATATTTCATTCCATTCCATTCCTATCATCATTCTATTTCAAAGTCCATTCCATTCCTATCCAATTTCATTCTTGTGTACCAGCCGTCACCTTAGATTATCATACTTAACAAACTTATTCGATACTATTAATCATTTTGGGTTCAAATTATAATTTATAAATTAGTTATATCATAAGCGTTAAATTTTATTAACTTGAATTGGTACTGTCCAAGTTTATGCCTCCAAATCCTAGACCACATTCCACGACTAATTAATTAATTAATTAATTAGGAGTGCAATGTGAAAAGTAACAACACAAATAAACATAGAAAATTCCAAAGGATAGTATCAATAATGTAAAGGAAGGCATCTAAATGTTACAACTGGACCTAACCACAAAACATATCACATAGAAAGCACTATCTTCTACGAGTGAGTGACGACCAATTTGCACCTACAAAACACCAAGATTTTTTTTTTTAATGTTAAAATTTCTTTCTTTTAGTTTAAAAAAGAAAAAGAAAAGGGAAAAAAATGTATGTTAAAGAGAGAGAGAGAGGGAGATCCATGTCAATTTCAAACTGGCATTAGTATAATTCAATCTAACTTCCATTCTACACATCTTTACACTGTTTTTCACTCTTTGCCCTAACTCGTAGATAGGGATGGAAATAGGCTGGGCCGGGCCAGGTCGTATAGGCCTGTTTTGCTAACATGTTAATCTGCTTCAATGGTTTAGAAAGAGCACTTAAAATTAACTTGATTTAGTGTCTTAAATTCGAATCCTACTACTTAATCGTTTTATTTAGTGATACTTGATAGGTTCAAAGTGTTTCAAGAATCTATCTAAACTAACAAAAGTTAAACATCATATTTATATTTTAAAAAAGGGTATGTTTGTGGAGCCTTTGTGATTTATAAATTATTGAAAATTGAACAAAAATAAGAAAACCAAAAGATGATTTGTCAGAGATACTTTTGTTGCTTCATTTCTAGCCGTTGATTATAATCTGTAGCAGAATCAAGATTTCATTCCAGTATCAATAATTGTGGTTATGATATAATGATATATACAATTCATGCATTAGTGTTTGGAAAGAAGAGGAAACATGAATAAATCGTGTGGACCAGCATTAATTTAGTCCCACACGTGTGCTGTTCTGAGTCATGTGCTCTAGATTTTTTTGTCCCCTCTCTTCCTCCATCAATTTCCGTCCAAATTAATGCCGCTTCCAAATGATAGACGTAAAGTTTATTAGAGTTTAGAAATTGTTTTCCAAGAAAAAAGAAGAGTCGAGAAATTCGGAATTTGAGTAATCGATTGCTTTAGTTTGTTAAAGAATATATTCTTGAAAGTGAGATGTGAAATTGCAAGAATTACTTTCTAATACTTCAAACAAGGCGATTATATATGTTACGCAAAGGTATTTATAGTTGTGTTTTTAAGCTCTTATAGAGGTACGATGTAATAAGATATTTCAATAATTGAAAATTAACAATCCCTTTAGGTTTGATGAAGGATTGATTATTTGATGGATTAAATATGATATTTCAATCAATTGAAAATTAGTAAATGATTAAAATTGGGATAAATAATTCTCCTTTATTTGGAAGTATTTCAAATAGGTTGGATTAAAATTAATGCATTTCAGAAAATAACATTGTAAGTAAAAACACCACCTATATATAGTATAACATTTTAAGGTTTAAGATAGTTTATTCTGAATGTCAATTCTATTTTAATATATGACCTAGTATACTGTAGCTCGTTAGGGAATGTTGCACTCATTCATATCATTATTGTCGACTGTGTTGAATATATATGAATTACTTCATATATATATAATCCTTAATATATATAAATAAGAATAATTATGTTCATTAGATTTGAAAATTTAATAGTTATTTCTTAAGTGTGCATTTGAATTAGTTATATACATATTTCTATATGTCATTGTGCATTTATGCATCTGCGTCATAATTTGTGATCTGAAGCATTCATATTAATTTAACAAATGTTGATATTTTTCTTCATGTTTACATTATAAGAATTATCCACACAATAATCACTATATATAGAGAAATTATTGTAAAAACCCTTCTTAATGTATAAACTACGAACTCATGAAATCATTTGAATTCGCTCTTGAAAGCGTCTGAATTAAAAAAATAAAAATTCGTCCCTCATGATATTTGAACCCAAGTGTTTGAATCCATCAAGTAAGGCGATGAATTCACCTTAGATCTTCACGAATCAAAGACAAAAATAATTCATATTTTATACTGTAAGATTGGTTTGTATTTGATCCAATATATATATATATATATATATATATATATATATATATATATATATAGGTTCAAATAAGAACAAGTTTTAACATGAGAACTAAGAATCATAAAATTTCATGATGAACAAAATAAATTCGTTATGAAAGTTGATACATCATCTGATAAAGTTACTGAATCCAAAAATTTGACATTTTTTATCCGGATTCAAATCTCATGATGGACAAAAATTTCATTGTTTGGGATTCAGTAACTTTTCCGATATATTCATCAACATTCACAACGAATTCATAATTTTTTTTTTGTTCTCGCGTTCCCACAAATAAAAATGAATTTTCACGTTAACCTTTCCTATATATATTTTGATCATGTAAACTGATAGCTACTATTTTCGGCTCGCATTAAATAAATCGTTGTATGGTTTTTATACATACATCAATGCTCCTTTTATATTAATACATTTTTTTGTACGTAGATAAAATCTTATTGCTACTAAAACAAACCCCAACACGCTAGAGTTCATACAAGGGAACTATGCAACGGAGAAAACAAAACAAACACAATTATAAGCTGTAACAAAAGGGGGAGCGAGCAAAGTGCCTCATCAAAAACCTCAAATGTTAATACTTTTATATATTAGTCATTAGATTAATACTTCTTTTATGTTAATATTTTTATATATTACACTAATAATTAGATTTATTAATAATTGTAAATCATATACAAGATCAGTGATCGAGAAAGATTTTTAGTAAAATATAATAATAGTTTTTATTTGATCATCTCCTTTTTTTAGAGGATCACATAAATACTAACGTATGAACAAAAAGATTAATGTATATATAAAAATATATGGTTAGCTCAGAAGAAAAGTTTTATAATAACAATCACTTTTAAAATGTAGAGAAAAGCGATGGCTACTTTTCTTGATCATCTCTATATGTATATATTTCGTCCCTATGAACAACTAGTAGCTGAAAGAAGATAACTAGATAAGCATGAGATGCAAGTTGTACACTTGCAAACAAGACTAGGAGGGTGTTTGGCTAAGTTTATAAGCTCTTCAAAACTTATAAGCTCATGTAAAATATTTGACAAAATAAGCTTCTAAACAGTTTATAAACTGTGAAATAAGCTCCAACCGCTTATAAGTTCCCTTAAAAATAAGTAGCTCAACCCCAACTTATTTTTTCATAAGCTTGCAAGTAATAGTGAATTTACCAAAATAATCTTACTATGATTCATTATAATCTACATATATACTATCGACTTCACCTTTCGTCAATTTTCTCGCTTTAACTATGATTTTCTCTCTCTAACTCACGATTCTTTCTCTAGCTTATAAGCTAAATTATCCAAACACTTTGACAACTTATAAGCTTTTGAAACATTATGTCTTATAAACTCTTGAAACATATTATAAGCTCTTAGAGCTTATAATCTCTTTAAAATAAGCTTAGTCAAACACCCTCTAAACATATTATCTAAACTCTACTTTTCAAAACTTTAAAGATCCCACAGAATCTTCCGACTACAACCTTAGTACTATATACAGGTACGGATGACAGTGAATTCTAGACTCTCAATTTAGATCCATAGATCCAGATTTATTTTTCAGGATTGGATCTTCAAAAAATAAGATCGGACGGATCTGGATCGGATCCGGATCATTCTTCTAAAATTCGGATCTGAATCTTAATTTATGAGATCCAGATCCGGCCAATGGATCTATATAATATATATGTATATATAATTTTTATTTATATTTATAAGTGTATTATATTAATTTTCTTTCTATTCCAAATTTGATAAACTGGGTTGTAGAATTGGATAGTCAATAACATTAGAAAATTATACCGTATATTTGAGAAAATTTTATATATGAGTAGTCTATTTGCTAAGATATGTGTGTTACTTCTTCTATTCCTATTGCAATATTATTTATTGTCATAAAAGCAAAAATAAATTTATAACTAACATTTTCTTGTATAGTGATGACTGTAGTAATTCTAAATGATTATTATAGTGTTATTACATATTTAGATTATTATTATTAATTTTGTTATTATATTATTGTGAATTATAGTTGATTTATTATTTATTTTAGAAAAGAAAATACGTGGATCCGGATCTAGACCTTGTGGATCTTATGAATCTGGGTCTGAATCTATTTTTTGGACCCAATGGATCTGGATCAGATCTGCATTAAAAAAAATTTGGATTTGGATCCGGACCTGACTAGATCCGGTCTATTGCCATTTTTATAAGCAGGCAATGAAATTCCATTGCCATTTCTATATATGTCGGCTCAAAAAGAAAAAAATTCTCAATATACGACAACATCTATTTTCTATAGTATATTCAAGTGAAACAGTAAATATATTATGATTCAAATTCAAATTTCTAGAATTTAAACCTTATTTACAAGTCCTTTTGGAAACATTTAAGCAGTGAAGATCCTTTGTGACATTTAGGGGGCGTTTGACTAAGTTTATTTTAGAGAGTTTATAAGCTCCAAGAGCTTATAAGATGTTTCAAGAGCTTATAAGAGGTAATTTCTCAAGTGCTTATAAGTTGTTAAAGTGTTTGGATAATTGATCTTATAATCTGCAGAAAGAATCGTGAGTTGTAGGAGAAAAATCGTAGTTAGAGAGATAAAATTGACAAGATGTGAAATTGATAAATGTATATGTAGGAAATAACTAACTATAATAAGGTTATTTTGGTAAATTCATGATTGCTTATAACTTTATGAAAAAATAAGTTAGGGTTGACTAACTTATTTTTGTGAGAGCTTTATGTTCGTTGAACTTATTTTCACAATTTTATGTTCGCTTAGAGCTTATTTTGCCAAACACTTTGCAACAAATTATAAGCTCCTAAACAGCTCATAAGCTGTTTTAAATAACTTATAAGCTCAGTCAAACACCCTCTTAATCCCATCATTCCGCTTCCCTCGATTAAAAAGAAAATGTAGGTCACACGAAAAACATAAAAGAGCAAAATGCAAATGTTAGGGTTTCAGATGAAATATCTATCATTCCCTTCAATTTCCTTACTTACGTATTTGTATTTTATCATGATTGTGTATATCATTATCTTGTCATGATTTATTAATAAGTACATTACATCCTTCAAAAAATTAAAATTAATGCTACTACAACAAATTTCATCAATCAAGCCAATAAAAAAAAAACATTGAAACCATCAAAGTTTGGCAACATGATCATGTGCGTAACACCTGCTAACTTTAATAGATTGGGAGTTTTAGCAGAACTTTCCACATAAATATTCGCCAGAAAACATGAATAGAAGAAGTGATGCGACAATAAATGGGAAAGGAATATCAATAGCTCCAATAAGAAGGTTCTTCTCATCGCTATAAAAGGTAAAAGGCAACATTCTAGTACATCCGAATACACGATCATCAATTTTAATTATAATTAATAGATCTTAATTAGAGAGTAATAAACTCTAATGAGAGATTATAAACCTTGATGAAGGATAAGAGAATCTAAATTGAGTTAGATGCACCGTGTACTCAAATATACACAATTTTTTTTTATCAAAAATAAATGTTAATTCTACCCGACTTTGAAATTGGATCACAATTGTTTGACTGAAAATATACAATTCCATTCTCATTGAATGTTGCTTAATTGCACATTTGCAATTGGTCTCAAACACTACTCCAACAGTTAGGATCTCTGGACCGTCGTGGTCCGGTGGTGGTGGATGACGGCAACCGCGTGTGATTCTGATCCCGGATTTAGCGACTAAGAGGTCGAACCTAAATCCATGACAATCAGATCAGCCACCGTAAGCAGTGTCAATTTGTAACTCCTATACTGGTAGAGACTATATCACTATTATTGCAATTACAACACCACCACCTCCACCTGAATGAACACCAAGAAATCACAAAAAAAAAAAAACTATAAAAAGTGGAGAATGAAGACCAACATATATTTATCTGTTTTGGGACATCCAAGCGGTGAATCTCTCTCTCTCTATATATATATATATATATATATAGGAGGTTAACGTAAAACCATTCTTATTGTGCAACGTGAGAGAATATGTTATGAAGAATGATCATCATGAAAGTTAATGAATAAAAAATAGAATTTTCGCCTCATGGGATTCGAACCTTGGTGAAAATTCAATTTTGGATTCATTAACTTTCGCAGAGTATTCATTAACTTTCATAGATATTCATTTTGTTTTCGTAGTTCTTAGTTCTCACGTTAAAATTGGTTCTTATTCAACCAAACTCTCTCTCTCTCTCTCTCTATATATATATATATATATATATATATATATATATTATAGGAAACCAGTAGTAGCTATCTTCTATATGCACTAAGCAAACCCCACGTCCCTATGCAATAGCCTGCAAACCATACATGAGGAGTAAACCACATTGGAAAAATCAGATGTGACAGTCTCAGACCATAGAGACGTTAGTGGAGTTCAAATCTATAACCTTTTGACACATAAACCCACTTTATCAAATGGATACAAGCGATGAATCTTCTCCGTATAAAGAGAGGTCTAAGTTTCAATCCTCACCGTCCCTCTTTTCTCAACTTAAAAAATATAATAAAAAAATCAGCATGTCTTCATGATTCCACAACTCATAAATCATAATATGGCAATCAGTAGTCCCACTACTTCAGATCAATTTATCTTACAATAGGCCATAACAAAATACTATCCTTCTATTAGGGCTTTCCATATAATCGTCGAAAGGTTATAGATCCATTTTATTTAGGTGAGCCATTTCCATAGGTCCCGTTGAAATCACAGATATATATATATATATATATATATATATATATATATATATATATATATATATATATATTATATGGTCAAGTTGTCGAAAGCTACTTTGACCAAGATTTTGAGTGACGAACGCTTAATTTTGTGAAATTAAACGGCATAGGATCGATCTACGCTTTGAGTAGATGATCGTGGTGTATTCACATTCTCAAATTCGATTTCGGTGAGTGAGAAATAGTGGATCAAAGTTGGTCACTTAAACATGGAGTTATGTGATTAAGGGATAAGCATGGATTAATTAATCCTTATCCCACATTGATTAATGTATCTTCATTAATTTTCTAATAAGTGGTTCATTGAACACTTAGTATAATTATGTGCACAAGTGACGGGTTGGAAAGCCCACGCGCACAAGACGCCGCCGCCGCCGCCGCCGCCTGCGTTCGGTGCCGGCCCGCCGCCGCCAGCCGCCCGCCCGCCGTGTTCGCCCGTTCGCCCGCCCGGCCCGCCCGTTCCGTTCCGGTCCGTGGTCCGTGGTCCGTGGATCGTGGATCTCGGATCTTGCAATTGGTCTGACCGCTCTTCGGGCCTGCTCGGTGGGCTTGCTTCGGGGCCCGGTTCCCGCCCATTGTCCTTATATTTTGGATCAACGCTTGATCGAGCCCAAAGATGGAGTTGGTCCGGGGCCCAATTCGTAGCCCAACCGCTGGGCTCGCAGTGCGATGGAGTTGGTCCGAGGCCCAACCAGCGTGGCCCAATCCGCTGGGCTGCGCTGCACTTCAAGAGACGCCCGGATACGCCCAATGAACCCGACGCACGCGTTGTCCAGATTCGTCGTAACCGCCGATAACGTGTCGACATGATGGCTCTGCGGAAACGTGCCCACGTTGTTCCGTAAACCGCCAGCACTCAATAGGGGACATAACTCGTAACACCCGACATCAATGCGGTGTTGACTCAAAGATGCTTTCACGGAGGGACGACGCTTATAAATAGGACATGTCTCCCAAAGATAAACCACCTATCGCTTAAAGCATTCCAAAGATCTTCCAAGAGCACTTTTTCTCGCATACATTGTTTTTGTATCCAAGCTCGCCCCGCCTCCGTCCGAGTCACGGAGCTCGTTGGTCTCATGATCTTGCCACCTACGAGACGTTGCCGCTTCATCTTTGGGGACGATACGCCGTAACCGAGAGCACTATCGGGCGTATCTCGCTCATGGAAAGAGGACTCCTCGACTCGGCATTAGTATATGGTTATTGTATTTACTTTTTTTTTTTTTAAGTTCCTTTAGTTTGATCTCCTACTTTTCTGCTTTCGAGTCAGAGTACGCCCAAAGCATCAGTAATGTTCGTACACTTTTTCAAACAATCGCAAGACGAGATAACACTTGCCAAGGAGTTCGGACTTCTAAATCGACTTAAAACTTTCGAAATTAAATACCTTTGCGTGGAGATGTCGCCTGCTCCAAACCACCGACTCCTCCGCCGCCGCCGCCGCTTCCCGCCGTCTCTTCCGCCGCCACCGCACAACGCTACGGCCATGTTTGGTTTGATGCCTTGGTCAACCATTGGACCCTTTGGGTCGATCGTTGGTTCCACTTTTAGTGGTTCAACGCTTGGTTCCACTTTTAGTGGTTCCATCGCTCGACGATCGCACTCTTCGCTGGTCGACCGCTGGATCCATGGGATCTAACATTGGTGGTTCTCATTCGAGTTCCACGCCCAAAGACACTTCAAGTGGTGCTGGTGGATCCGATCATGGATCGATCTCGCCGCTGCTCATACCGCAGGATGATGCCGCCCGAGAGCGCCAAGTTTGGAGGATCCGACTTCAAGAGATGGCAGCAAAGATGTTGTTTTCACTCACGACGTTGGGCTTCGCCAACTTCGATGGAAGATGAGCCCGCCGCCCGGGTCAAAGTGACGGACTTTCACGTCCGAGCAAAGATATGACAATCGGGCGACCGCGACTACCTTTGTAAAAATTTTATACTGGTAGTTTAGAAGATAGCTTGTATAGTGTTTATGTTTGTTGTAACGACATCCAAAAGTATGTGGGATGCGCTAGAAAAGAAGTACCGTAGTGATGATGCAGGTACTAAAAAGTTTATTGTAGCCAAATATTTGGACTACAAGATGGTCGATTCCCGACCGATCATGGACCAAGTGCAAGAGTTTCAACTCATTGTACACGAGGTTCAAGCCGAAGGGCACACTGTTTCGGACGGCTTTGTCGTCGCTACAGTGATTGAGAAGCTACCCCCTGGGTGGAGAGACTTCAAGGTCTACCTTAAGCACAAGCGAAAGGATATGACACTTGAAGACTTGATCGTCAAACTGCGCATCGAGTCTGACGTGAAGAAACAAGATTTAAAAGCGAAAGGCTTGATCGATGCTAAAGCCAACTGCTGGAGAGGCGGTCCTCCAACAAACGTGTTCGTCCCAATGTCAAAGACAAAGGCAAAGGGAAGATGGTTGCCAGTAAATTTGACGGGATCATATAATTGTGGCAAGCATGGCCACATGAGTAAGGACCGTAAGTAAGCGAAAGAAGAAGAAGGCTAAACAAGTTACCAATGTTGTCGAGAAGGACTTCACAAATGGGACAAGGATGACTTGGCTGCTGTGGTAATCAAGAAGTCAACCACGTTGAGAATCAAGGTGGATGGTTCATCGACACCGGCAAGAATCGCCCACGTCTGCGCGCCGAAAGATGCGTTCTCCACCTACAATCTGCTGAGGGAGGAAGCTCAACATGGGAACCAAGCTCATCCGAGGTTACCGGAGTTGGTGATGTGATGCTCAAGATGTCGTCCGCATTGAGATCACGTTGAAGGATGTGCTGCATGTCCCGGACATCCGCAAGAATTTGGTGTCGGGCTCTATTCTAGTTAACAATGGGTTTAGACTAGTTTTTGAGTCGGACAAGTTTGTCTTGACTAAGTTTGGGAAGTTCCTTGGTAGGGGTTATCTCACCGGGGGTCTTTTCAAATTGAATGTAATGGCTGTGCGTGTTCCAACTAAAAGTGTCCTATTAATTGACTCGCAATCGTACGAGGTGTTATAGTAGGGTAAGCTAACCCTAGTCGTCTCTCAAGGAAAACTTAACAGGGCGATTGTTCGTGTTGCGCACAGAAAGCAATTAAAACCTAAACACTCTAATCTCAAAAAGGGATGAACAAGCAAGAATAGAAATACAAGAAAATAAACAGCATCCTAAGCTAGGGGTTGTCAATCCCGAGCTAAACTAATAAAGCGATAAATCTAAACCAGGGGTTGTCAATCCCTAGTTGAATTATGAAAACGATAAATAAAAGCAGTAAATAAAAGCATATGCAATTCTATTGTTCATAGGGTTTGTCAATCCCTAATCTAAATCTAATTGCAAATAAACGAAAGTAGGAAATCATTACGCAATATAAATCAACGGAATACGAAAACCCAATCCATTGTCACTATGAATTGAATTGACAAAAATCACAAAGCGAAAAACCATAAAATTAATCCGAAAGAACTGGTAAATCTCAAAACATAAATTGATAAATAAATCATTCGATCAAAACTAGAACAGAATTAAACTAAGATTTATCTCAGATTGTGTCGCTCAAGAGCTTCCTCAAGAATCATGGTGAAGAAGAGAAACCGCTGCTGCAGTCCAAAAATAATCGAACCCCTTCTAAAACCTAACGCAAATATATATATTAAATGAAACTCGTCACGGACTCGATCGCGCACGGACGCAACAAGTTTCTGGAGGACGTCGCAGCGCCGGACGGAGATGCAGCGCCGGACGCGGCGACGAGATTCTGGAACAGGAGAGCCTCCTCAGCGCCGGACGCGGATGAAGCGCCGGACGGAGAGGCATTGGCGCGGCGTGCGCTTCCTTCCCAAATACTGGACGGTTGCATGCGAGCTGGAGATGAAGCGGGCGCTGGCGCGAGGTGCGGCCGTGGCCACGCATGAAGAATGGGTCTGGGGCGTGAGGTGCGGCGTGGCGCGCGCGCGCCGCCGCACGTTAGGAAGACCGCGCCGTGGCCGCGTGAAGAATGGGCGCAGGAGGCGTGAGGTGCGGCCGTGGCCGTGGCGGCGTTGTGACCGCGTCGCCGCGGCGGCCGCGGCCGCGCATGAAGAATGGGATCACCCAGCGCGGTTGTGCTGAAGCAAACGTGCGTTTGGGCTGTGGAGCGCACGCCGAGGCGTTCCTGCGCCGGACGCGCTCAAGCGCGCGCTGCGCGCGACTTCGTTGTTTCGCCCGCTCTCTCGTCCGAACTCCGAATTGAGATCCGATTGTGCCTACGGACTCTGTCGAGATGATCTTCATTATAATTGATCCTTGGATATTCATTTCATCCTATTTAATTCGATTTTCTGCAAAACATCGAAACACACGAAGTGAGTCCGAATCGATAAATATAAATCAAACCAACGGCATAAATAGGACAACCCACTAAAATTGACATGTAAAACAATATCAAGAATCATCACAAAATCATACCAAACAACTCTCCCACACTTATCCATTTGCTTGTCCTCAAGCAAAGTCTTTACTAATAAGGTTCGAAAGATAACTCATGCAACATCACTCTTATTCTAATCAATCAAATCTCTTTGCAATTCCTCAAACATGATGAATACATAATAAAAGTTAATGTGAAACAAAACTAAGATTGTGAAAATATCAAACGAATGTAAGTTATTTATGCTCGCACCCAACTCTCCGCTAGAGGTGAATTAACTAAAATGGTTACCTTTAGCAACAAGTTTCTTTGAGAACACAAAGAAAGTATAAACAAATTTTGGAACAATATTCGAAGGTGAAGTCTCGATAAACTCGATTCTCCTATCGTGGTTTCCCATGCCCATTTCTCAATTTACGAAAGAGGCGTAATCTCATCCTCCATTTATACAATCTCAACAATAAACATAGAAAGTCTTAATGATTTTGGGACAATGTTCGAAAGGTGAATTCTCGATGAACTCGAGTCTCCTATTGTGGTTTCCATGCCCATTTCTCAATTTACGAGAAGAGGCGTAATCCCATCCTCCATTTCAACAATCTCACATCAAAACATAGATTTTTATTTATGAAACAAGTATATAGGTAACCACACTGTTAACACTACCCCTAACATTAGTCGGACAAATCACGTCAATAACCACCGATTTAAAATCAATCACACAATCTCGTCAATTCACATTGCACTTTAATCACATGACATCAAGATAAATGAGAAATACATCAAGGTCCGATCAATACCACGTAGTTCAACAGACAAATCAAAATCCTAACTTATTCGCATAAACACAAACTTAAGTCCCAACAATCAAAATAAGCATATGGGCACAACATAAAGTATGCAAATATATATGCCACACCCACAAAACCAAAAATACTCTCTCCCCATTATTTAATTCGAGTAATCGTCCCCTGCTCAAAACATAAATAACATAAAATAAATTATAGATAGAGGAGGCTTCCTTGATAAAATATGGCGGCAAGGCGGGGTTGGAATATGAGCGTGTGTGTAACCGAATATCAAGGCTTCACCTCACCACCGACGAAGTCCCATTTCGAGCAACACTAACATAGAGACAACAGATAGATCAAAGAAAAACAGAAAACAAACAAAAGAAGGAAGGAAAAGAAAAAAACCGTGGGTAAACTCCCACGTAGTACTCAATTTAACGTCGTGAGCACGACGTGTTCCGAAACAACGGACTATCCATAGTCCTTCACCGCAGGAATATCATCTCGCCAAAGCATCGATATGAACCATATAAGAACAGAGGACAAGAAAGAAAACAAGTAATGCACAATTTAAGCTCAAGTCGAACATCCTATTCTCCAAAATAAAATAAATACTTCAATTCCCAAAGTACAAGACTTTGGTGAATTAGATGTTGACAAATAATTGATGTTACCTCAACCTTTGTCTTCGATTTGTCCTCCCCGATCCGTGACTCAATTGTTGAGGCAAGGCAATCACTTCCGAGGCGGGTTTTGCATTCGAGTATCTTCAAGTGCCCACTCTTTCTCCGTCCTCTCTTCATCCTCCTCCAAGCGCTGAGATTGTTCTTTCACCTCCAGAGGGCGCTGGCATTCTGCTCACTTCATTTACCCACTCTTCCTCGCTTTTCCACCTCCTCTAGTTGCAAAGAACTCATCGTGAGTCTCTTCCACCCACTCAATAATAGGTCACTTTCTGAACAAAGACCACCGACTGACCGGATTGGTTTGGAAGTTCCCTCATTGCAAGTTGCCGTTGATACTCAACATACTTAGCAGTAATCAGTCCCATTTGTTCCTCTAAACGCTCAAGAGTTGCGTCTCTATCATCCAATGACGAACTCTGATGGTCAGTGGTCGCCTGAGCCTCATAGGGTGAGCTTGGAGGCTCCCCTATTGCATCTTGTTGAAGCAACTCGTCTAGCTTCTCAGACATCATTTCTAATTTTGCTTGCAAGCGCCTGATTTTTATGTTGTCAGCATCCGACCGTTGATGGCGAGTCTGCATCACTTCTGCTTCCATATCATCCAAAGGATACCTCTGAGGTGGTGGTGAAAATATTCTGCCGGGTGGTACCACTCGTTCTTTGTGGAGGCCGTGGTCGCTGTGGATCACACCATCCATAATCATGTTGTGGGTTCCAATATTCCGGTCGTTGTGGAGGCCGCTTCTTTGAATATGAGTACCGAGGTGGAGGTGGTTGTTGTGGGTACTCATACCGAGGTGGAGGATGGGTTGCTCCCAAGAGGCATTGGAGGCTTGATCCTCATAGTGTGGTGGAGGTGGTTGATCCCAATGGATTGTAGGTTGGGTCTGCCCGGCCCGACGGATATCCTCATAATAGTCGAATTGGGCCCTTCTTCGCAAGAAGAATTTGCCCAATACGACGAACTTTCCTCCCCCCGGCCCGTCTCGACCATACTGCATCGTTGATAACCCCGCATTAATGACACCAACAACAAAAACAAAATTACACGCACCAAGGGGAGAAAATAACCAAACCGAAAGAAAAGAAACACAGAAAACAAACAACACAAACAATATGCCTAAAGTTTTCCCCGGCAACGGCGCCAAAATTTGTTCCAACTAAAAGTGTCCTCTTAATTGACTCGCAATCGTACGAGGTGTTATAGTAGGGTAAGCTAACCCTAGTCGTCTCTCAAGGAAAACTTAACAGGGCGATTGTTCGTGTTGCGCACAGAAAGCAATTAAAACCTAAACACTCTAATCTCAAAAAGGGATGAACAAGCAAGAATAGAAATACAAGAAAATAAACAGCATCCTAAGCTAGGGGTTGTCAATCCCGAGCTAAACTAATAAAGCGATAAATCTAAACCAGGGGTTGTCAATCCCTAGTTGAATTATGAAAACGATAAATAAAAGCAGTAAATAAAAGCATATGCAATTTATTGTTCATGGGTTTGTCAATCCCTAATCTAAATCTAATTGCAAATAAACGAAAGTAGGAAATCATTACGCAATATAAATCAACGGAATACGAAAACCCAATCCATTGTCACTATGAATTGAATCGACAAAATCACAAAGCGAAAAACCATAAAATTAATCCGAAAGAACTGTAAATCTCAAAACATAAATTGATAAATAAATCATTCGATCAAAACTAGAACAGAATTAAACTAAGATTTATCTCAGATTGTGTCGCTCAAGAGCTTCTCAAGAATCATGGTGAAGAAGAGAAACCGCGGCTGCGCGTCCAAAAAATAATCGAACCCCTTCTAAAACCTAACGAAATATATATATTAAATGAAACTCGGTACGACTCGATCGTCACGGACGCAACAAGTTTCGAGGACGTCGAGCGCCGGACGGAGATGCAGCCGGACGCGGCGAGGAGATTCTGAACAGAGAGCCTCCTCCACGGACGCGATGAAGCGCCGGACGGAGAGGCATTGGCGCGGCGCGTACCGGGCTTCCCGCACTGGACGGCTGACGCGAGCCGAGATGGGCGGGCGCTGGCGCGTGAGGTGCGGCCGTGGCAGCGCGCCGCGGCGGCAGCGTAGGAAGACCGCGGCGTGGCTGCGTTGCGAAGAATGGGTGCTTTGTGAGGCGCGCAGGTGCGGCGCGCCGTGGCGCGTTAGGAAGACCGCGCCGGGCGCGTTATGAAGAATGGGCGCAGGAGGCGTGAGGCGCGGCGTGGCCGTGGCGCGTTGCCAAGAAGACCGCGCCTGCGCGCGGCCGCGGCGCGTTATGAAGAATGGGATCACCCAGCGCGGTTGTGCTGAAGCAAACGTGCGTTTGGGCTGTGGAGCGCACGCCGAGGCGTTCCAGTAGCGGACGCGCTCAGCATACGCGCGGCGCGACTGCTGTTTCGCTCCGCTCTCTCTCGTCCGAACTCCGAATTGAGATCCGATTGTGCCTACGGACTCTGTCGAGATGATCTTCATTATAATTGATCCTTGGCATATTCATTTCATCCTATTTAATTCGATTTTCTGCAAAACATCGAAACACACGGGTGAGTCCGAATCGATAAATATAAATCAAACCAACGGCATAAATAGGACAACCCACTAAAATCGACATGTAAAACAATATCAAGAATCATCACAAAATCATACCAAACAATACCGTACCCAAGATTGTTATGAATGAAAATGCATCTACTTACTCTTACTTGACCGAGTGTTTCGATTTATGGCATTGTAGATTAGGACATGTTAATCTAAATGCAATAAAAGATTAGTAAATTTAGATTTACTAAAGTTAAATGAAGTTAATACACAAACGAAATGTGAGGTTTGTGTGGAAGCCAAATGGCTAAGTTACCGTTTATTCGGTAGAACGGAGCACTAAGCCCCTAGAACTTATTCACACCGATGTGTGTGATTTAAAATTTGTACAAACTAGAGGTGGTAAAAAGTACTTCATCACGCTTATTGATGATCAGATAAGATATTGTTATCTTTACCTTCTAAGAAGAAAGACGGTGCTATTGAAGCTTTTAAAACTTCAAGAACGGCCGAGAATCAACTAAGTCACGAATTAAGACTGCTCAAGTGATAGAGGGAGAATATGTAGTCTGCTTGAGGCATTATGCAACGAAAGTGGTATAATACATCAAACGACGCCCTTATTCACCTCGCCTAATGGCGCTGTTTGAACGTAAAATCGAACACTTAAGGAGATGATGAATGCTTTGTTGATTAGTTCGTGTTACCCTGAACTTGTGGGGGAAGTCGCTTGACACCAACTACATACTTGAACAAGATTCCACTCAAGGGTAAGGATGTCACCCTCACGAGTTGTGGAAAGGAAGAAAGCCATCGCATAAATATCTCAAAGTGTGGGGTGTTTGGCTAAGGTTGAGGTGCTCTTCCTAAACAAGTTACAATTGGACCTAAAACAATCGATTGTATCTTTATTGGGTATGCACCAACAACAATACTTATCGTTTTACGATCCACAGTCGAGGTACCGGATATGACCGGGGGGACGACGATCAATCAAGGAATTCTATATTCTTTGAAAGTGTTTATCCTCAGAAAGACAAGGATAAAAGTGAAGCCAACTCTAGCAATAGAGTCGATGGTGAAGCTACGAGTTCTAAACCTTTGGAGGAAGAACCGATATCGCATAAGCGATCGAGGTCTGATCCAGAGGAATCAGAACCGAGACGAGGTAGTAGAGTCAGAACGCCAAAGGATTTTGGTCCTGACTATATTGCGTTCATGTTGGACGAAGAACCAACGCCGATCAAAGTAGCCTATGCTCGCCAGACGGGATGCTCGGCGAGAGGTCGCTCAGTGAGATTGATTCTATTCTCGCAAAACCACACTTGGGTGCCGTTTGATTTGCCGTAGGTTGTAAGCCCTTAGGATGCAAATGGATCCTTAAAAGAAAGTAGCGCGATGGATCAATTGAAAAGTATAAGGCCCGCTTGGTTGTAAAAGGGTTTAAACAAAGAGAGGGTACGATTTCTTCGATACCTATTCACCGGATGACGAGGATTACGCCTATTCGGTGCTTCGCAATTGCCGCTTTGCTGCAATCTTGAGATTCATCAAATGGACGTTAAGACTGCTTTTGAACAGTGACCTCGAGGATGAGGTATATATAGAGCAACCCGAAGGGTTTGTAGTACCGGTCAAGAAGGCAAGGTATGCAAACTCGTGAAGTCTCTATATGGTTTGAAACAAGCGCCGCAGAATGGCACTTGAAATTTGACAATATAATATTGGCAAATGGTTTCAAGATCAACGAGTGTGACAAATGTGTCTACGTTAAGAACACTGATAATGGTTATGTCATAGTGTGTCTGTATGTAGATGACATGTTGATCATGGGTAGCAATACTCAAGTCATTAATGACACAAAGCGCATGTTAAAAAGAAATTTTGACATGAAAGACATGGGATTAGCTGATGTGATTCTTGGAATCAAGATTCTAAGAAGATCGACGGAATAATTTGACACAATCTCACCACGAGAAAGTGCTAAAGAAATTCAACGCTTGACGGTTTACCGCTAAGACCCCATCGAGCTCAATGTTCACTGAGTAAGAACAGGTGAACCCGCTGGACAAGAAGACTATGCTAAGGTCATCGGGTGTTTGATGTATCTTACAAATTGCACCGACCCGACATAGCTCATACCGTGAACAAATTGAGTCGTTACACGAGCAATCCAAGCAAGGAGCATTGAAGGCTCTAGTGAGAGTTTTGAGGTACTTGAAGTATACTCAAAATCATGGGCTGATTTCACGAGATATCGCCCAAGACTTGAAGGGCACCGTGATGCCAATCGATATCCGACACGAAAGATTCACTTTCTACAAGTGGGTACGTGTTCACGATTGTGAGGTGTTGTTTCTTGAGATCCACAAACAGACGTATAGCCCGATCCACCATGGAATCGTAATTCATAGCTTTGGATAAAGTCGCGAGGAAGCCGAGTGGCTCCGTAATTTTTGGAAGATATTTCATGTTGGTCTCAAACCCGTGCCACCGGTGATGATTCACCGTGATAGCCAAGCCGCTATTGGAAGAGCGAAAATGGTTTGTATAATGGTAAGTCTCGACATATACGCCGGCGACATAATACCGTGAGTCATTTGATCTCGCTGGGGTTATATCAATTGACTATGTCAAGTCAATAGATAATCTGCGATCCGCTAACCAAAGGGTCGAACCGGATCAAATGATCAAGTTGCTAGAGGAATGGGATTAAAATCCACATCTTAAGAACAATCATAGTGGTAACCCAACCATGATGACCGGAGATCCCAAGAACTTGGTTCAATGGGAGAACTAAGCTATAGGAGTTCGAGTGTAAACACTCGAGTTAGTCTGCTCCCTAGAAAGCAAATGAGTGTTTGAAAAACTTGCCTAGTGGTGAGGTTGAGTCGTTGACTCTTAATGATTCCTAAGATACCTCGAGTAGGTTGAGTATGGCAAGATACTCGGTAAAGAATCACCTATGTAAGTGCGGTGGGGCCACTTCAAACAAAACACTTATGAATCCAAAGTGGATGTCCATGGCCAAATGGAATCAAACGTGAGAACGGATGAGGTTGAGGTGTTAAAGTGTTAATACCATTGTCTCAATTGCGTTGTGGGGAATAGTTCAAGGCATCGTGTCCACTAATCCGCCTGTACTCGATGGTACTAACTATGGAAGGTTCAAGGTCATAAACCACCGTCCAAATATTTTAACATCTCTTGAGGATCGAAATGTGTTCGCATACATGCATATGGCTATTTCCACTCATGTGGGGATTGTTGGAAATCACAGATATATATATATATATATATATGGTCAAGTTGTCGAAGCTACTTTGACCAAGATTTTGAGGACGAACGCTTAATTTTGTGAAATTAAACGGCATAGGATCGATCTACGCTTTGAGTAGATGATCGTGGTGTATTCACATTCTCAAATTCGATTTCCGTGAGTGAGAAATAGTGGATCAAAGTTGGTCACTTAAACATGGAGTTATGTGATTAAGGGGATAAGCATGGATTAATTAATCCTTATCCCACATTGATTAATGTATCTTCATTAATTGTCTATATAAGTGGTTCATTGAACACTTAGTATAATTACGTGCACAAGTGATAGCCGGAAAGCCCACGCTGCACACGCTGCCGCCGCCGCCGCCGCCGCCGCCCGCCCGCGCGCCGGCCCCTGCGCCCCCGTCGCCCGTCGCCCGCCTCCGTCGCGCTCGCCCGGCTCCGGCTCCGCTCGGCCCGCCCGTGGTCCGTGGTCCGTGGATCGTGGATCTTGGATCTTGGCATCTTGCAATTTGGGTGGTCTTTGGGCCGTTCTTTGGGCCTGCTCGGCTGGGCTTGCTTCACGGGCCCGGTTCCGTGGCCCATTGTCCTATATTTTGGATCAACGCTTGATCGAGCCCAAAGATGGAGTTGGTCCGAGGCCCACCTGTGTAGCCCAATCCGCTGGGCTGGCCAGTGCGATGGAGTTGGTCCGAGGCCCAACTCGTGTGGCCTAATCCGTTGGGCTGCCGCACTTGAAGAGACGTCCGATACGCCCAACGAACCTCGACGCACGCGTTGTCCAGATTCGTCGTAACCGCCGGTAACGCGTCGACATGATGGTTTCAAGGGAAACGTGCCCACGTTGTCTCCGTAAACCGCCACACTCAATAGGGACATAACTCAGAACACCCGACATTAATGCGGTGTTGACTCAAAGATGTTTCTACGGGGACGACGCCTATAAATAGGACATGTCTCCCAAAGATAAACCACCCATCGCTTAAAGCATTCCAAAGATCTTCCAAGAGCACTTTTTCGCATACATTGTTTTTGTATCGAAGCTCGCCCTCGCCTCCGTCTGGGCCACGGAGCTCGTTGGTCATGGTGGCCACCACTACGAGACGCTGTTGCTTCATCTTTGGGGATGATACGCCGTAACCGAGAGCACTATCGGGCGTATCTCGCCTTCTGGAAAGAGGACTCCTCGACTCGGCATTAGTATACTGGTTATTGTATTTACTTTTATTTTTTTAAGTTCCTTTAGTTTGATCTCCTATTTTTCTGCTTTCGAGTCAGAATACGCCCGCAAGCATCTGCATCGCTCGTACACTTTTTCCAACAGTCCGAATTAGAGGTTTTATTTATTTATTTATTTATTTGAAAAGGCTTGATTATTTTTAGTGCTAATGTATGTAAGTAACCAAAAACAATAGGAATGAGAGTTTTATAGCCTAAAAGATAAAAACATGAGTTTTATAGCCATTTTGGCTTAAAAAGACAAAATTATCCTTGGAAAAAATAAAAAAAATAAGAAAAAACAGTGAGTGAATATTCTCTCTCTCTCGTGTGCCCTACTCTCTCTCTCTCTCTCACACACAACAACCCCACTTCTCTCTCACTCACTCACTCCCCAGAGAACAAATGCCCAAGCCAAAGAGAACAGTAGGTGCCCAACCCGTGCCCAACTCTCTATCTCTCTCACACCGTGCCTGGTAATTCAGGACAGCCGTGCCCAACTATTATTCAAGAACAACAACAGCCCAACTTCTCTTCTCACAGCGCCTAACTTCAATCATTCACTGCGTCTCCCCCCTCCCCAGCAAAGCCGTGCCTCTTTCAATCACTCATTAGCACAACATGAGTGATACGGATACGGATCTGCATCCACGGTATTCTCGGATGCGGCCGAGCAAGCGGCGGCCGAAGGAGAGAGCTCCTCCACGGCGGAAGAAGCTTCTACGCCGGAGCAGTCACCGCCACGCACACAAGCACGCCGTCGACCTTCTGCTTCGGGTCGACGAACTTCCGGCACCGATTTAGGAGCACCACAGCCTCCGGTGAGTAATCGTGCATTTAAAATAGAATTTTAGTATGTACACGATAATTTTCATATAAGACACGATAGTTTTCATGTATGACACGATAGTGATGAAATTTCGATAGTTTGTGTGTTTAGAAACTTATAAATTGAAATCAGATTGCAATGTTGTTGAAATTATGTGAAAATAATGATCGTTGGTACACGGTCCTAACTGCACAGATCTTAGTACACGGTTAGCACTGTCTTCAAGAACCATACATCGGTTCTTCAAGACACGGTGCTAACTGTATCTAAGATCTCGACACGTTAGACCGTGATCAAGAACCATACACGTTCTTCGTAACACGGTCCTAACCGTGTCAGATATTGAGTACACGTTAGACCGTACTACGGTTGGTTTGAACGTGTATTACGTTGTTAGAACTTTGTTTAGTGTATACTGATTAATCTTGTGCATTTACAGCCTCGTTATAGGTGGTTACGACCGATATGCAAGGCTACGCCGGACGATCAACCAATACATCCGAATTGATGTATTAGCCGAGGTGAGGACATGTCTAGAGCGGCATGGATGTATCGACGATTTTTACAGAGCTGCTTTGGGCATCTTCTTCATCTCGGGAGAGAGAAAGCGCTAATAATGCGCCGCAAAATCTGATGGCCCGGCAGTTGTGGATCCTAGTTTTATGGAGTTCGAGATTTGGTTTCACGATGTGGAACCGATATACGATTTGGGATGATTGAGTTTGCCCGGTCTCCTGATTGCGCTTTGGGCCGCCTTCCTTTGATCCGAACTTGAGGCACGAGATTCCCCGACCAAATGTTCCATAGGTTGTTTCGGGCCTGAGGACTACTATTTCAGCTCGCATGGATTCATCAAACAACGGTGGATGATGATGCCGCACTACTTGAAGGCGGCTTTCATATTAGTAGCTTACCTCATCGCCCTTTGCCACGATAGGGAAGCCATCGAGCCATGGGTTTGGGCGTTGGTGAGGATTTTGATATGTGGCGTAGTTTTCCTTGGGGCTCCTATTCATTCCGTGTCCTCCGTCACGGGATTGATGTCTCAAGAGGCACCCGAGCGAGGTGGCGCCGAGGAAGACGTACCATTTCTATGGTCCCGTTTGGGCCTTACAGATTTGGTCGATGAGGCCATCCCGACTTAGGACGCATGTGTGGATGCCGAGACAAGTGAGATACGGATTCGAGATGCTTGATGTGGACTACATGGAAGTCCCCACCCAAAGATAATCGGATTTTTGACGAAAGGGTAATTTTAATCTCATGTTTAGTATTTGCTATATATTTATTAAATACATTATAATCAATAATGTGTATGTGTTTTTGTAGCGTTTATGTCATCGTGGCTGGAGCCGCCGAGACCGAGTTGTCGAGGCATACTACTTGAGCCTATACGAGGCGATCCGATGGTTATTCGGTTTGTGCTGCATGGGCGGCATGCCGAGGCGCACATGACGAGCTGCAAGATAGCCACAAGCAGTGCTGTGCGTGAGAGAGTGCCCGCAGCGGTGGCAGAAAGCATGTCCCGATCATGCGGCCGAGTGGCGGCGGCGGGAAGATGAAGTGCGGAGATACATCTCGGGTTTTGAGCCGAGTCGACCGGGCGATCTCGATCGCAATCGAGCGTCGTGAGACATGAGGAGCGCGAGCTGACCACGTGTGCCGCGAACACGCCAGAGTGTTCGACCAGACGAGGCCTCCATTTCGCTGCGATCGAGACCGTCCGTCGTGCCATTGTGGACGACGATTCGGAGAGGGCCTCGTGGCTCGAGTGGCTCGACGTGTGTTCGAGCAATGACGGAGTTCTTCGGTAGCAGATCTTCGAGACGTAGATCTCGCACCCTATATCTCGCACATGGGAGCTACGCCAACTATTCGAGCATATCGATCGAGGCGCCGCCTCCCAAAGATGAGGAGGGCCCGACTAACCACCGACGATCCGCTACACGGCAGTCGATCCGCAGGAGGTGCCCCACATTAGCCACCGACGATCCGCTTCACGGCAGTCGATCCGGAGGAGGTGCCTCACATTAGCCACCGACGATCCGCTTCACGCGGTCGATCCGCAGGAGGTGCCTCACATTAGCCACCGACGATCCGCTTCACGGCAGTCGATCCGCAGGAGGGCCCAAGATTAGCCATCGACGATCGGGTCGCCGAGAGTCTAGTCACGCCACCAATGAGATCGGCAATCGAGCGATCGTGCACGAGGTGATGGATCGTCGATGGTGGGGATGATGTTTGCATCGGAGACCCCACATGCAGCTCCCAGAGTATGGTACCCGAGGCGCCACCAAGGGCCTTCGAGGTCTTTAGCGGGCGGGCCCGTATGTTTTTGTCGTGGCTAATTTGAATCAAGATGTCATGACTCAAAATTGTTCGATCATATCACCGACCCGCATTCGAGTTCACGGGCGGTACTTTATTACAACATTTATTCAAATTTTGTTTATATATTTATAATTCAATTAATGGTGTTCTTTTTTATGTGTGTTAGATTATGGAGTTGTACACTTTGTATATACATCGATAATAATCAACCCACATCATCCTCGCAATGTATTATTGCCGCCGGTCAATAAAGCTCGATGCATTGTAGCACCGATTGATTTTATGTAAGTTTGAAATGTCCTTATCCGATGATCCCGACTAAATGTCCTTATGGAGTTTGAAATGTCCTTAAATTATTCATGACTAAATTTATTCATTTATGCAAAAAGCGCTATGAGTTCACCCGGCTTCATCCGATGATCCTATGGGCTTTAGGGTGGTATCAAACACCACATATCCACGATGGCAAGCACCGATGACTTGTTAGCGATGGTACGGCGGAGCGATGCGAGCATAGCGCATCGTGGTTGTCTTGTTGACACGGTAAATTTATTACCTCATTTCTATTTTTTTCTATCCAATTGAATGTAAACTTTAAAATTATCAATGTTGCGATACTAGCCATCCGTAACGCCGGGCAATCACCGGGTCACGTCAGATATCTCTCGTTGAGTGGACTCTTGAGGTGTACGACTACACGTCAGACAACCCCGACTCTCGAGCGTTGAGACGCTACCGATGTTGCCCATTATTCGCTTTTCCTCGATCGATGAGGTAGTGGATTTTGGAACAACAATCCATTGAGGACGCCACACAACGAGCATCCGACATTGGCGGAGGTGCCCATGATCGCAGCTCAGCGAGAAAGACTCGATGAGTTGCGGTGTCTTTGCATGCCTCTATATGTATCGCCCATCACGGTATACCTCGGAGGTTACATCATAGTCGGCGCTACATACGATTCAACTGATGATAGCTCGTAGGATATGGACATTGTCTCTTTTTGATTAGTTTCCTTGACTTTTTGTATTTATAACGGATATTGTATAATTTTTATCCGTGTTAGTGATATTTTTGTTTGTATTGGAGGTCGTGGACCTCTATGTATATGTTGTGGAGGCCGTGACCTCTTTGGCTATTGCTTGTTGTTGGCTATTGCTTGTTGTTGGCTATTTGCCGAGTCGCAGTCGGCTTATCCATATTTTAGAGGTTATGCTTGCTTTTTACATGTATATATAGTTTGTAAGTTTAATAGTTTTGTCGAATTTGCAATTAACCGAATAGGGGATTGAATCGATTCAATTAACCGAATTTGCAATTAACCGAATTTGTCGATTAGGGGATTGCACGGCGCGTACGATCATGCATGGTACACGGTCGCAGCGATCGCGCACGGCGCGTACCCCGCACACAAGGCACACGGGCGCACGAGGGTACACGCCCGCACGCGATCGCGCACGCCGTGCACGATCGCGTGTCTCGCACGATCGCACGGCACACGATCGCAGCGCAAGACACGGTCGCAGCACGACTTGCACGATCGCGCGCGGCGTGTACCGTGAACGGGTACACGCCGCACGATCGCGCACGCCGTGCACGATCGTGTACCGTCACGATCGCAGCACTCCCGTGTACCCCGCACGCGCCTGCACTACCCTCACGCCCTGTACCCTCGTGAATCCAATCAACCAACATAATCCAACAAAACCAACAACAATCAAAACCAACAACAATCCAATCCCCTAATTCAACAAAACCAACATAATCCAACAAAACCAACAAAACCAACAACAATCCAACAAAACCAACAACAATCCCCTAATTCAACAAAACCAACATAATCCAACAAAACCAACAACAATCCAATCAATCCAACATAATTCAACAAAATCCAAAACAACGAATATCATCGATATAACAAATATCCTTACTCACGAGGCCGTTGAGGACACAAATTCCTTGATGCTCTTCACTTCGACAAATACTACATTTTTCCTACGTCGTGTCCTTTCCACACATGTTTCATCATTAATGGCAATAAATGCCGTGCATGAGCGTTTGTTGTGGCCTCGACCGCTACAACGTGTGCATATTTGACGACGTGATCTTGACGAACCCTCAACAACCGATTGCATCCTACTCAATCTAGGGCGCCCACCGACGTGTGATGATTGGAGGTCGAATAATGTAAGCGACATGTAGTCCGGTACAATCCATGCACCGGATGTGATACGATCCAATTCGATAAGAATAAGTGTAGGAACGATGTTAACCCTCGCCCGAGGATCCATCTTGGGTGTTTAATTCACCATACATTGATTATAATCCTAGCATGCGCCTATATAATTAAAAGCAACACGTTGGGGTTTTCTCGTGTTTACCTTTGATCCGCCGAGGTGGATCGAACGGGATGAACGGATTGAACGGTCGAGACTCGTGCTTTGACCTTCCGGCGTATCCGGATACCCAAACTCCAACGCCGAGTGAGGACGAGCTATGGAGAATACTACAAGAAATCACCTCAACCCTAGGCTAATTTTCTAGATTCACTCTAATGAGGTGACCGAAAATTTGCTCTCAATTATTAAGTGTGTTCAGACTTTATCTCATACCTTATATTTATAATGCACTACCTTAATCCTATATGGAATGTTACCATAATCCTTTATGGAATATTACCATAATCCTATATGGAATATTACCATACTCCTAGGATTATTTCCATACTCTTGGGATTATTTCCATACTCTCAAGATTATTACCATAATCTTATATGGAAAGGATCTATGCATATACCATAAATATAATTATATCCTTGTGGGATAAAGAGAATAAAATCTTTCCTTTGAGAGCAAGAGGGCGCCGATTTCTTCCAAGAGCTACGGGCTTGGATGGGCCACCAGGATCAAATGCAAGGAATAAAGATGGGCCTCAAATAAATTAATTATCTTATGTTCAAATTGAACATAAATTAATTTATAAACATTCGATCATTCCACTAGAGAAAGAATGTCGACTTACCCTTTATTACCGAAGTTGAGTCGGGCTTGCACTTAGACATTACTTAATCCCGTATTTAAGATATCGAACGTCCATTAATCATTTATAGCAATCATCGCTTAAAACGACACAACTTCATTTCTTAAGTAGTACCACTCAACCTTATTATTGTACTTGAGCTAACTCAACTGCGCAGGGTTTAGTACAATAAACCTTTGAGCTCCTTAGGGGCGCCATCATCCTAAACGGATACGGTGACTCAATCTGAGATAACTAGCGTGACATACAAGATCGCCACCACCCAAGATGCGAGAATCTTGGTTAGAACATATAACCCTCACTCATAACAAGTCAAAGTGATGGTCGAGAACTCATACTCACCTAATACCTTATCGAGGTTTAGATCATCGTAAGTCACCGAGATCTTGGTTCTTCACGACGGTCGAAAGAAGAACTCATCTCATCGTGATCCTTCAATACGCCGAGACGCATCAAAGATAGACAAGCAACTAAGTCAAGTCACTTCATCTATACCGCAGCCTAAACCGACAACTCGCCCTTAAGTCGCCCTCACCGTGAAACTTTTATATCTCATTAAGCTCGACCAATCATACGGACTTCGTGATCTTCACACATCGTATGATCTAACTTATATATGAGATAAGGGGACACGATATATGCAATCAAGTATTCAAATCGAGATAGAGATTGTAATAGTGGTAATGAAACATTGTATACAAGCTCAACCAAACCGCTTTCAAGATACAAATCCAACAATCTCCCACTTATACTAAAGCAAACTTTTAGTATACAATGTGTCTTTTACTAGCTATTACAAACAACCATCACTTTGCTTCTCCCACTTATACAAAAGTTTCCTTTCTAAGTGGGTGCCATCAAGCGCAATCCAAGTCCTCTAACGTGTCCATCGTAGACTTTTGCGGCGGCACTTCGTGAATGGATCCGCTAGATTTTCCGTCAGATCAATCTTTTCAATCAGCACGCCACCTCGCCTAACGATTTCTCGATGACATGGTACTTTCTCTCTATGTGTTTAGTCGCCTTGTGGGTCCGTGGTTCCTTCGAGTTTGCCATCGCACCGAAAGTTATCACGAAGAAACTATGATACTCTTGGGCAAACCAGTACCACACCTAGATCCATGAGGTAGTTCTCGAACCATACAGCCTCCTTGAAGCCTCCGGCGGCTACATATTCGCTTCCATGGTAGAGTCCGCAATGCATCGCCCTTGCACTCACGCCAGATACGGCTCCACCTCCCAAGGTAAACACATAGCCCGAGGTTGACTTTTTCTCATCACGGTCAGCTTGAAAATCCGAGTCTGTATAACCCAAAGGCATTAGACTATCTGCATGGTAAACTAGCCTATAATCTCGAGTCCTTTTCGGGTACTTGAGTATATGCTTTACTGCAGTCCAATGAGCTTGTCCAGGGTTAGACTGATATCTAGCTACTATGCCTACCGCATAGCAGATATCGGGCCTCGTGCATAGCATTGCGTACATGAGACTTCCTACGGCGGAAGCGTGAGGAACTTGTCTCATTTCTCTATCTCCTTTGCGCGGTATAGGTGATCTGCGTTTTGAATAAAGGAACGCCATGTCCGAAAGGTAGCAATCCTTTCTTGGCGGTCCGCATACTAAAACGAGTAATCACGAGATCAATGTAAGACGCCCGAGATAAGCTCAATATTTTCTTCTTGCGATCTCGGTGAACCTTGATCCCAAGAATGTACGCTGCTCCCAAGTCTTTCATTTGAAACCGATCGGATAGCCAACTCTTTACGCCTCGATAATGACCACGTTGTTGCCAACTAGAAGGATGTCATCTACATAAAGTGCAAGAAATACCACATCACCGTTGACATCTAACCGATACACACAACTCTCGCTAGGCAACTGGGTAAATCCATAGGACTTTACCACCTCGTCAAAGCGTAAGTTCCATGATCGGAGGTTCGCTTAAGTCCATAAATGGACTTCTTAAGCTTCCATACTAGATGCTCTTCACCTTTACCACATAACCTTCAGTTCTTTGCATATAGATGTCTCTACCTTCCTCAAGGTAACCGCTTGAAAAGCGGTTTTAACATCCATTTGCCAAACCTCTGGGTTCAGTGGGCTGCTATGGCTAGAAGAATTACGATGGACTTGAGCATTGCTACAGCGAAAGGTCTCATCGAAATCGATGCCCTCAACTGAGTGCCCTTTCGCCACAAGCACGGCTTTAAAAGTCAAACCTCTCCATCGAATCTCTCTTCCTTTGTATATCCACTTACTACCTATGGCTTCTTTGCCATCCGTAGAGGTGTCTTTCATATACATCCATAGCCGTTATGGACTCCATTTCTAAGTCCATACGGTGTGCCATGATCTTGCATCAATATCTTGTATCGCCTCCTTGTATGTCCATGGGTCGATTATTGCATGTTCGTCTGCGGGACCAAACCAAGATTCACCCACGAACATAAATCGCTCGGGTCGACGAACAACCTCCCACTACGACGAGGTTCTACAGCACAATGGCAACGGTGGGTGCAGATACTTGTGGTTCTCTAACTTGCACAACTTGTCGTGTAGGTACCACTTGCGGTCGGTATCTCCGGTGGAACTCGACCCACTTCAATTCTTGAAGTATCCGTGTCGATCCTCCCACTGACTCGACATCTCGCACTTTGGTCTAATCGGTGGTGGAATACGATCATCTTCTAATTCTTGAAGAATGATTTCAACTTTGGACTTATGATTTTCATGTAGTCCTCTTCTAAGAATCGAGCATTAGTGCTAATAATGACCTTCCGATCCTTAGACTATAGAATAAACCACCTTCGCTCCTCTAGGATAGCCAATAAACAGCCTTGCGTCGATCTAGCCTCCAACTTGTCGCCCTTCTTGTTCAACACATGTTTGGATCGCCCCATATCCTTATGTGGCTTAAAGCCGGCTTGCCCAAACCACAACTCGAAGGGTCTTTTCGATCGACTTGGGCGGTACTAGATTTAGCAAGTATGCTGCTGCCTCTAAGGCATATCCCCGTAACGAAATAGGCAATGCAAAGATAACTCATCATCGATCTAACCATTTCCAAAAGAGTCCTATTTCTTCGCCCGACACACCATTTTGGCGTGTGTGCCCGTGAAGGCGCTTGGGATGTAATCCCACATTTCACTAGGTAGTCCATAAACTCGTTATCGAGGTATTCGCCACCGCGATCGACCATGATGACTTGATACTCTTACCTAGCTTCGCTCCACTTCCGCCTTAAACTCTTTGAATTTCTCAAAGCATTCGACTTGCGCGGTGAAGCGGTATATGTATCCGCACTCGAGTAATCGTCAATGAAAGTGACAAAATACTGCACCTCCACGAGCTTGTGTGGACATAGGTCCACACAGTCGAATGGACTAACTCCAACATTTCTTTGGCTCTATAACCCTTCGCTTTGAAGATGGTCAGGTCGACATCTTACCTTCTATACAGATTCGCAGATCGGGAACGGAGTAACCGTGAGATCACCCAACGCCCATTCTTAGCCGCCTTTGATCCTATTTAGATTGATGTGACCTAATCTAAGATGCCAGAGAAAAGTAGAGTCATCTTCAAAGAAAACTTTCTTTTTAGGGTTTGATGAAGATGCAACATAGTTATAGGTATTATGTTTTGCGTAAATAGTATAAAGCGAATTATATAAAGTGCCAACACGTATAACTTCGTCATTTCTTATGATAGAAACACCACTATCAAAAATAATGTAATATCCATGAGTAAATAATTTGAAACAGAAACAAGGTTCCACGAAAATCCGGCACATACAAAACGCCTTTCAAAACTAAAGCTGTTGTCCCAAAACATAAAGAAACATCTCCAACTGCAATGCTTACGACTTTCGCGCGTTGCCCATGGAGATCGTTATCTCGCCATCAAACAGCTCCCTTGTCCGCAGGAACCCACGCAGTGTAACAAACATGATCGATTCTTGCAGATCTACTACCCAAGAATGGGTAGAACAAGTCGCTAAACATGTTTCCGTTACTAAAGCAAACGGCGACTAACCTTGAGCATAGGGCACTTGCCTTCAATGCCCTGCCTTACCGCATTTGAAGCACTTGCCTTCTCCTCGCTTCTTCAAGCCTCCGTGGCAACCATGTTCTTGCTCCCATTACTCCCACTATTTCCTCGCTTTACCACCTTTGGCACCCTTTTTCTGCTTCCATTTTGCAATGAAAATTTTGGGCCCTTAGATGTGCTAGCAAGAGCATGTGCTCCTTTTCCCATAACTCCTTCCGCAAAGAACGAGATCATTAAGCAACCGACTAAGTGTAAACTCGGTCTTGCTCATGATCGCATTCACGAAAGTTCTCAAAAGACTTAGGCGGTGTATTGAGGATGATATCGACCTTGGCTTCACCGTCAATACCTCCTCCCAACCGATCAAGACTATCCATGAGACGAGTCGTGGGAGACATGTTCATGGACCGAACTTCCTTCTTCCATCTTACACGCCAAGATTTCTCTCATTGTGTGGAAGCGATCGTCCGATCCGATCGCCCAAACTTACCTCGAGACTTGACCAAATATCGTCGCGTCGCCATCGATCGATGTCGCACCGCAAGCCTTTGGACATCGTAGTCATCATATAGCATTTAGCCATATTGTTTGACTTATTCCAAAGTCCGCCGACTCGCCGCCATTAGTCGATCGCCGATAAGGGCATCGGGTTTAGGAGTAGTGAGAACAAACATGTGTTCTTCAATGATAAGAACATATTCCATGTTTCGCTTCCACTCGATAAAATTTGGACGGATAACGGATTTTGTGCGAGCATATTGATAATCGGTAAGAGACATATCGAAACGATAATGTAAACACATAAGCATACGATCGCAAATAATTCGTATAATAATATTGTAACCTTTTGATAAAACAATATTAATTGAAACCTCCAATCGCCCAAGGAATCCCACATGCAAGCCACGCGTGTGGGCGCTTTACACGAACCCCCGACTGCACTAAAATATACCTTTTAGTCGCTTAATTTCAATCCATGTCAACTTATCCTTATGACAAATGAAATTAATGATTGACCTTACTAGACCACATCACTATCACAAGAAGGGACTTCATGAAGTTGTACTTGAGGTGATGTCTAAGCATTGACCACAATTTTAACGTGAAGATGAATTCTTAGAATTGGTATACTCACCGGACCATACCGCTTCCAATTCAAATTCTTTTGTTATCTCATTTATATCTATCACTAGAGAACTTATGAAAATCGCACATGCAAGCCACGCGTGTGGGCGCCACACACGAAACTCCCACTTCTCAATAGATTTAAAATGTTTTATTTAGAAATCTCATCTAACAAACTTATGATAAACAAAGCAAGCAAGCCACGCGTGTGATCGCCACTCACGGTCGCCTCACTTTGTTTAGAGATCAAAAGTGGAGGTCTTTGACATTTTAATTTGAAAAATTAATTTGTCGGGTTGCTTGCTTAGTCTTTTTATTCAAAAGGTTTGTCCATGCGGATCACGTAATCCTAGCATGCTTTTTATAGAACTCAACATGTAAAACATGCTCATAATTCTAAAATATGCTTGATAAACGCGATAAACCTAGCATGCTTACTATGCATCCAATTACGTAAAACACTTAAAGGTTTGTCAACGTAATATAAACATACATAGCATGCTACTTGCATAATTTAAACATCCACGACATGCTTATGAACGATAAAAATAAAATAAAACGTTCATCGCGCCCAATCGTGAAACCCGCACATTTAAATCTAATCTATTACATAGATTTACAAAGTATGTAAATTAAACTTGAAAGCAAAACGGGCGTGCACCCGCACGGACCGGATTCAACAATTTGGGCCTCGCGCACGGGCACGGCCGGAAAATCTGAAAACGGGTCCGGGCCGGGTCGCCCAAAAGAGGCTTGGGCGGCGCCAGGGCAAAGCCCGCCGCCGCGCCGCTGCGCGTGCTCGCGGGCTGCCTCCATGCGTCGCTAAGGCGACCGCGACCCATCGAGCACGCGCGCGGACTTCCCCGCGCGAACGCCTGCCGAGACGCCGTCGCCAGGGCGAAACTTCGCGACCGCTGAGTCCGCCGCGGGCCGCTTCGCCGCGAACGCCGCGCCCGCCGCGCCAGCTCGCTTTCCGCTTGCCCCGCGCGCCGCATTTCGCGATCGCTCGATCGCCGCGTGGCGCCAGGATCTCGTCTTGTGACGCACGCCTGCCGCCCGCGCCCGCGCGATCGCTTTAGCGACCGCGAGGCTCGGCCGCGAGATACCTCCCGAACACCGCCGAGACTGCTTTTCCCGCCGCTTCGCTTCTTCGCTTTTCGCTCGCGTTTTTTTACGATAAGATTTACATAATAAAATCTAATCTAACCACGGATTTTCTCGTGGTGTAAAAACAAAACCAACAAAACAATGAACGAGCCACGATGAACGACAAATCCACAATTATTAAAACGCACGTAATAATCAAACGTGAATTAATCCAACAGAGCCAAGATTCCGATCCCGTGCTCGATACCAATGTAAGGAAACGATGTTAACCTCGCCCGAGGATCCATCTTGGGTGTTTAATTCACCATACATTGATTATAATCCCAGCATGCGCCTATATAATTAAAAGCAACACGTTGGGGTTTTCTCGTGTTTACCTTTGGATCTGTCGAGGTGGATCGAACGGGATGAACGGATTGAACGGTCGAGACTCGTGCTTTGACCTTCTGGACTGTATCCCGGATACCCAAACTCCAACGTCGAGTGAGGACGAGCTATGGAGAATACTACAAGAAATCACCCTCAACCCTAGGCTAATTTTCGAGATTCACTCTAATGAGGTGACCGAAAATTTGCTCTCAATTATTAAGTGTGTCTAGACTTTATCTCATACCTTATATTTATAATGCACTACCTTAATCCTATATGGAATGTTACCATAATCCTTTATGGAATATTACCATAATCCTATATGGAATATTACCATACTCCTAGGATTATTTCCATACTCTCAGGATTATTTCCATACTCTCAGGATTATTACCATAATCTTATATGGAAAGGATCTATGCATATACCATAAATATAATTATATCCTTGTGGGATAAAGAGAATAAAATCTTTCCTTTGAGAGCAGTAGGGGGCGCCGATTTCTTCCAGTAGCTACGGGCCTGGATGGGCCAGCCCAGGGATCAAATGCAAGGAATAAAGATGGGCCTCAAATAAATTAATTATCTTATGTTCAGCCCAGAACATAAATTAATTTATAAACATTCGATCATTCCACTAGAGAAAGAATGTTGACTTACCCCTTTATTACCGAAGTTGAGTCGGGCTTGCACTTAGACATTACGAATCCCCGTATTTAAGATATCGAACGTCCATTAATCATTTATAGCAATCACTGCTTAAAACGATTAATAACTTCATTTCTTAAGTAGTACCACTCAACCTTATTATTGTACTTGAGCTAACTCAACTGCAGGTTTAGTACAATAAACCTTTGAGCTCCTTAAGGGGCCATCATCCTCCTACGGATACGGTGACTCGTCTGAGATAACTAGCGTGACATACAAGATCGCCACCACCCAAGATCGCGGAGAATCTTGGGTTAGAACATATAACCCTCACTCATAACAAGTCAAAGTGATGGTCGCAACTCATACTCACCTAATACCTTATCGAGGTTTAGATCATCGTAAGTCACCGAGATCTTGGTTCTTCACGACGGTCGAAAGAAGAACTCATCTCACCGTGATCCTTCAATACGCCGAGACGTATCAAAGCATAGACAAGCAACTAAGTCAAGTCACTTCATCTATATGCAGCCTCAAACCGACAACTCGTCCTTAAGTCGTCTCACCGAAACTTTTATATCTCATTAAGCTTCGACCAATCATACGACTTCGTGATCTTCTACACACCGTATGATCTAACTTATATATGAGATAAGGGACACGATATATGCAATCAAGTATTCAAACGGATAGGAGATTGTAATAGTGGTAACAGAAACATTGTATACAAGCTCAACCAAACCGCTTTGAGATACAAATCCAACAATAAGTCGCCGCAAAAACAGATCGTCGATAATATCGAGCCACAAAGTCGGTGACTTGTAAACCAAAGACGCCTAAAAAAGAAATTAATCACAAAATAAATTAACCACAACATATGAGTTGGACTTGACGCTTAGATAAATACTGCACCTAATAGCAAAGACAAGCGTGACAACAAGGATCTCGTCCAATCGAACTCACGACATTCACATGTCCCATTCTCGCAAATCAACCACGTATGATGTGTTTTCCTCTCGACTTTAAACATGTGTGTCGTCGTTGAACGAACAACCAAGCGACCTTTCTTTTCGCTGAGGCATGTAGCTCGACGCGGCTACTTGGTCAACTCATCGACCTTGTCTGCTGCACTAGCTCGTCAGACGTCAAACCATTTCTCCGTAATAGATCGAAAAGTCTCAAGCAACGAGCAAACGGTAGACGCCGAGCCCACAACAACCGACTATTGAAACTCTCGCGCGATTCAAGTCATGAAACTATATCTTCGACAGACACTTCAACCTAGACCACCTATGCTCGCCAATGGAAAGTAGATGATGGTGGGTCATCGGTTTTAGAACATCCACAGCAGAAACAAATCTCTCAAATCCTCCGATCGATAGCATATGCAACGACTTGATAATCAGACAAACATGCGATCCAAATCTCGCCATATTCTTCGCAAATGGTAAAAGCACAACACATGTGCGACGCTCGGATACACGGACTCCACAACTTTTCGATGCCCTTATGTTGATCGACACAACTAAGAGATCATCGATGACCAATGCACTAACGCAGCCGAGATAAAACCAAGTCCATGACTCTTCATCCTCAATCGGACCTAACCCAATAGCAATCGGAAGATTCCTTCATTTCCATCCTTCGAATAAATGACAAAACAAATTCCTTTGTTCTTTCCTTAAGATGAGTCCTGCCTACAACGACGACCGGCCGTAGTAATGCTTGAAAGCATACAAACACCGCCCAAGAGCAAGAAACAAATATCGAAATTCGCCATCATGAGCCGCCTCAATATCATATAGTGTCCCGGGTTTGATTCTCTCAACAGATGCAAATATGATGGAAGCAATTGATAGGACCGCTCAAATCGCTATATGTCATCTCTATAGCGACGCTTTCTTGCTCGGAGAGCAAAGTCAGAATCCATCTCAATGCCAAATTGTCGATGCATCTCTCCAATCATCTCTTTCGCCGATTACCACACCTTCATCGACCAATTTCCGTGCAAAATACTTGCCAACAATCTTAGCAGCACCGTCGTGGGCAAAGGCGATTCAAATCCAAGTGACAAGTATGATTGTTGTTCAACTTAATTACTCTCCATATCGTTGCCCTCCGGACGGCTCGTAGCTTAAAAGGACAACCGCCATGCTTGCAAACATACCCCAAACGTGTTTTACTCGACCGATCGACCACGCACTCTACATGATTCTCCAAGTGGTACAATCCACGGCTATCGCCAAGTCATCTTTCGCCTTAAATATCGAATCAACGATAATTGGTCGGTATGGGGTCCACAAGGTTCAACCCAATCTAATGGCAATGCATCGTCACAATCAAGTAATGGAATAACCCGATTCGTAACTCATGCGCTCGTATCATCATCTCGGTTCGTGAAGTTGTAGCATGAGCCTCACCATCATGTTCGCTGTTCGGAAGTGAAGTTCTTGTTGTCCGATAACCTTATCAAGATGTCCCGTTGTCGAATCCAAGCACCAAATTCAGTGCCAATGAATCAAATATATCTCTACGCCGGTTCGTGTCTTCCTCTTCATCTCGAATACACCACTCGCCTTCCTCCTCATTCAAGACAACGGCTCATCTTCGTGTATAGTGAACCAAGACATCTTGAATTAGACTCGGGCAAGATCAGATCGCGTGAACCATATAATATCGGTGTCTCTGTGTGTGTACCGTGGTTGCGCATCGCTTGCCTTTTCAATCACATACACAATCGATCATCCTTTGTTCCACAATCAATCGGAACAAATCGGTGTCGGCCAACGATACTTTTATTCTTCTTCCATCACTAGCGCCGTCGTATAGAAAAGCATATAATCCGATCCACCATTGTTGCCTACTTGCTCATGAATCTCTCTAGCAAATTAGCACGTGAAATCTGTTCTCTGACCATGTATACGAGAACCTCGTCGCGCCTATATACTCGCTCTGTCCCTAACTACCACCATGACGTATAATAAGACGTTGCAAGACATCCGTTGCAAAATAAGATATAAAGATAACGATCATATACATAGGATGCACGGATACATAGGATGCACGGCCATGCACGGTCAGACACGGATGCACGGCCATGCACGGTCGTGCACGTCCTCGCATGGTCCGCACTGCACGGACCATACACGGCTTATAAGCCGCGCACGATCGTGCTTTGTGCACGACCGCAGACGGTTCACGACCGCATGTGATGAATTTTGTGCACGGTTTGAATTTTGTGCACCGTGTACAAGGCACGCTTATAGCCGCCAGATCGTATACTGCGGTTCGTTGTTAGCATCTCATATTTTTAAATTTAACTTATTAAATGATCCTAAATATTAAATTAATCACTTTATTAACATAAAATCAACACAAATGACATATGTGATGCATAATACTTCTACCGTACAACCGTACTCAAGAACACATTTTGTTTTCTTCAAAACATGAAATTTATCATTCCAAGAATATAAAAGTATTAAAAAAACATATTTACGTGAAATCATCAATCAGTGTACAACCGTGTACTCAAGAACACGTAAAAAAAATTCAATACTGGATTTAATTTACCTTAATCCATTAGCAATGCTCGATTTTCACCGCTTGATTGAAAAAAGCGCAGTAACAATTTCTTCTATTAATTATTTTCGCCTCTTCCTCTCTTTGAAATTGTAATGTTACAAATGAATTCGTTTGTGATTTGAATTCAATGTCTACCGCGTTTTTTCAAATTAATGTTTACCAACCTTTTTTACAATTAATGTTTACCAACTTTAATTTAATTCCATTCAATTTTGTGGCGTAGAAAGCATTCAATTTGGAAAATTCCTTTATTCTTTCTAGAGAGAGAGAGAGAGAGAGAGATCCAATATAATTTAGGCGAGAGAGAGAGAGAGAGATATTAACAATTTTTTTCAGAGAGAGAGAGGAGATAGGAGAGTTATTATTTTAAATGGTGGGCCAGACAATTTTGTCTTTTTAAGCCAAAATGGCTATAAAACTCATGTTTTTATGAGTGTGGATATAAAACTTCTCTCACTATTTCTTTTGGTTACTTATAAAACTTCTCCTTATTTTTACCAGGCTCTTAGTCATGTTGAAATTAAAAAATATTTTGAAATTAATATAATCCACTAATCAGACAGTTCGAAAAAATAACGTGGTTCTTTCATATTCATTTTCTACACTTTAGGTTATACATTGATTTCCAATTGAATTATGTTTGTTTGAAAGCATTTTCTAAAAAATTTCTTTTCTTGAGCATGCCACCCGCTATGCCCCGTTACGAACCAATTTAACAAACATGCAATAATTCGATTAAATGAGATAAAAATGTATCCAAAATGAAATATCAAAGCATGATCTACCCAATCCCAAATACAGAATGAGACAGAGGTTGGATGGAACACCAATCATAGGACTGAAGATCCTGACTCGCGATTGCTACTTATGTCAGTATACATCTAACAGCATTTTAGCCGGTGTTTAATGTGGTGTCTAAAGCCAACTCATTCTGCAAAACATCTCATGCTTGGACATAGAATTGTTGAATGTAACTAACTACCCCTTCAGAATTGTTGAATGTAACTAACTACTCCTTCAAAAGCTTGTGGGAAAGTAAATTAGAATGAAATATCACATACTTGTGTGACTGTGTGTGAATATAAGGATATTACATGAAGTATATGTTGTGACATTTATAAGTAGGCAAATTGTTAAAGATAAACAAAAGCAGTAGAAAAAATTATGAAGCAATAGATTGGAAGACGTCATATCTTAAAAAGATTGAAATTAACGCTCTATACGTTTCATTAAGAACTTCAAAGGCCTTATGAACTTCTAAATAACACATTTTATTCATTATGATTTATTTATACATTTTCAAATACAGTGTATTTATGTGAGACTCCTATATCCCAATCACTAGAGACCATTCTACAAAACATAGACACAGGGCGGATGGAAGCAAGTGTCATCATCCACGAACTCAACTCCAGCATTTGGATCTTTTTGGTTGGGAATTGGGAAGATAAATAATCAATTATTAAGTTTTCCTGCATTCCAATTTCAAAACCAAGATTCAACTTGTTGGTTGAACCCAAAACGGCTAAAACTCGTCATTTGCAACTGAAGTAAATGAACTTGTTATTGAGTGAAAAGTACACGCAAATCTTGAAGATCCTAAAACCCACATTATAGTTATGTCCTAGAACTATGTAATATTTACAGAAAGTTTCAATAGGAATTGAAAAAATAATAGAAAATATAGACCTAATTACCTCAGTAGTCGAGTACTCAAGGATGCGGAGAAATAGGCGGGAACGCCAATGCCGAACAACCGGTAACTTGGAATAGAAGACAAATTTTGAGGGCTTAGACTTTAATCATCACCCTTGCTGGTACAATGATTAATAGACTCAGAAACTCGTGAAGACACTCGGAAGTGATTTTTGGGCAGTGATGTAGAGTTGTTCAAGTGATTTAGAGGCAGATTTATGCAGATGATGGAGAGACAAGACCGTGTTTCTTCGCTTTATCTATCTTTTTGCAGAGCTCTGATACAGTCTCGATCCTCTTTCCAAAATCTAGTAGCAACTCGAGCATATTCAGTTACTGTATAGTCCACAGAAGAGGACCTAACCAGTTTCCACCTAGACGTCTATAGCCGTGCAGATGCAGATTGTCCAACCAATTCTCTTCTTTTTCTGTCAGTACCTTGAGAACATAGGTAAGACAAAGACTGCACCCATGAAACCAGAGCCGGTTTCCGTATAACATCGTCAGAATCCGCAATTTGCTGATACAGTTGATTAAGGAGCACGTTTTGTCCACTCAAGGGTAGTTGGACAATCAGCTGGGCCAGTGACTTCATTAAATCGGGTAGAACCTGCATGTAGTTGCTAGCTTTAACTGAATTGAAAGCCAAAATCCAAACATGTAAAAAAGTAAAAAACAGAAAAAGTCCATCAACCAGTTGAATTCAACAATCAATTAAGTAAATATAATATTTGAAGGATTAAGTGTCGCCTCAATTTACAGTATCAAAATTTCAGTTACTATCTTATGAATATATGAACAAACTCAAATATTGCTTTAACTCCGCACCCTAAATATCATAAAGATGCATTGTACCTGTATATCGACCAGGGAAAGTAGTCGTAAAAGTAGATCTAGAACTTTCTTGGCAGGCTCTAGCTCGCCCTCCCAGTTCTTCCACAGATCAATGTCGAGATCATCGACTGCGTTGCAGAGGCTAGTTGCTTTCTGGACAAGACTACTAATGCAATAAAATATAGACGGACTGCCAGCAGGAAGATTCCGAATGAGTGCAGCTACTCCAGAGGCCATTCCCTCAAATGGAGTAATCCCGGGATAACCCTGTATTTCCAAATTACGTTTGGAAGCTTTAAACAGTTAGTTGGCTTTCAATCAGACAAGCATAATGTAGAAGGATCTGTACCTCTAATGATCTCTGGATGTAATAAAACACAAGTTGCTCTTTCAGTGAAGCTCTTTCATCCTCATTAAGATCTTTCCCAGACGTTACGAAAGCTACAAAAACTGAATGTGTATATCTAGCAACTTTTGCATTGGGATGTCCCATATATCTTAGATGATGTATAAGGAATTGACAAAATCAAAATACAGAGAAACTTTGTACAAGTAATTGATAAAGGGTTTTCGAGGATTCAAAATTTCCCAGTTTAATAAAGGATACAGGAACATAATGGGAGCCACAGCATTCCTAAAAACAGAGGCACGTAATTGATCAACACAAGTGAGTATAACCCGCATATAGAATACGATACGAGCAGTTTGAACCTCATCGCTGGACCACCAATGCCCCAATTTGGAAGAATCTGCAAAAGAGTAAGTTAAGTATAGGTAGAATTCTCTGCTGATAAGAGAAAGAATAGCATATAAAAGGTAATACCTTCACTGGTGATCAAATTGTGATACAAAGGCATAGACTCTATTAATGTGACACATGCCGATTCATTCTCCTGAACGCTTACAATAACAGCTCTAATTGTATCCATATACTCGGGCAAGCGCATTCTACGGAAATACTCCATGCATGAGAAAGAAACCAATATTTTTACAGAGATTTGCAGATGAGTACCTCGATCTATTTTCGTATCCAACCTATGTTTTGTTACTCCTAATGCAAAAACGACAACCATAAGAAAAGCAGATTCAGCGATTTTCTCAACGTCGCTAATTAGCTGATGATCACCCCGGCTCTTAAGTAACAACGTCACCTGCCGATGGTGCAAGTAGACTGCCTGGCAGTAATCCCATACGAGACTCTCCACCGAACTTCTACTACCTTCATCTGCATATGCATACTGATTGCAGAAGACGGCGGTTATAGCTCCTGCTTCCTTGAAAAGGAAGCTACTCAGATGGTCTTTGATCTCGTCATGTAGCAACGCCCGATTTTCTTCAGGAAATTGAAGGATCTTATCGTAGACACGCTGCAACGGGAATACTTCAGTCAACAATGCTGTTGCGAGGGTCGCAAAAACAGAAGGCCTGTAGGAGACGGAACCGCTTCGAGCCAAAGCTAGTGCTATACAATGCAGAAGATGATAATCGAAACCTTTGACCGCAGGAACCGATTCTTTTGCCACGGCCTCGAGACAATCCTCGATAGAATTCTTTACGCGCATGAAGCCACTCAATCCAGATCTATTTATAGTCCTCAATACTCCAGCTGCAGTCATGACTACTGCAACGGAAGAATATGCTGGCTCGACATTCTCCAAAAGCTCTCTCACGTCATCAATAATATCCACGGAATGTATGTTTACGGGATTAGATAGAACCCACTCGATCAGATGCAGTAGCATGAGTCCCTGAGAAATGCCGAATGGACCACCTTCTTGGCCCCAAATCCTGAACAGAATATCTAGAATTCGTCTAAAATTTACCGTGACAGGGGAAGCGAGAGCGTAACCGGCGCCTGCGAGAGCGCTGGAAGCTAGGTCATCGGACAAGAAAATATACCGGTAATCCTCTTCCAGTGACTTACAAAGCAACTCCAAGCAAAGCCTTTTGGACTTCTCAGATGCTGGAGTCTGGAAAGAAAGGGCGCCAAGAAGTAGAATCCCGTCGGAGAGGAAAAGGGAGCTTTTTCCACAACAAGATTTGGTAGAGAAAGTGTGCAATAGGACTTCGATGGCGGATTCAACAACCGAAGAAGTTTGCCTCGATTTTCTTACCCAAATATATAGAAGCCTGAAGAATAGGGGATAAGATTCCTGAGGGAGAGAGAGACTTGGTGATGACAAAATGGAAATAATAAGTTTTGCCTGTGGATCTGCTACGTGAAGTGCCGTTTGAGAACTGATAAGAATCTTCAGAGCCACGAGGTGACGAGCATGGAAGGCCTGGCATTGAAGTAAGTCTCTAAGGTCGGCCCAAGCTTGGATTAGTGCTTGAGCAGAGGAAGTAGAGGATTGCACCGAACTATTATTGTTGCTTCTGATAACACTGATGCTCCTCAACCATTCTTCGAGGAAGAAATATTGGGGTTGCTTCGCCATTCCTCAACCTAAACTGCGGAAAAGGAAGAATAGTTCACAAAGTCTACAAAAGTAAATAAGAATAACAATAAAACCATGTATCAAAGAAGGTGCATATCCCATATTGGATGGTGCGACATGAAAACCCGAAAAAACAACCACCACAGCAACGAGTTACAAATTAACAGTTAAGACGTTTCTAATTCTTTCGCTTGTGACAAGGTTTCTCTGGGGAAAAGTAAGAACCCATAAGTAAGCGTTTACAAATATAACAATTCATGCTTAAAACAGTTGCTTTCGTGGATCAAATGAGAGAAGAGATAAAGGATGGACTGCTGCAATCTATATCTATATATATAAGCCAAAAAGTGGCCTTTTGGCGCCTAAAACGCCAACTGCTTCAGCAATCCATCAAATTTTCTAATAATAAACTGCTTGAAAATCCTTTGGATAATCAGGTTGGAGCTGAAGAAGTCTTCAAAACTGTTATTAATCTATAGTATCTTTGGCATTGATAACTGAGATTTGTTCTTGGAGCCCAAGCTTGCGCTTTTGCCCTATATAAACATAAATGATTCTCACCTCCCCTAACAGATTCGCAATTAAAAACGCATCCTCTCTCACAAAACCATGGCTGATCTTCTCATCGGAAAACTGAAATTGACCAGCAATCGTCCTCCGCCGTCGCCGCCGCCGCCGCCGCCACCCAAATGCAGTAGAATATCTGCTTCAACCATCCTCCAAAACGAATACCAAAATTACCAAAATGCGTCTCTTCAAAACGAATCTCCTTTTAAATTTTTAATCTTGTAGAATTGCAATTAGAACCCTAAAACTTATGCGAATTAGAAAATAAATAAAGTGGTGTGAAGAAGAACCTCGGCGAGAACTGAAGAAGAAATGAGAAAGGAGCGGCGCGATAAGATTGATAGGGGTATATCGGATACATTTTATCTTTTTTCTTTTCATTTTAGTTTTGTTTAATTCAATTAATCGCCCCAAATTGTTACATTGGGCTATTGTTGGGTTGAGACTAACCAGCAAGTTGGGCCGAGGATTCTGGTTCATGAATTTCCCCTAATTGTTAATTTGATTTTTGAGATAAAATATTTTGATTATTATTTTTTTGTAATTATTTATAAATAATTTAATTTTGTAGTTAAATTGAATAGTTTTAAATGATGAAATATCCTATTTGAGTGAAATTTATTTGTATTATTTCGTCTGTAATTGAAATTTGTAAGATTAATATTACTCAATTAATCAAAATATGATAGATGCCCTATTAATATTTTTAATTATTATATGTATGTCTAATTATATGTTATTAAGTATTAATTAATGAATAGATGAATACAAACTCTATTTAACTAACAAGTATATAGTATTGATAATTTTAGATAATAGTGTATTCACTAACATGAAGCCGGTGATTATTGGATTTATTTAATTTATATCAATAAGGTTTTTGTAAATTGTGTTTTGGTGTAAAGAAAAATGTAACAATGAGTGTGTAGATATATGTAATGCGTATTCTTAATTTTTTTTTACAATTTTTTATTTGTATTATGGAATACTTATCAATGAATTTACTTTCCATTTATATTTTTAAATGAGATTTTGAAGGGAAAAAAAGATAGTTAGTTTATTATATTTTTGATGAATTATAAGATTTTTATAATATTAAATGGTGAAAAAAAATTGTGATCAATGAGTTTGTCTCTTATTCAAATTTGTAGTATAAATGTTGTTGTAGATCAATTTGTAATAACTAAGATTGTAATTATAAGATTTATTATTGTGTTTAATTTTATAATTGTATTTTCTGTTATGACAAACTATACAGAATTAACTTCTAGAAAGATAATGCAAATTGTATGTTGACTAAGGAGTCTCTCAATCATGCCTTGGTAGTAATTTCAATTCTGCTTAGTGGAATTTACACTTACCATATGTAATTTCGCTTAGTGGATATTATGTTATTTTTGTAATTCGATAATTCCACTATTTGTTTACAATAATGATCAATGAGATTGTTGTGTATGTGTGTGTTGGCCTAGTGGTAGAGTGGTTAATGTCCGAGGCCAAAGGTCTTGGATTCGAGTCCACCGTGATGCAGCCTTTAAAATTTCTGTATTAATTGATAAAAAAAAAAGAAGAAGAGATTGTTGTGTATGTGTGTGATGATTTATTAGATTATTATGTGTGTGATAAATACGTACCGTACATCATTCAAGTACAACGTGATTGTAATAAACGAGCCAAACGCGGGGGAAAAGCAAATAAGATAATATGCTAATACAAAAGGGCAAAATAACCAATTAGAATAGAAATAATTGCATTCGCGTCAACGAAAATTAAGTGGCCATTTCGAAATCAACTAGGAAAAAAATAACTCACCCATAAAAGAAGGGTTTTAAAGAACGCGGAAGTGAACAATTAACTAATTATAATAACAAAACACAAAAACTCTAGTACATTTGTCATCACCGTGAGGATGGATAAAAATATCATTTATCATTAAGAAAAATATCACTTATATTAAAAAAATATCATTTGCTTAAGTATCATTTACATTGAAGAAAAATATCAAGTATCATTTACATTGAAGAAAAGTATCAAAATCTGTATTTACAGATAGATGTACAGGAGACATCTCAACGTGTGATGGATCTCAGAAGAAAACGGCAACGGTGGTCCCGAATTTCCGGCATACAAGAAAGGGCTGAGGGCTGAGCTTCTTTCTTTTTCAATTATCCTATTTACTTCAATTTAGTACTAACAAACTACAAGAAGGATAAAGGAAAAACTGAACTTTATTGCTCTTCCTTCGGTGCATTATATACAAGCGATTTACAGCGATTTACACGTAAAAGTTAATGTACAAAAACAGTTGTAACAACTTTCAGCAGCACCTAAAACACTGACATAGCCTAACAAATACAGTAACAACTATTGTCACGTCATGCTCATGCATACATGCATGTATACAACTTAATAAGTACACCTTTATTTTACCATTGGCTTTCTTTTCTTGTCTTATATATTATATATAATTTGATTTAGTATTTTGTCGAGATCTGTCACACCTTATGTTATGCTATTAGTAGAAAAATACAAAGATCATGTGACAAAAGTTATGATGGCAATTTAGTACAAAGAAACTATTTATATAGCTATTCAACTACCAATTAATTTAACTTTTACATAAAAGTTTTAGACTTTATTCATTTGTATGATTCTGAAAATCGAGGTTATTGGTCTGGGTTCAGTATTACGATAAACTAACCGTACTGGTATATGGTGCTGGTATCCATCAAATAATTATAATTTTATATATTATATTAAGCTATTTACTAGTTGTTTTTGTTGAAAAACTTAATTTTACTAAATAGTTACATTAACCATTGTCGATGTAGATGTTTACGCTAGCGTTTAGGACTTAGGAATTAGAACCCATGGAAGAAGCAATTTGGTTCGGAAAATTCCACTGAACGATATTTAAGCAAATTTCGATCTCAATCTCTTATTCTCTCTCTCTCTCTCCTGTGTGTGTTTACATTAATTTAAGCTCAAATAAGATAACTTGGTAAAGATTGCACCCATCGAACCCGACCCGTGTGCATGGTGAAGGAACGCGCACCCAAATGTTTGTCAATAATTGAAGGATACATTAGGTTTAAATAATTTATTTCAAGAACAGGGGAAGTTGTTGATTACATATATATTACTTCAATTTAATCCACACTATGTAATCTTATTATATACTTACTTGATTATTCAAACTAGTAGAAAACATTAAAACAATACCACCCAATCCATAGTAATTAAGGGGGAAACTTTTAACTGGGGTGATAATTAATACCATGAATCTCATGTTCCATAAATTATTACTAGAACTTAGAATGAAATTCTGGACACAATGTTACAATTAACATTAGCCAACCAAATTCATCACATGTAAATAATAAGTCCAACTAAAATTGTGGAAACGCAAAACAACATTTCTACAACTTTTGACCTAATGCATAACTCTATACCAACTATATAAACTCCAATCCACTAAGGAAAAACAACAAAGGAAATATATAACAACATATCTATGTACTCAATGGCTTCCTTGTTTTCCATTCTCCCTCTCGTATTAATATTTATCTACAGTTATCTAGCTGATTTAATTGACAATCTTTGCCACGAAGCATTCAATCCATCTTTATGCAACACCTCCTTAAGATCGGACCCACGATCCCCTGGGACCGGTCTTCGAGAACTGGTTGAGATCGATCTCGAAAAAGAGCGATCCACCGCTGAATCAACCATGAAAGTGGCTAAATCACTTGCTAATGAATCTAACAAAGAGCTAGCAAGTAGACGCATGCATCGCCTCGTGCATCGAGGCCATTGTTGATTTAGATCGAAGTAAAATTTTGTTGAGAGGTGGTAGAGGAAGGAGAGATGGTGATCTGCAATCATACTTATTTGGCGCTGCAACTGATATTAGTAGTTGCGATGATGATTTTGGAGAGAGAGGGACCGCCGCAGCTGAAGCTAGCCAGCCGTAAAGCGCAGGATTTGGTGGATGTGGTTTTTGTCATTGTTGATCATTTGTAATTAATTAAGGGTAGTTTTTATAATTTATGAATAGAGGTGTGGTTAATCAATTACAAGGAATTGAACTAAATTTGAAGTTTGAGGTACGAGCATGATTATTATAACATCGTGTGTGTGTGAACTATTTCTTTGTTTTATAATAGTTAATATTATTATTGAGGTTTGTAAAGATTAAGATGAAACCTTCCCCTTCCCCTTCCCTCTCAAGAAATGGTACACAATATTAATTTTAGAGCATATTCTCCCCAAGCTGTCTTCTGGAACAAAAATAAACACTTTTTTACATTATTGAAAATTAAGGTGGAAAACAACCCAAATTTTAACCCATAATTTGTCTATATTTATTAAATGATAAATCTGATTTTCTCCTTTTATGAAATCTAGTCCATCGTCACTGGCCACATTAAGCACACGAATAGATAACCACAACTTGTGACACGTACGGGATTATAAATGTAAAAGTTGATAAATGTTTTTGTACGAAATAAAGAATTTATTAAAATTTGAAAGTAATAATTCAAGTACTTTGAAAAAAAATTTAAGAGGTATTTAAAGGTCTAAAACGAATCATAATTCTAATAGGAAACTGAAAAAAAATTATAATCCTAAAAGGAAATAATATACGAAAACCCTCAACTCGAAACGTTGTTTCGTTTTTGAAAAGGAATTATAGCAGCGATTCCAAGCTCAACTCTAAATTTTGATTACTGCCGACGACCAAAAGGGATATTTTTCTTTGTAATGTACATTTAGTTAGTTTTTGGTGATTATAATTGAGAATTTAAGATATGTCATTTACAGTTGCCCCCAAACTTAGGAGAGGCGAAGAGGAAGGAAAAAGGGGTAGCTCGAGTTACAAGTATGTTATAGAGGATGAGATTTTGTCCAAATTAAATATGAGCTTTAATTTACCGAGTATAACTATACGAATTAATTAATGCAAATTTTTTGCTTTCTTTTCATGGACTTCTACATATGGCCTGCACATTTTTTTTCAATTAAAATTTTCTTTATACTATCATTTAACAAATCTAGACAAATTACTCATCACGATGACGATGATATAATCATAATCTTTTTAAATTTTATTAATTTTAAGAAATATATAATTGGATAAGAATAGCTAACATATACCACTATAGACTAAATAAAAGAATGACTAATTCCATATATTTGGGGGTTTTTTTTTTTGAGGTGGTTGGGGGATAAAATAAAAGGCGTATTAACGTCCGTATTAGGCTATTAGCTATTATAGTTTGTTTCGAAATTTCTGTAAATTAATATCTTTCTAGGTCATAAAATGTTTCCTAAATCTATCCTTTTCATAGAATTTGTGGTAAAGTTTTTGCTGTTACGTTATATGTCACGTAAAGAGAACGGTTAGGATGCCACTGCCAGACATACATAGTTGTGGTATTATTTTTCTCGTCTTTCACACATTTCAATAAAGGCGTTATTTTGACTAAAGTCGGCAAAACGTATGTCGCTCAAAAATCCAATTCTCAATACAAGAGATAAGCGCGACTAAAAAAACTGAAACAATTAAAGACTTAGAGGGTATGACTAAACTTATTTTACAGAGATTATAGGTTTTTTAAGAGTTTATAAAATATAATATCTCAAGGACTTACAAGATAATAAAGTATTTGGATAATTGAATTTATAAGTTAGAGAAAGAATAATGAATTAGAGCGAAAAATTGACAAAAAATGAAGTTTATAGGGTATATATAGAAAATATCAAATCATGGTAAGGTTGGTTTGGTAATTTAATTGTTGTTTATAAACTTATGAAAAAATACATTGGAATTGATGAACTTATTTTTAGGGAAGCTTATAAGTTGTTAGCTCATATATTTTCACAGTTTATAAGTTATGCATAATTCTTCGCAAAGAGCTTATAAGCTTCTAAACAATTTATAAACTATTTTGATAAGCTTATAAGCTCAGTTAATTATAGATTTCACTGTCCATTTTAAATAATTAACTGGGTATATCGTAAAGAACCTACCGAAGGTCGTTGAGGAGCCGCCCCTTTCCAGATAAAATTCATCACCCAATAGAAATAAAAATATCCTTAGAGATCATCTATATATTGCACAATTTTAATGTAAGACTTGTGTGTATCACCCTCCAATTTAATATTTCAATAGTAATTATTGTAAATATAAACTAATTATAATAGAATCAATACTAATGAATTTCTATTAACCATCCTATTTATAGAAGAATTAATCATAATAATGAATTTTTAATTAAACATATTGGATACCGCGTTTAGAATAATTTAGAATGACTTTATACTTAAATGGAAATATTTTATCACTTGTTTCTTCTTTTTTTTTTCCTTTCAAAAATGAAGTATACATGACTCAGATTGCGAACCGAATGACTTTCTACTCCATGTTATTTTTTTTTCCGCTACCAAATTTATGCATATTCATTTAATAAATTTGGGTATTATATATAGGATCATATCCCAGTGGTAAAATCCCCAAATTAAACAAGGAAAGAAAATAGAACCCATATGCATGGCATGGCTTCCCTCCCTTTATTAGCCACCACTCTCTTTTTCAGCTTGTTATGCTTCTCACAAGCTAACAATTTGATAGCTCAAATCTGCACCAAAGCAGTCAACCCTTCGTTATGCACTCAAGTTTTAACATCGGACCCACGCTCCTCTCAAGCCGATCTCCGAGGTCTGGGTCACGTCATACTCGAGAAATCTGCAGCCGCTACCAGTGATGTCGTGAGCATTGTTAAATCCTTGGGCGGGGGCGCGGCCGATGTGTGCGTCGAAACATGCGGCAGCTCTATTGATGACTTGCACAAATGCTCCGACTTGTTGGATAGCTGCGGCGGAGCCAGCTGCAAAGGTGATCTGCAGACTTTAGGCTCGGCGGCTCACACCAATGTCGTCACGTGCGACGACGCGTTTGGGGGCGGCGGGCCCCAGAAGTTGAAGGAAGCTACAAAGAGAGCGCAGGATCTCATCGATGTCTTTCTGGTCATTGCAAACAGTTTCTGAGTTTTCAAGTAGATAAAATGTTGAAGCCATAATTAAGAGATCTAACATTTAGTGTTTTCTCTACTGTGTTAGTTACCTGCAGAATAAAGTTATGTGACTATCAATCCAAAAAAATTAAACCAAAGATGGTCAAAGTAAGCAGTATATTGGTCTTCTTCTTTTGCTCTTATATTAGTTTTCTTTTTTCTAATAAAAAAATGAAATATCTTAAAATAGAAGCAATCTCGTTCTTAATTTATGAACACCAGGCAATTTAAACAATAAAGGCTCATTATATTGAATACTTGAACTCCTGTTAAATTTTGAAGCCTGAAAAGAGTAAGAGAAGGATGTTGACGGTTGAAGCCAAGAGAGTGCTAATATTTTACAAAAATAAAAAAGATAAATCAGATTTGTATAGTCTCTTCCAGGCTTTCCGGCCGAGCCCAAAAAACAAGTAATACATAAAATGAAGGGGAATATTTTTCTTTTCATTGTAATAGTAGGCCTTTTTTTTGGGAACCCCTTTCAGACTTGGGCCCTAGAAGATAACGAATCTATTTATATAGAATTGATATGCTGTCAAAATAATTTGAGTGCATCCCTCTCAGAGCAGAATGAAAAATCCAAGTTAATTTGAGAGCAAGGATCTCAATGTTTCTTTGAAAATCTGGTTTTCCCCTACTTTAGAGCAAAGTAGATCTTGTAAAGGTCTAGTTTGGGTTCTTATATATAGGACTTTCTCCTTACGACATCTTTTATTTATTTATAACTTATTTTGTAAATAGACAGGTGAGATTCTCTCACGTCTGAGCTGAGCTCCCTAGTTCCTAAGGATGTCAATGAGTGAGTTTTACTCGAATCAGAACCAATAAATAAGTAATGGTTTTGGTTCTAGAATCGATCCATTAGATATTGGATCTGGACCGGACCAGGACCATCAACTATGAATCTTAAGCGGTCCGGATCTGAGCGGACCTGGAATCAAAACCGGACCAAAATCAAAACTGGAATCGAAATCGTTGCTTTATAATTTAATGAGCTATGAGTGATTTCAGATCGGTATGGATAAAACTGACTTATTGACAAGTCTATTTAAACTTAGGCTTGTCAATAGATGAATTTTACTCGGACCAGAACCAATAAATAAGTATTGGTTCTGGTTCTGGAATCGGAACCAGATCCGGACCGGATCGGACCATCAAACTATGGATCTAAACGGTCCGGATCTAAAGCGGGTCTGGAACTAGAAGCAAAACCAGAACCATTGCATTAAAATTTAATGGGTTTTGAACGATTCCGGGTAGGTCCGAATAAAACTCACCCATTGACATTCCTACTAGTTCCTACTATGATATATCTCAAAGTCACAATATTAATTCGAATTTCTTCAAGTTTTTGTCTGTCCAGATTATCACCGATAATAATAGAGTAAAATTTGAACAAATTTAAGAACTATACTGGCAAAATAGTAATGAGATGTGGAGGTATCCGAATTACAATCTCGAACCGTTGTCTAGTTAGCCTAATAAAATGCTTCGATGAAATGGGCAGTCCCCATTTTTTGAGAAATCAAATAGTCTGATACATATTTCAATTGTAACTCAATGCAAATGATAAATATTTATCATTAAAGAGATGGATTTGGTGACAGGAACAGACTAATCGTGAATTCGTGATGGGGTGTTTTCATCCTTTTATTTTTTCTGTACGTTTTTACAGAAAGCAAGTTAAGCAACTTCATGGTAAAATTCACTTGCGCAAAACAACACTAGTTTTTGGGCTTAAAAAGAATACTTCATTCGTACATGATAAGTGATAGGATACGGCCCAACTACCAGGCCCAAGCATCAGGCCCAATACAAGTAAACCTGACATCAAGCTCGGCCTGGACAAGTTCGGCCCATGAAGACTCCTAAAGTCAGTGGGAACGCAGAAAGCTCAGCCATATCTAAAAGAATCTTAATTCAAGAAGGGATAGGATCTCGAATCCTAGTTAGAGAAGACTTCAGATTCGAGATCTAGGTCAATACGTTGTGTATAAATAGAGGCTAGATTAGACGACATAGATTCACTCTCTTGGTAATCGCTTCTTACACTCTCAATACACATACTCTCTCTCTTGCCCCGTGGACGTAGATCTTATTCACAGATCGAACCACGTAAATCTTTGGTGTTCTTGCGCATTTATTTCCCTTACGAAATTAAGATCGATCATCGGCGCCGCCGTGTGGGAAACGAAATTTTGTGTTTTCGATCAACCACCGCATAGGAAATAATCATGACCGGTACACCGAAGTCATGCATCCAGACCGTCGCCGGCAACAACAACGCCGACGGCGAAAGGAACGCCGAGCTCAACTCGGGAAGAGCCCAATCGAGAAGAAACCCCGAGGGCATATCCAAAGTCTTGACGAGCACGGACACCCGCCTGCGGGCGAGGTTACCATAGCGAAGGCAATCGTAGCAATAATCCGGGGAACCTCCGGCTCATAAGTAAACCTCGACGACGTCGTCGAGGATTTCTCGAGAAAATAAGGAGAGCTTTCTCCGCCTCCTCGGTGAAGCGTGGTCGGCCACGCCCCGAAGAACGGAACACCAAGCCTCATCTAGATACGAGGCATCACAACGAGAGGTCGGGGCCCAAACCGACCGCGCAAGGAACGAGCAACGCGAGAGGACGTCGTGATCACCGCGAAGCCGCCCGAGTCGCCGAATCCATCCAATAACTCCGCCCGATCTCCGTGGGACGAGCAGCGCAGAAAAGGCATCGGTCGTCGCGAAGTCGGTCCGAGTCACCTAAACGAGTTCGATCGTCGAACTCCGTCCCCGCCTCGGAGGACGGCCGATGGATACGGAAGATAGCCACCCGTTCTCAAATAGAATACTAACACTTCTCTCCTGATAAGTACGGGTACCAAGCATCGCCTCACGACGGGTGAGGATCCACGAAACTTCCTCTCGCAGCCCAATACAACATGATCAACCAACGCCTCACCACCATATGTATGTAAACTCTTCCCGAGTTACTCGTCGACAACGCCCGCAGTGGTTCGACGATCTACCTACGGAAGCATCGGCTCTATCGCGACCGATGGTGCCTTCCACCAAGGTTCTTCCAAAAGGCGGAATCAAAACGCCATCCAGACACCTCCTCACCATAAGACAAAGCCGAATGAGTCCATCAACGACTTCATGACAAGGTTTAACAAGGAGTGTTTGAAGGTCAAGACGTGAACGACTGTTAGTCATCTCGGCCTTCCAAAACGGCATCTTGCCGGGCTTTATACCGAGAGATCGCTGGCACGAACCCGTCTTTGCAGAGTCAGGCGCATAGCCAACCGGTTCGCCAAAGCGGGCGAGGCCGACAAAAGAAAGCGCGAAGCGACAATGCAGACCTTCGGAAAAGGAAGAAGAGGCGAAGGAAGGAAGATCGGAACCAAGGCGGCGGCGCCACAGACAGATTACATCGCCCGATAAAGTCGAGGCTCGGTCCGCGCGACGCCTCGGACGACCTCGACACCCCGCTGACGGCCGAGAGCGTAAATCTCACGACTCCATATGAACCTATTCGAGAAGCCTCGACCGATGACGGGAGGGAAGAGGTGCCGACCTATGGATAACATCGCTCATTCCATGATGATTACGGCACGACATCGAAGAGTGCAAAGAGCTCATGGGTGAAATAGAGTGCTAGTTCGTGACGGATCCTCAAGAAATACTAGGACAGAGTCGCCAAGCCGACCAAAGTCAAAAGAAGAAAAAGCAGAGAGAAGAGGAAATTGTGCCCCTACAAAAAACAAAACGCAGACCGACGAGGAAGGAGATGACGAGCCCCAATATGACGGGTGGTCTCCACTATTACGGGCTCCGGAGTCACGAAGTCCTCCTCAAGGCCGATGCTCAAGTCCTAGAACCGCGAACCTACCAATAAGAGGTTCGAGAAGGACGAGGCGATCACCTTCTCCGAGGACGACCCGTACTGCGACAAGACCTCACCGGATCGTTGGTGATCCGTAGTAGTCGCAAATAAATTGGTAAAAGCGTTTACATTGACAATGGCGGCGTCGGTAAGCATCCTCTTCAAGGATTGCTTTGACAAGCTAGAGTAGAAGAAGCACACCTCGCACGAGCACACCGCCACTCAAGCTTCGTCCGGAAGAGACGCGCCTGTAAGGAATAATCGAGCTACCGTCACGGTGGGAAAGCACCAACGACCTCGACCAAGGTGGTGCGGTTCAGTAGTGAAGGCCAACTCGCCGTATAACATCATACTAGGCGAGATTGGCTGAACATTTGTAAGGGCGGTATGCTCAACGTACCACCCGACGATAAAAATACCCACCACAAGGGAACACCGTGATCCGAGGCGATCGAAAGCAAGCGAGTGTATGCAAGTTGCTTTACGAGGTGCCGGACCTCGGTCCAACACCCACAGCATAGCAATTAAAGAAACCCAAGAGTTGGAGTCCCAAGTACATCGCCACTCCCGGCGGTCGGTGGAAGAGGTCGCATTGTACAAAGATGAGCCATTGAAGGTCGTCCGGTTGGTTTCACCACGACACCAAGTGAAGGATCGATCATCCAACTCTAAGGGAATTCGGGACGTGTTTGCTTGGTCTCCCCGACGACATGACCGAGTCTCGCCGAGTATCATCACCACCGCTCAACATCGACCGAACATAAAGCCGCCTCGACAAAAGCAAAGAATCTTCGCAATTAACGGAACCAAGTCATTCATGACGAGGTGAACCACTATTAAAAGCACGCATCTTGCTCGAGGTCAAATATCCGACCGGATCGCCAACCCGGTGATGGTGAAGAAAGGAGGAGGGATGGCGAATGTGTATCGACTACACCGATCTCAACAAGCATTGCCCAAAGGATTGCTATCCCTTCCCAACATCGACAAGAAGGTCGACGCGTTGGTCGGGTGCGAAGTCTTGGTTTCTTGGACTTATACAAAGGTATCACCAAGTCCCGATGGACGACGAAAGACGCGCCAAGACAGCCTTCATTACCGACGTCGGGGTCTTCGCATATAAAAGATGCCATTCGGCCTTAAAATGCAGGGCTACCTATCAAAGGATGGTGGACAAAATATTTCACCCTACATAGGTCGGAATGTGGAGGTATACGTGAGCGACATCGTCGTCAAAAGCAAGGAAGAAGCCGCATGTGTGGCCGACCTCCGGATCGTCCTCGGCCTTCTTCGGAAAATCAACCTAAAGTCAATCCCCGAAATGCACGTTTGCGGTCCGTCCGGAAAGTTCTTAGGCGTTGGGTTTCACAAGAAGGGCTAAAAGCAAACCCGACCAAGGTCCAAACCATTTTGGAAATGAAGATGCCAAGACTATCCATGACGTACAAGTCGACAGTCGCATAGCCGCACTAAGCCGCTTCCTTTCAAAAGCATGGATAGCGCCTACCCTTCTTCAAGGTACTCAAAAGCCCCGAAATTCTCATGGGATGAGGTGCAGTCCGCCGAAGACCTCAAGAGCTACCTCGCCGAGCTCCCACTCTATCCGTCCCGAAAGAGGGGAGGTCCTTTTCTCTACCTCGCCGCCTCGGACGAATCCATAAGTGCGATCTGCACGAGAAGAAGGACGTCGGCTCGGTGTAGTATTTCATCACCGAGCACTAAAGGCCGGAAACGAGGTATCGACCTCGGAGAAGCTTGCCTTAGCATTGGTAAATGCCGCGAGGAGACTACGTCCGTCTTTCCATGCACATCGCATACAAGTCCTCATCGACTACCCACTTCGCAAGTATTGACGAGCCCAAGCATCGTGGAGAATCGCGAAATGGGCAATCGAACCGGGCGAGCACGATATATCCTTCGCCCCGCCAGCCATCAAAGGTCAAGCCTAGCGGATTTCTTGCCGAGGCTAACTTCGTCGAAAACCGCCCACCGAATCGGTGTCGACGATGCCAAAGCCGAACCCGTGGTTGAAACACCGAGGAGAGCCGGCAACTCTACGCTGACGGGCTTCGGGAAAAGCAATGGAGCGGTATCTTACTCTGGCCCGGACAACCAAGAATCGCCTACTCACTTCGGTTCACATTCAAAAATACGAACAACGAAGTGGAGTACGAGGCACTGATCGCAGGACTTCGCCTCGCTCAAAGTCTCCAGATACGAGCCGTGCAAGTTCACAGCGATTCTCAAGTCGTCGTAAGCCAAATGTTGGGAAAATACGAGGCAAAAAGCGACAGAATGAAGAAGTATCTTGAAAAAGCAAAAAGCCTGCAACGGACTTTCTCACACTTCCAGATAGTTCGCATCCCAAGGGAGCAAAATAGCCGAGCTGACATCTTAAGTAAATTGGCCTCGTCATCAACGAACCCGCCAGTAGAGGAAGTCCAAAGCAGGAGCATAAACGATGCCGAAGACGGAGCCGAGGTTAACATAGTCTCGGATGAAGAACCCAATTGGATGACTCCCATTCGAGAGTACTTGGAGAAGGGCGAACTGCCCCACGACAAGCTGGAGGCTAGGAGGATCCTGAACAAATCTCTGCGATATACAATTGAGCAGGGAGTCCTATACAGAAAGTCATATCTCCAACCTCTCTTAAGGTGCTTGGGGCCGAACCGAGCTAATTACGTTCTACGAGAAATACACGAAGGTTCGTGCGGAAGCCACATCGGACCCCGAGCCTTGTCAAAGAAAGTCATGCGATGGGGATACTATTGGCCAACAATGTTCCAAGACTCAATGGACCTCGTAAAAAAGTGTCCGAAGTGTCAAATCCATGGGAACGTACCAAGGCTACCCCAGACCGACCTCACCTCCGTACAGAGCCCTTGCCGCTTATGCAATGGGGATTGACATTGTGGGCCCTTTGTAAAGCACCGTGACAGCTCAATTTTTAATTGTTGCGATCGACCACTTCACGAAGTGGGTAGAAGCGAGCCCTCGCGAAAATCACAAGCAAGAACGCCTCAACTTCGTATGGAAGAACATAGTGTGTCGACGGCATCCCCATATCCTCCTTTCGGATAACGGAACACAATTCACGGATAAGACATTCAAAGATTGGTGTCAAGAGCTTGGATCCAACAAAAGTTCACCTCGGTGGCCCATCCTCAAGCAAATGGTCGACCGGTTACCAACATGACCATCGTAAAGGTCTAAAACTTCGTCTCGACCGAGCTAAAGGCCTCGGGTGGAAAATCTACCACAGTCTTATGGTCGTGCAACAACACCACCCGGACCTCGAGCGGAGAAACACCATACGTTTGGTGTATGGAACCAAGCGATGATCCTGCAGATCGGAGTACCGAGTCCTCGTGCTATCGACTTCTGCGCCAAGCAAATGGGGAAAATCTACGAGCTGATCTAGACTTACTCGAAGAAAAGAGACCTCGCCACATCGAGGAAGCTCGGTACAAGCAACAAGTAGCTCGGTATTACAACCAACGCTTAAAACCCGACAATTCCAAGTGGGCGACCTCGTACTCAAAATAATGAAGTCAAGAAAGCCACAAGCAGCTCGGCAAGTCGGAAGCCACATGGGAAGGACCTTCTGGTCGACGAAGTCCTCGGCAAAGGGCCTATAAGCTCGCTCAATTGTCCGTGAGCAATTACCCAACGATGGCACATCATCCATCCAAGAAATATTATGCATAAGTGTCAAGGGTCGGGTCTTGTTCGGTCATATTTTAAAGTCTGTTTAGAGTCCGAGTCTTATTTGGTGGTCGCGTCTCTTTTATCAATAAAATATTTATTTTACGAGTTCTACTTGTCACTAATGCATAACTAATCTTCACATTATTTTCCTCTACGGAGGACAAATTCCCTCGACGGAGGTCGATTACATTCGTTTCATACGAATGTAAATCTAAACGCATGCCTACATACGAGATCGACTACCTTCGCTTATTTCAGCGTTCTCTCTATGTAGATGAAGGGACCACCCTCCCGATGACCTCGAAAAACAGAACCATTCCTACATACGAGATCGACTACCTTCGCTTATTTCAAGCTTCTCTCTATGTGAGCGAAGGGACCACCCTCCCGACGACCTCGGCAAAAACAGAACCATTCCTACATACGAGATCGGACTACCTTCGTTTATTTCAAGTGTTCTCTCTGTGACGAAGGGACCACCCTCCCGACGACCTCGGCAAAAACAGAACCCCTACCTTCGTGCGAGCGATTTCTTTCGAACGAATTCTCTACGAGGACGAACTACTTTCAGATGTTACTCTTGTTCAAATACAAAGTCAACAAGAAACCATTCTTATTAAATAAAGGTGTACAGTTACATTTTACGAGGACGGAGCGGATCGGGAAAAGTCGAGCCAATCCCTAGAAAATCGAATTCACAGCTCATCTATGCTAATCCTACCTCTACCTCGTCCTCGGTCTATATTACGGGCCCGGCCACATGACCTCGGTCACTGACGATGCAGCTCTGCGGGCTCGGCCTCGACCACTTGATGACGCCCGGTCTCGACGCATGGAGGTCCACGACGCTCAGGGCAAGAGCACGCCTCTCTTGTGCGCGCCACTCCGGATCGTCATAATTAGGTTCATTTATTCTAGATCGAAGCTCCGTGAAAGAAGAGGCCTCTGCGTCCCGTCAAGTATTTTGTCGAGCTGTGGTTGTCGGCGATGACGATCTTGTATATGCTCCCAGCCTTTTCAATTCAGCGCTTCTCCCGTGAATTGCCGGAGGTCCGACCATATTCGCGCTTTCTCCGAACAACGGCAGCACCTCGACAACCTTGGCTTCAACCTCCGGATCGCTATCCCACCATTTCGTGGATAACCTCCTCGTACTCGGCATGCTCCGGCTATCACCTTGCCTTCTCCTGGCGACCTCGAACGCCTCCTCCAATTCAAAAGGCGAGCACGAGCTCGTCACGCCTCTCGAGCAGCCCTATGCTTGACATCGGACTCACCAGACGTGGCCAAGCCGCCTTTATATGGAGGAGTTCGACCTCTTTCAACTCAAGAGCCCGCGATAGGTCTTCGATTCGGTTCAACCAAGGAGAAGCATCAAGCATTTCGAGACAATCGAATAAAAAGATAAGTTTCTTAACATAAACTTGTCATTTTATTAACATGCCCTTAGGCAAAAATCAATGTACATTTACATTCAAAAAAAAGGGTAAAAAGATGGGATCAATCGACCTCCGGAAGCTTCGCCACGCCCACATACGCCGCCGACGCCGATAGCCGCAGCCTCTTCCGCCTGGCTCGGCCCGTCTGACCGGCCTCTTCGGAACCACCGAGTCTCGACGCCTTTGAAGCATCACCGCACCCCCCCCCCTTTGCATAATCGGATAGTAAAGCTTGTCGGGATCCCGATCCACGGACAAAGCGCGAACGGACTCCAGATGTAAGAACCGAGCAGGAGGCGAGGTTCTGCAGCACGGAAGCTCCTTCAGCCGCGGACGATCACATCAAAATAGGCCTGCCTCGGACATTGTCCTCGATGCCCTCGCACCCATACTTGGCTTTGTCCAGTGCAGGTAGTCCTCGGCGACATCTTCGATTGCATCCAAGACGGCGCTTATTAAGCACTTCGCCGGCCCGAGACCATCCGGGCTTCGCCGACATGAACAGCCTCTCCGCAAAGCACGGCGTCTCTCCTGCGAGCTCGCCATGTCCGCCTCCCGACGGCGAACTGTTCCACCTCGGCCTTCATCAAGGCAACCTCGATTTCACCGCCTCGGCCGCCGCCTCCTCCAAAGCCGCTCACGACCGCCCTTGCCGCCGCCGCCTCAATGGCCGTAGCATCCGCCGCTTTTTGTTTGACGAGGTCCCGGATCTTAGCCTCGGCCTCGGATATTTCTTGAGTAAGGAGGGTATTCACCTCCTCCACCTCCCGAGCATACCGGGCCACCCCGTCAAACTGCGTAACGGCGCCCTTCAAGTAATCCGATACAAGATCAGATACTTTTGACACCTCGGCCGCCACGTCCTCGACCCCCTATACATTATATACATCAGGTCAGAAAACACAGTTTTTATACTGCAACACAAAGTATAAGGACAGGTACAAAACCTCAGGAAAGAGACGAGGCGCTGACTTGGAACCGACGATCTCGCACTCAGCCTCGGCAGCAACCGAGGACTCAGGGACTACATCCTTCCGCCTCTTCAAGCGCTTGAGTGGCTGCGGCGAAGGGGATCTCGAAGGCCCCACACTCATTTCGGGCATGTCCTCGAAATCCTTCAGGTCGGAGACCTCGGCTCGCCACGAGATCGGCTCCTTCCTTTTCTTCTTTCTTTCCTTCAAGCAGTTCACTACCAAGAAATACATAGGTCAAGATCAACACGTATAATCATGCAATAAAGAAAAAGTAGGGCCTCACCTTCACCGACTCCACCCCGGAGGTAGGATCATAAGGCTAAGCCCCGCCCGCAAGCTCGGCCTCGGAGAAGACCTCGTCAACAAGGCCAATTTTGTCCAGCGTCTCCTCCAGTCACCAAGTCTTTGTCAACGAACACATCGGCAATCTTATCGATCGCCATGGAACTCCATATGTCCTCAAATCGACGTAAGAAGAACTTCTTCCGCCACTGGAGATCTTCGACTTAATCTTGGCTTTGAATTTCCTACGGGGTGATAGATAATACCACCCCGAGCCGCCTTCGCTTCTAAAAGCGAAGGACCAGCCCCAAGGTCAAAGGAAAATTATGCCTATAGCATAGACACCTAGGGCGATCATATGTCGGAATGAGTTCGCGAGAGTTGGGCGAGGATATGCCAAACATCTCTTGAACTCAACGATATCGTAGGAAAGGAAGACGAAGACCACCTTGAGGCCGCCCTCGACACGGTAATAAAACCATCCGGAGGGCACAAGCCCTATCCTCCTGGACGGGCGACGAACTCAATACTAGAGGAATACTATATTGAAAACTTATATCCCTAATATCGAAATACCTAGGATTGAAGAAAAGAAGACACTTTGCCGCAATCCCCACCGAGGAAACGCAGACTACACTCGTAAAGAGGCATATGAATACGGGTAAAAGCAGTGAGACACTAAACCGCATTTGGGAATGTACATGATTTGACGCTCGACGACTCGTTAATGGAAGAGGTAGCCATTACTTACTTTTGTTTATCGATGAAGAAGACAAGGAGCTTCAAGTCGTCAATGGCGCAGAATAGTTGTTTCTCGCAGGCGCGAGAGTTTTGAAATTCGAGAAATGTAGAAGGCAAGTGATAAGAGATATTGCGTATCGAGGAAGACATTCCCTAATATGTACTTTATCGGAATCCAACCGCCGCCAATTTAATGCGCATTAAATGCGTATCCCGTCCCAAGACAAGAACGGCAAAATCCCGTCTTGGCCTTGGCATAGAGCCTCGACAGGTGAAGCGAGTCAGAAGACCTCGGTGTTACGCCTCGTCGGGTGAAGCCATTAAGAAGACCTCGGCATAATGCCTCGTCGGTGAAGCGGTCGGAAGACCTCGGCATAAGGCCCGTCGGGAGAAGCGGTCGAAGACCTCGGCATAACGCCCGTCGGTGAAGCGGTCAAAGACCTCGGCATAACGCCTCGTCGGGTGAAGCCGGTCGGCCAGAGACCTCGCTTAACGCCTCGTTAGGTGAAGCCAGTCATAAGACCTCGGCATAACACCTCGTTAGGTGAAGCCAGTCAGAAGACCTCGGCATGACGCCTCGGTGCAAGAAGCCAGGACACCTCGCCAGAGATACAAACAACAAAAAAAGACCTCGGCAGACGCCTCTGCGAGCACTACATACGACGTCAGAAGCATTGAGTCAAACAATGAAAAGCATGTAAGATCGTCCAAACCCCGCTTCGTCACAACAACCCCCAATCCAGCATGACCTCGTTTTCTGCGTCTTTTTGGGGGGGGTTGTGATAGGATACGACCCAACTACTGTGCCCAAGCATCGTGCCCAATACAAGTAAACCCGACATCAAGCTCGGCCCGACAAGTTCGCCCATGAAGACTCCTAAAGTCGGTGGGAACGCAGAAGCTCACCATATCTAAAAGAATCCTAATTCAAGAGGGATAGGATCTCGAATCCTAGTTAGAAGACTTGATTCGAGATCTAGGTCAATACGTTGTGTATAAATAGAGGCTAGATTAGACGACATAGATTCACTCTCTTGGTAATCGCTTACACCTCAATACACATACTCTCTCTCGCCGTGGACGTAGATCTTATTCACAGATCGAACCACGTAAATCTTTGGTGTTCTTGCGCATTTATTTCCCTTACGAAATTAAGATCGATCAATAAGTGTATTATAATTACTTTATTCGGCGTTCACAAAAGTGTATCACTTTTTGTTTTAGGACACTATTTATTATCCAACCTCACAACCACTCATTATTTACCAAAAAATCATTCTTACCACCTACAATCTAATACATGATGGACCATTTCTCCACTCAAACAATATCTATCAACAATTTTATTGAAACTCATACCGTACACAAGTGATACATTTACCGTTAACAGAGGGTGTATATCTTTTGGACCCAAACTAACATTTCTTTGGGCTCAAAATTTGTCCTAAGGAATAATATAACAGTAGTGATTTTGTACATAGAGTTAATGTAGGAAATTAGCTTTTTTGAGACAGCAAAGGTAAAAATTGTTGGAAGTTAATGGGTTGTGAGTGGGAATTGCTAGTAATGAGGTTCATAGCCTTTGGCCTTTCATTTCCAACTCTTGATGTTAAGAGTTAATGGAATATTGATGTTTGTCATCAATTGTGACCTTAGAACATCCCTTTTGGAGTGCTATATATAGTGCATCATTCTAGAGTTAGAAGTACAAGCAAAAAACATTCTATTCTCTCTAGCAAAAACAAAGCATTCTACTTGCATTCTTAGCTCATAGTTCTTAGTTTTCGAGTTCGGTTCTCGTTTCCGTCCGATTCACTGGGCTCGACTTGTTTGTGGTGCTACTACGGTCGAGACGAAAGTCGTTACCTTTGGGGACGAGCCGCCAATCGTGAGCACTACCGGCGTTTCGCCTTGCGGGCGTAAGTTCAACTTCGGCGACTTATTGATAAGTTCTTGTTTTCTTGACATCTCATTTGTAATAGTTATTTTAATCATTTCATTGTAATTTTGCACGATATTGTAACCAATATTCAACCGCAATCGCAAGACGAAATTTATGCCCAACTCTCTGCTCAAGTTACCCGATCGTGCAAATTGAAGATGTCGACCAATCCGATGAGCGCCCGCCACCACTCAATCCGTTGGAGCGATGAGCGGTTCCACCATGGCTCCAGATCTCAACCCCGCATTCCCGTGGCTCCACAACCGCCAATTTTCACCGGCGTCGACTTCAAACGCTGGGCGCATAAGATGATGTTTTACATCACCACAATGGGGCTTGCTAGCTTCCTGCGTGAAGACGGGCCGCCTATTCCTTCCGAGGAAGAAGCGGACGTAGAAGTGCGTATGAAATACGACACTTGGTATCATTCTGACTATCTGTGTCGGAATATGGTGTTAAATGGGCTTGATAATAGCCTATTTAATGTATTTGCGGTCAAGGATACTGCCAAAGAGTTGTGGGAGGCACTTAACCAAAAGTATCTGGTTGAGGAGGCTAGCACGAAGAAGTTCGTGGTTACCAGGCTCACTGAGTTCAAGATTGTGGATTCAAAACCGATCATGCCTCAAGTACACGAGTTTCAAGCTCTGTTGCACGATGTTCACGCCGAAGGTATGCCTCTGCCTGAACAATATTCCATTGCAATTTTAATTGACAAATTGCCAGAAGGATGGAAAGGGTTCAGATCTTACCTTAAGCACAAGCGAAAGGAGATGACCCTTGAAAGCATGGTTGCTCGACTCCAAGTTTGTTGGATTTGTATACTGAAAGCAGTTTGGTTGAGCTTGTATACAATGTTTCTGCTACCACTATTACAATCTCCTATCCGATTTGAATACTTGATTGCATATATCAGGTCCCTTATCTCATATATAAGTTAGATCATACGGTGTGTGAAGATCACGTAAGTCCGTATGATTGGTCAAACTTAATGAGATATAAAAGTTTCACACCGAGACGACTTAAGGACGAGTTGTCGGTTTAGGCCGCAGATAGATAAGAAGTGACTTGACTTAGTTGCTTGTCTATGCCGGTGCGTCTCGACGTATTGAAGGATCACGATGAGATGTGTTCTTCTTCGACCGTCATGAAGAACCAAGATCTCGGTGACTTACGATGATCTAAACCTCGATAAGGTATTAGGTGAGTATGAGTTCTTGACCATCACTTTGACTTGTTATGAGTGAGGTTATATGTTCTAACCCAAGATTCTCTGCATTTTGGGTGGTGGCGGTGCTTGTATGTCACGCTAGTTATCATCAGACGAGTCACCGTATCCGTTTAGGATGATGACGTCCCTTAAGGAGCTCAAAGGTTTATTGTACTAAACCCCGCAGTTGAGTTAGCTCAAGTACAATAATAAGGTTGAGTGGTACTACTTAAGGAAATGAAGTTATTAATCGTTTTAAGCGATGATTGATATAAATGATTAATGGACGTTCGATATCTTAAATACGGGATTCGTAATGTCTAAGTGCAAGCCCGACTCAACTTCGGTAATAAAGGGTAAGTCAAGATTTATTCTCTAGTGGCATGAATAAATGTTTATAAATTAATTTATGTTCTGGGCTGAACATAAGATAATTTATTTATTTGAGGCCCATCTTTATTCCTTGCATTTGATCCCTGGGCTGGCCCATCTAGGCCCGTAGCCAAGGAAAATCGGCGCCCCCCTCATGCTCCCAAAGGCAAGATTTTATTCTCTTTATCCCACAAGGATATAATTATATTTATGGTATATGCATAGATCCTTTCCTTATGGGATTAAGGTAGTGCATTATAAATATAAGGTAAGAGATAGAATCAAGGTTAATCATCACTTTTTAACCTAGAATGTCCGGCCCCCTCTTGGTATTCTTGAGAGTTTTCGAAAATTGGGAGTGGAGAGTATTGGGTGATTTTCCGAAGCATTCTCCATAGATCGTCCTCACTCGACGTTGGAGATTGGGCAACCGGGATACAGTCCAGAAGGTCAAAGCACGAGTCTCGACCATTCGATCCGTTCATCCCTTTCGATCCACCTCGACAGATCCAAAGGTAAACACGTGAAAACCCCTACGTGTTGCGATTTAATTATATAGACGCATGCTAGGTTTATAATCAATGTATGGTGAATTAAACACCCAAGATGGATCCTCGGGGCGAGGGTTAACATATGTTTCCCCTACAAAGTTGAAGCTCACGTTAAGGAGCGAGAGTTGAAGGCTAAAAGTCCGATGGAGGCTAAGGCAAATCTGACTGAGGGAGGACCTTCAAGGAAGCGCCCTCGTCCGATGAACAAAGGCAAGGGGAAAGAAGTAGCTGCAAAACCCAGATTTTCTGGAACATGCTACAACTGTGATAAGCCTGGGCACATGGCTAAAGACTGTCGAAAGCCTAAGAGAAAAGACAAAGGCAAAAGCCGCGTCAACAATGTTGAGAAGGACTTCGACACTTGGGACAAAGATGACTTTGTTGCCATGATAACTGAGGTAAACCAAGTCACAAATCCTACCCCTACTTCTTGGTTTCTTGACACAGTGCTCTGCTCACATTTGTGTCCATCGAGACTTGTTCTACACCTACAAAGAGGTTGAAGACAGGGCTGTGACCGAGGCAAGTGATCATACTTCCAAGGTGCTTGGAGTTTGTACCGTTGTACTTCAACTTACCTCTGGTGTGGAAATAACTCTGAAGGATGTGCTGCATGCTCCTTCGATCCGCAAGAATCTCATCTCTGGCGTCAAGTTGACTAGAGCCAAATTTGATATAGATTTTCGTGGAGAATATGTAATAGTTAGAAAGTTTGGAAAGACTCTCGGCAAGGGTTATGTCTCCAAGATCTTTTCAAACTCGATGTTAGAACTTGTAAGCCTTCTAAGGCGATTGCAAAAATTAATGAGAATGCTTCTACCGCTACTTGCTTGAGTGTTCGATTTATGGCATTGTAGACTTGGTCATGTTAATGTTAATGCTATAAAGAAACTCGCTAACATGAACTTGTTAAAATAAAGTATCTAAAACACAAGATAAATGTGAAATCGTGTTGAAGCAAAATGACCAAGTTGCCTTTCAAATCCGTTGAAAGAAGCTCAAAACCTCTAGAATTAATTCACATCGATGTTTGTGATTTAAAGTTTGTACAAACTAGAGGTGGTAAAAGTATTTTATTACTTTTATCGACGATTGCACAAGATATTGTTATCTTTATTTATTAAGTAAAGATGAAGCAATTGATGCATTTCAAACTTCAAGAATGAAGTGAAAATCAACTTAATTGTAAAATTAAGGTTGTAAGAAGTGATCGAGGTGGAGAATATGTTGCTCGCTTCTTTGAATTATGCAACGAAAGTGGTATAATCCAACAAACGATCGCTCCTTATTCGCCTCAATCAAATGGTGTTCTGAACGCAAGAATCGAACTCTTAAGGAGATGATGAATGCGTTATTAATAAGTTCGGATTACCCTGCAATATGTGGAAGGCGTTCTTCTGACCAACTATATCTTGAACAAGATTTCTATCAAAGGAAGGATGTAACTCCTTATGAACTTTGGAAAGGAAGGAAACCTTCATATAAATACTTCAAAGTGTGGGGTGTTTAGCTAAGGTTGAAGTACCGTTGCAAAACAAGTTACAATTGGACCTAAAGCGGTAGATTGTATCTTTATTGGTTATGCACTTAATAGTAGTGCTTATAGATTTGTTGTGCACAAATCGATATACCGATGTTCATGTGGGAACAACAATTGAATCAAGGAACGCTATATTCTTTAAGAATATCTATCCTAATAAGGATAAGAATAGTTCTGATTCAAGTAAAAGAATTGAGGAAGATTCTACCAATTCTCATACATGTTGAAGAAAGTGAACCTCAAGTTCTAAGCAAGTTTTTATGGCCTCGCTAATAGAAAACGACCTAGGTCTACACCAAGATGTGCAACCTAGACGTGGTAATCGTGTAAGAAAAGCTAAAATTTATGGACCGGATTATGTCGTTTTATTGTTAAATGATGAACCGGTTACCGTAAAAGAAGCTTTATCAGGCCCAGATGCAGATCTGTGGAGAGAAGCAATAGACATTGAGATAGAGTCTATTATGTTGAATCATACTTAGGTGTTAGTAGATCTTCCACCTGGTTGTAAAGCTTTAGGATGCAAGTGGATCCTAAAGAAGAAATACAAGTCTGATGGCACTATTGATAAATATAAGGCCAGACTTGTAGTTCAAGGGTTTAGACAAAAGGCTGGGTATGACTTCTTCGATACCTACTCGCCTGTGACTAAACATACTTCTATTAGAATCTTTTCGCTATTCTTTGCTTTGCAAAATCTTGAGATTCATCAAATGGATGTAAAAACAGCGCTTCAGTATGGAGAGTTAGAAGATGAGATCTATATGAAACAAATAGGAAGGTTTTGTAGTACACGGCAAGAGCACAAGGTATGCAAACTTCAAAAGTCTTTGTATGGACTTAAGCAAGTGCCATCGAATGGCATATGAAATTTGACAAAGTTATGTTGTCAAATGGTTTCAAAATCAACGAGAGTGACAAGTGTGTCTATGTAAAGAATTCAATAACGATTTTGTTATTGTTTGTCTTTATGTAGATGACATGTTGATAATGGGAAGTAACTCTCGTGTGATTGGAGAAACAAAAGAATGCTTAGTAAGAACTTCAAAGATCAAAGATATGGGTTTAGCGGATGTAATTCTTGGAATTAAAATTCTTAGAACGCCAAATGGAAATGCTTTGACACATCCCACTATGTTTGAGAAAGTGTTGAAGAAATTCAATGCAATGGATAAGCCTATTTCAAGACTCCTTGGGACTCGAGTGTTCATTTGACTCCAAATAGGGTGAACCTATAAGTCAAGATGAATATGCTAAGATTATCGGGAGTTTGATGTATCTCACAAACCGCACCCGACCGATTTAGCTTGCTCGTGAACAAATTGAGTAGTTTCACACTAATCCAAGTAGAGAACATTGGAAAGCACTTGAACGCGTATTGGGTTACTTAAAGTTTACCTGCATTATGCGATTCATTATTCTAGTGAGTCCGCGTACTTGAAGGGTATAGTGATGCTAATTGGATATCTGCCTCAATCGACTCGTTTTCCACAAGTGGATACGTGTTCACTATTGGAGGTGAAGTCAGATCTTGAAGTCCAAGAAACAGTCTTGTATAGCAAGGTCTACCATGGAATCAATTCATAGCTTTAGATAAGGTTTGGTGAAGAAGTCGAATGGCTTAGAAATTTCCTCGAGGATATTCCATGTCGGCGAGTCCGTGCCTTCCGTGTTGATTCACCGTGATAGTCAATCTGCAATAGGAAGGGCACAAAATATATATTATAACGGTAAGTCTCGACATATTCGTCGACGACACAATACCGTGAGACATTTGATCACAGTGGGGTTATCACTATTGATTATGTAAAATCAATAGATAATCTAGCGGATCCACGACAAAAGCATTAATCGAGATCAAATGTTTAAACTGTTAGAGGAATGGGTGTTAAATCCATATCTTAAGGATGATTATAGCGAAACCCAACCATGATGATTGGATTGTCCGAGAACATGGTTGAAAAGGACAACGGTTATAAAAATCCGTGTGATAAACACTCAAACATGCTTATTCTCCGAGAACGTTGAGTGTTTGTAAGTCCGCAAGTGGTGAGGTTAAGTTTTAACTTTAATGACTCTTGGATACCTCGAGGAGGTCAAGTATAGCGAATACTTGGTTGTAATAGTCACCTATGCAAGTGTGAAGTGGGGCCGCTTCAAGTGGTACACTTGTGAATCCAAAGGGTGTTCCAAGGCCATAATGGACACAAACGTAAGAACGGATGGAAATTGAGATGATATTGTGTCAATATTATTGTCTCAAGATACACCATGGAGGACTAGTTCAAGGTGAAATAACCACTATGCTTTGCGGTATGCTCGATAATTTCGACTATGGAAGGTTCAAGGCCACAAGCTACCTTTCCAAATGCAATATCGTCTCTTGAGGACCGAACTTTGCTTTTGCATTTATATGGCATTTCCACTCATGTGGGGGATTGTTGGAAGTTAATGGGTTGTGAGTGGGAATTGCTAGTAATGAGGTTCATAGCCTTTGACCTTTCATTTCCAACTCTTGATGTTAAGAGTTAATGGAATATTGATGTTTGTCATCAATTGTGACCTTAGAACATCCCTTTGAGTGCTATATATAGTGCATCATTCTAGAGTTAAAGTACAAGCAAAAACATTCTATTCTCTCTAGCAAAACAAAGCATTCTACTTGCATTCTTAGCTCATAGTTCTTAGTTTTCGAGTTCGGTTCTCGTTTCCGTCCGAGTCACGGGGCTCGACTTGTTTGTGGTGCTACTACAATCGAGACGAAAGTCGTTACCTTTGGGGACGAGCCGCCAATCGTGAGCACTACCGGGCGTTTCTCGTCTTGCGGGCGAAAGTTCAACTTGGGCGACTTATTGATAAGTTCTTGTTTTCTTGACATCTCATTTGTAATAGTTATTTTTAATCATTTCATTGTAATTTTGCACGATATTGTAACCAATATTCAACTGCAAAAATGGCCTTAAGAATAAAAAAGTAAAACTTAGCCAATCTTTATACATAGAACATAATTATTCTTATGTTATTATACTTATGAAAACTCTTCCAACAAATTTCAAATGGTCTCGTTGGAAGAACTTAGCGCATTATTCACCAAGCCCTAGCTCTCAACTCCAAATTCCTTTCTATCTAAACTTGCACCAAACTTTCACAACGATATGATGGAGGTGAGAGGAATCGAAGCATAGGATTATCAGAAAAACTTAGTTTATTTTAAAAAATTATTATCTTTGGTGTTGGAGTATTTATCTTTTCCAGCGAATTACCGATTTATTGGTACTTACCTATCTTTATGTTGTTTTATGTTTGTATATTTGCCAAACAATCTTTAACTTTATTGTTTACCTCGTTTTTTGTTGTTAATATTCTTTAATTCATAACTCCACTTCAAAAGCTGTAAATTCACGACTTAACTCGGGCATATGCAACTCGTGAATGAAGGCTAAGATCAAACCTTTCACAAACGAGTCACGGTTTGGTTGTGAATTACCTTATATTATACTCATTCACGACTACACCACAATTTGGTTGTGAATGATAATAAAATACGGGTAATTCAAACTCAAGCAATGGCTAGGTTGTAAATTAGTGCTTTTTTCTTACTATTCACAACTAAAAAGATTTTCGATTGTGAATTAGTGTTCTTTTTTCTATATCTCACAACTAAGATGCTTCTTAGATGTGAATTAACTTTTGTTTGACTAAAATATGCAATTGGGGCAAAACAATAACAAGAATTATTTTTTATTTTTTTATTTTTGTGGCTAATTTTTACCTTTACTATCTTAAAAAATCTATTTTCTTCCATCACTCTTACACATAACTCAAATTTTACTCACTATAGTCCCTTATTTAATGTAATAATAATATTATTATAATAAATTTATTAATTTAGCCCTATAACCTCCAAATTAAACTTTAGATAGATAATAAATTTCTCATCGTAACCTCGAGAAATCTGTGCCACCTGCTTCCTATAGCCAATGGGATTTTATTTGAGAAAACATATCTTCGATTGCTGGGGATCAGCTTCTAGTTTTTGTCTGTCCAGATTATCACCGACAATAATAGAGTAATTTTAATAAATTTTGGAACTATACTGGCAAAATAGTAATGAGATTAATCGTGAATTCATAATGGGGAGTTTTCATCCGTTTAATTATCCTGTAAGTTTATACAGAAAGCAACTCCAATTGTAAAATTCCTTGGGCCAAAATAACACAAGTATTTGGGCTACAAGAAAATATATCTTTGGGCTCAAAATAACATTTCTTTGGGCTCAAAAATTTGTCCTAAGGAATAACGAAACAGTAATTTTCTTTTTCTTTTTGTGTGTGTGTGTTTGGGGAACACTACACATGCGTGCATTATTTCAAAATAGGAAAAGTCTTACCATATTTTGCATGCCAAATCTAATAATCTCCATAAGTATAAATCAAATAATAGTTGCAAACAGTAACTATTACTGAAATAATAACCGCAACCAGTTTTACGTACAATTCGTAGAAGTGTTGTCGAAGGTACAAAATTAATATATTTTGAAACAATTTCTCAACTTCTTTTAATGTTTATTTCTTAATTTTCTCTACTTTCTTTTGGGTTTATTGGGATATATATATTCGAATTATTATTTGGTATTTGGTAGTATTCATATCCCAATAGAATAAGTCATTTTTTTAAAATGATATACCATTTTCTATGTAAACTATATTATTTATAATTAATGTCATGAAATATGTATGGCATGTATAATGAATCAGTAATGGTCGATATGATTGCCGGATATGCATCGATGCTTTACATGAAACATAACACTAAATCAAAATTTCAGTTCTCACCATTCAGTTTTGTTCGGTGTGTTGCCAAACTTTACGGGGGACTATAGAGCCGACTTTAAAAAAAAAAAAAGACAACAATAAAAATGGATTATCTATCCACTATAATAAAGATGCAATACAACAGTTGTGTAAAAAAGATATAATTAATCATAAAATGACTATATTTTTTTGAAACCGTGGCAAAAGTGGTGAACCTAAATGATATATCGATCGGCTTAGTAATGAATTTTCTCACATATTTTTCTCTTTTATTAATGGTTTAGCCAACCTCAAACAAATTAAATGGGATTAATATAGTTGAACTGGGTTTTATATTTTAGAAAAATATGATAGATGGCCCTTATTCTTAATAGATTGAACCGAATATGGAGCCCTTTGTTCATAAAATTTATAAAACCGAATTTGAAATTTATGTCTAAATCTTATATCCAATAAATATAAAAACATAAATTTCAGCCCAGGATCATCGCTCATGCTATCGCCCCCTCTAAGGGCCAGCTCTGCATGGACCTAACACTTGAAATGTTTTTGACACCATTTGTAAAAGGATGAAAAAAGGAAAGAAACATGTCACACAAAGTTGTAAAGATTTCTTGCCAATTAGGTTCATTATCTTTCCTTAAAATCAATCTCCATAATGTCATGTTCTTCCATTAGTTTACACTAAACTAATTCACCATTATAAAAACACCAAAGTAATATTGGTTCAACCCAAAATATAAAAAACGTACAAATAATAAGTGAATTTAAGATCCCAATGGCCTCCCTCTTTCTATTAGCCTCCCTTTCAATATTGTCCTTCTCATGGTGCTGCCGTGCTGATATGATAGCTGATATTTGTTTCCAATCACACACAATTAGCCCCACTACGTGCGCCCAAATTCTGAGATCGGACCCACGTTCTCGTGGGGCCTATATAGACACTTTAGGCCAAATCGCAATCAAGAAAGCCATAGTCGCGGTGAAAGACACCGCGATTGTGGCGAAGGCGGTCAGCGACCTCAACAACACAGCCGCAGTGGGTGTGTGCGTGAGAGTATGTAGCAGCGTCGTTGACGATCTAAACACTATCTCCGAAAAGCTGAAGCGTAGGACCAACGGCGAAATTAACAAAGGTGAAGTGTCGATCACACTCTCAGCGGCTGTGACACATATCGTCACATGCGACGATGCGTTCGTAGAGAATGTCGGTGTCGAGCCGGCTGAGGTGAAGGAAGCCGGTAGAATTGCTCGTGGTCTCATCCTTGTTGTTCTCATTATTTCAGGCATGTTTTGAGATTGAATAATGATTACGATCATTGTTCAAGAAAAAGAGAAAGAAACATTAATGTCTATGGTGTTTCACAAATAAATATGTAGAATTACTACTATATATGTTTTATACTTTATTTATAATATGGTAGTTTATGTGTGCTGCTGATTTTTATCTATATGATTGTCGAGAAACCTAATTGAGATTTTGATGGTGTGGTATATGTTCCATTATTAACATTTTTTGGTTTTTATACTTTGAATTACGGAGGGTTGTGAATTTTGCTAAACTCAGTTAATGCTTTGGTATGAGTTTGTCTCTTTCTCAATGTTATGCACATGAAATTAATGCCTTTAAAATTGTTTCTTATATAATTTTATTATTAAAGAACATATTAACTCGAACTCTCAACTTATTAGTTGAAGATGAATTGTCTTAGCAATAGATTGCACTTTTTCGTCTTAAAATTGTTTGAGATGCTTGAAATTTTGCTTGATGAAATGGGGTTGTGAGTCCCCTTTTATGCTAATTTTTGAGAAATCAAACAGTCTAAGGTTTCAATTGTAATTCAATGGAAATGATAAATGGACTAATCGTGAGTTCACAATGGGGAGTTTACATCTGTTTTCGGTTGTTCTATTATTCTATACAACGTTGATAGCATCTTTTTCACTCACTATAGTTCATTATTTAAAAAAAAATTATTAATAAATATACCATATTACCCCTTAACCCAAATTTAAAATTCTAAATTTCTAATTAATACTTTCAACAAAATAATCACTCCATTTGATAACACAGAGCAGTTTATCATTTGGTTCTGGATCTAAGTACACGACATGAAAGAAAAAGATCATAAAAAAAATTGATTCTTTGATTGTTGTTATAATAATTGAGAAAAACATAAAAGGGAATGAAAAATAGAAACAAAGGGGGAAAAAAAGCAAAAGTAATGTGGAAAGAATTAGGGCATAATACCAAACCTGAAATTAGTTCACTTCTTTATTTCAAATCAGTTATCTCTTAACAAACTGAGCTAAGCCCGTGTGGACGAAATTAACCTACTTCCATTTATATTCGGGGACGTGAAAGAAGATATTGGCGAATGAAAAAGATGAAAACCTTAAGCTATAAATTCCACAGAGAAAATTGTTCTACGAATTTTTCGAACTAGCAGATTTGGAACAAAGACCAAGGATCTAGTCCTAGCAGCAACATTACGGGAGTTTCACCCACTTTAGAGTAGCTTCTTGTGGACATTAGACAAAGTTATCATAGTTTCTTAATCGTTGAATCACCGTGATTTTATCATCTTACATTTCATGGGATTGGGGTATGGAGACTCCCGTGGAGAGAAACTTCCCCTTTTGGAACAAGATTTTTTTGAACTCTCTTGATTGATTGTAAATCATATTAAATGCATAACAAAAATCTCTAAGTTAAATTATGATTTATGATTATTATTTTTTGGTTAAACTTTTGAGGAATTTGAAATAGTGTAAGACGAAAACTCATATGCGCTCTCCACTATGGTGCATATGGGTCTGGTTGGTCTAAGTCTGGGTCCGGGTTGGGTCTGACTTGGATACCCGACCCATAGGTTGTCATATATGTAAGTGACAGTTGTTCTGAATAAAAGTATCAGTTCTTTTGAAATAAAGTTACATTGCTTTTGGTAAAAATTATTGTTATTATGATTAAAAGTGACAATTCTTATAAATAAAAGTGATAGATGTTTTTAAAAAATTAACAAATATTCTTGCCAATTATTTAATATATAAGTGATAATTGCCATGCATAAAAGTGACGGTTCTGATTATGAAAAGTAATGGTAATTTTTCTTGGTATTTTTTTCTATCTTTTACCAAAAAAAACCTGATTCTCGTAAATGAAACAGTTGTTCCGAATAAAAACAATCCTAATGAATAATAAAAGTGAATAGTTTAAAATTGGGCCGGACTCAACCTGCGTGCATTGTGCAATGGAGCGCACACGAGTGCGCCTCATAGTAGAATGCATCTTTTTCTATTTTTTATTTTATTTTATTTTATGGGGCTTTGAACTAAAAAGTTTTTTTTTTATCTTTTCTTTTCTTAGTGTTTATTGTGAAGAAATTATTTATTTAGAATTTTAAATCGCAGGCTAAAGGCAATATAGTACATACATCAATATCTTTATCATTTTTTGTAGAGGAAAAAATGGACTATGAATAGAATTATCCTTTTATTGAGAAAACAATTCCATTGTAAAATTTACTCGGAAATACCACAAATATTTAGGCTTCAAGAGGATATTAGTTTTGGGCTCCAAATAAAATTTAATCTTTGGGCTCAAAATTGTCCTAATGAATAATATAATTAAAACTTTTCTTAAGCTTATAACAATAAATAAATTATATATATGGTTACATATTTTCTTAAAGAAAAATCGGATTATTTTAAGAATATTTTGGATTGCCAGACAATATTAACCCGACTCGCAGTTTTCGGTCTTCAACCCAAGAGAGAATTTTCATTGGGGTATGGTTTTGGAAGAAGGGTAAAGCTGTCTAAAACATATGGAATCAAAATAACAACACTACACATGCTGACATGCATGCACTCTTTTCAGAATATGAAAAACTCTTACCATATCTTTTGCATGCCAGATCTAACCACATATCTTGTAAGTTATATAATTATCAATCAAATAATAGTTGCAAACAGTAACTACCCCTCAAATGATAATCGCAAAAGTTTTTCTTAAAATTCTTAGAAATGCTGTCGAAGGTACAAAAATTGTTAATTTTTGCTCTACGTTAATTAATGTTCTGAATATATTTTTTTTATAATTCTCTACTCCGTTTTGGGGGTTTATTGGAAGATATGTATTCCAATTATATAGTATTTGGTTTTTGGGTAGTACCGACATAACAAATGATATGATTTTAAGATCAATCGTAAAAAGATAAAAAAAATTCTATTATAATGTAAACAAAAACATGTCACACAAACTTGCAAAACTTTCTTGCCAATTATATTCTTAATTTTTCCTTAAAATCAATCTCTCCATAATGTTATGTCCTATTTGCACTCAACTTCAGTACTTCACCACTATATAAACACCCAATGTCGGTTCAACCCCAAATAGTAAAACAAAAAACACATGAACATTAAAAAAATAAAAGGAATAAAAAAATCCCAATGGCCTTCCCCTTTCTATTAGCCTCACTTTCAATACTAGCTTTCTCATGGAGCTGCCATGCCGATATGATAGCTGATATTTGTTCCCAATCTCACACAATTAGCCCGGGTACGTGCGCCCGAATTCTGAGATCGGACCCATATTCTCATGGGGCCTATCTAGACACTTTAGGTCAAATCGCAATTAAGAAGGCTAAAGTCGCGGTCAAAAATACCGCGATAGTGGTCAAGTCGGTCTGCGACCACAACAACACGGGTGCGGTTAGTGTGTGCGTGAGAGTTTGTAACAGCGCCATCGATGACTTAAACAGTATTGCTGAAATGCTGAAGAATTCGAACAAAAGCGAAAAAGATGATATATCCATCACTCTCTCGGCGGCTGTAACGTATGTCGAAACATGCGACGATACGTTCGCGGTGAACATCAGCGGCGAGCCGGCCGAGGTGAAGGAAGCCAGCAGAATTGCTCAAGGTCTCATCCTTGTTGTTCTCATTATTGCAGGCATGTTGCCTTAAGGGAATTGAAGATTGAATAAACTGATGTTGAATGCTTAATATATGTGATGCTGTTCTAGAACTACTATCTTGGGTTGTTTGTCTTGAAATTGTGTTGAAACATTAATGTGCATGGTGTTTTATAAATATGTGAAATTACTACTATGTTTTCTAGTATCAAATATTTGATGTGATGGCTGATTTTATTTATATGATTATGGATGTTCATCCTTAATTATAAGTTAATTTTATATGCTTTGCGTCAGTTACTAGTCAAATTTTAAAAAGAAAAAGAGTAAATGGTGGAAAATAGTCATTTTGCATAGTGAATAAAAAACTTAACCCCCAGCTTAATAACATATAAATACTAACCATTTCTTCTTTCGGGTGGGTCTCCTGTGCGCGCCCGCGCATAGTGAGACCATCCTAATTAATTAATTAATTAGTTATTAAGTAGTTAATTAATCTTAATTAATTAAATTAATTCTAATTAAAATTAATTAATTTAATAAACTTTAATTGTAAATTAATAAATATAATTTTAAATTAATATATCTTATCTTTGAATTAATAAACTCTAATTGTGAATTAATAAATCATAATTTTGAATAATAAACCTTAATTATGAATTAATAAACCCTAATTTTGAATTAATAAATTCTATTTGATAATATAAACCTTTGAATAATAGATCCTAATTTTGAATTAATAAACCCTAATTGAAAATAAAAACCCTAATTTTGAATAATAAACCCTAATTATGAATTAATAAATCCCAACTTTGAATTAATAAACCCTACTTATGAATTAATAAACCTCAATTATGAATTAATAAACCATAATATGAATTAATAAATTCTAATTTTGAATTAAAAATTAATAAATTTAATTATAAATTAATAAAATCTAATTATCCTTAATTACCTACCATAATTAATATATGATTATTTTAACAAAAAACAAGGGTGAGCTCACGGTGAGGCAGAGCTCACCCAAGTTTTTGTCTTCTTCTTTTACATAGATTAATCTCTCTTTAATGAAAATATAATAAAATAAGTAAATAACTTAAAAGTTGAAACAAAAAAGCATGCCCTTCCCAGTCACTGTCTTACCTCTCCATGCTCGCCCAATCGCCTCTCTTCCTCTCTTGCTCGCCGCCACATCTCATCCGCCGCCTGCAAAGCGTCAAAATCGACCCAAAATTGGAATGAACTCAACATCTACAAGAATATCTGAATCACAATTTCGTGGAATCGTATACGGCGTATTTACAAATTTAAGAAGTTTACACGATTTCATGAAAATTATTAGAATTCATAAAATTGTGCTTATCGCACACCGAAATGAATTTTAGTAACAATAGCTATATTTTTTATAATTTAGAAAGAGTTATTAAATTTTAATTTTTCTACCAAAGATCTAGATATCAAGTTGCATGGCTCAAAAAAAATAAGTAAATGAATCAATCGCTGACCAACATCATTAATAAAAATAATAGAAGCATTTCGTTTCTTCATTCTATATACCGTAACACAGTTTTTGTGTCAAATAATTATGCAACATTTTTTTCCAAAATCAAATTAAAAGGCTGATAATCTTCTTGCAGAGACAGCGTGGCTTCTGCTTCTTGGATACTTGGTACTAACAAAACCACTATTAATATCTTCACCAAAATAGCAACACGGCCTGTCTTCGTCAATCCTCCCCATCGCCACGCTGGTGCTCCTCGGCGGCATCCCCTGGGGCCCGGGCCCAGCCCCCACCCTCATCTTCATCTGCTGCTTGATGTACGAGTCCAGCTCGGCCCTATCCCCCATGCTCCGGGTCGACGAGGCCCTTACTAGATCCTGCTCGACTTGCGACCGGGCCGAGCTGACGCTGAAGCTCCTCGGGAGGGCCGTCACCTGCGCGGTCACCGGGATCGCCATCGCGTTGCCGTAGTTCATCCTGTCCCCGTACTCCGACAGGCTCCTCACGTAGAAATCCCGGGCCCTGCTCAGGGCCCGAACCGGAACCGTGATGATCCTCAGGAACCGGTTTTGTTGGCTCGCTTTCGATTTCATCTTCGCCGAAAATCGAACTTTCTTGAAATTTTCTGGAAAGAGAATTGTTTAGTTTATTGGCTCGCTTTGGATTGGAGATGGATAAACTAGAATGAGTCTTGCGTGTGTTTATATAAGAGAGAGAGGTTCTCTAAAGTGATGAATTTGTGAGTATTCAATTTAAGTAAAAATAGCGCGTGGACTTTTTCTATGGCACACCAGATAAGATTAGCCATCATTGAAATTCAAAGATAGTATGAATAAATGTTTGCTCGACTTAAATTAAATGCTTATCGCATGCCACAGCTCTCTATTATTTAATTCCTGCCGTTTGGAATATTACTTCACTCTCTTTGTAATGTTTTGTCAGGTAAGTTTGACTATTCAATTGTGTTGAAAATAATGTCCTAACGGATTTTTATTTCAAATCCCAAGCCATTGTATATATGTTGGTATTTTCCAAAAAAATGACAATATTTACCTTCACTATTATGAAAAAAAGGATAATAAAGTATATGTAAACGGCAAATTTCTTAATTAGTTATGCAATAAGTTCGTTCGCGTTGTTACCTGATTTAATGTTTATGGTCCCGTTGGGCACAACTAGAGATAATAATTGAATTAATGTGATGGAAGGCGGCATTAATTTGGTCCAAATAATTATGTCTTGTTTTATTTTAATCTTTTTTCTGCGTTGTTGATAAAATGAAATAAAATCTCTTCATTTCAAGCAAAAATTGTAACACATACACACGTATATATAAAAGTATGGATAATCGAATAAAAAAAATCCCTGCAGGTAGTAGGAATCATTTGGACCATTAATTTGTTATAATCTAAAAATTGTCATAAAAATGATGCATTATCAAATGCGATGAATATATATACTCATTATATTAAGTTTAGTAGGCTCGAATAAAAAGTCGTTGTATATGAAAATAAAATATTGAAGTTCATGGGTCTAAGGTAGTGGCTAGTACACAATTACACATGATGGAATGAGAATGACATGATGATTCTTGCGTTCATTTTCATTCTTATGATTGGTAAGATTTTTACAATAAATTTCATCATTTTCGAATAAATGTTTGTTCACATGAATATGAGATAATCTATTTCATCCCTCCCCTATCGTATTATATATTCTCATGAACATGAGATTAACTAAAAAAATTATTTAAGAAAATTATTCTTATTTATTTTTTTCTTATAATAATAATAATAATAAAGTAAAGATAATAAAACTAATAATATGCCGCTGCTACTACTACTAACAATAATAATAATAATAACAACAACAACAACAACAACAACAACAACAACAATAATAATAATAATAATAATAATAATAATAATAATAATAATAATAAGAATAACATAAATTATAAGAATAATGGTTATTTCATTTATTTTATTTTATTTTATTTCTATTCATTCATTCGTTGTACGTACCAACCATGTGAATCACATATTTATTCCATTTCATTTTTATCACCATCCCATTTCAAAATTCATTCCGTTTCCATGTAATTTCTTTTATGCCTACTAGCCACCACCTAAATTATATATGGGGCTCATGGCTTATCCTCCTCAGGGCACACACTCATATACAACAATTGGAGGTAAAATAATAATTTCTGGGACAATTTTTCTTCCCCGAGTTTTTTTACTTGTCCACGAAAAGAATTTTGTAGAATAAAAAATCAGCAAAATCTTAAATATTATATTTTTCATGTTTCTACGAATTACCATGTGTTACAGATATTCATATTTTCATGTTTAACAGTACTATTTAACATGTTACGCCACCTACATCCATAAAGTCGTTGCCGTGGTCGTCTTCTAAATATGCCAGATGGGCTTATATATACATAGCAACCTACAAGTTCAACAAAATAATAATCTAAGATTTTTTTTTTGAGTTGGACGTGGGTCTGGACTTGCAACTAAAATTTAAATCGAGAATTCCACGAAACTCGATTATCCAAGTGCAAGGCTATTCATATTTGGAATGACCAAGCAACATATCGACGTCTTGCGTCATAGCAGGCCTTGCATCTCTATTCTCTTGTGCACATTGCATCGCCACCCTCATCAAATTCTCCACTTGTTTGCTAATTATTTTCACGCCGCAAGTGTACGGATGTAATTGTGTACGGTAGCAACCAAGATCGTATTTCTCAGAGACTGTAAATTATAGTTGACTATTATTTTTCATAGAAATTCTCTATCTAGACTAAAAGTAGGATTGATTGATAAATCCAATAAACAAATTAAATAAAAAACTAGCAGGAAATTGGGGATTGAAAATTGATAAAAAATATTCCAGAGCTTTGGTTTCAACAGAATCAAATAATCAATTTCAATTAAATTAATTAATCAATTACAGATTCAGTTCTTCCTAAGACGATCACATAAATAATTTAAACCTACTCTCGTACCGAATAAATCGTAGATTACATGCAAGACTACTGTATCCAGATCATACTTAAACATGCAACTCCCAACAGAACAATAAGATTATAAATCTTCACAAAGATCTCAAAACCTCTCGACTGATATTGAAAAGTGTGTTTTATGTTCCTAATCGAATATTATTCATCATCTGACATCAAACCAATACAATAAATCACGTAAAATTGTTGATCAGACAATTAAGCACACAATAAATCCAAGAACGTGAAAATGAAGAAAGGAACTAGATTAATTAATTCAAAAGGATTCAACAATCATCATTTGTCAGCTCCCTAACTCTAGAATAATAGATTATTAGCCAGACATAATGAAAGAAATTAGCAAACTAAAATCAAAGTAGAAAATCATCAGATAACCGTAAATAACTATGCAGATCTCGTTCTTCAAGCTTTGATATTTTTCTCTCTAATCCAACCCCGGAACTCCAAAAATAATGAAAACCTAGGAAAAAAGTGGCAAAAGTAATTTCCGTAGAGCTTTCCTAGGGTATTTATACCTCTGATAGTAAAATAATACACAGGATCTCCTTGTTGGGCTCGAAATAGGCTGTGTATGCATAAAAAGCTTGCGACAAATGACATATTGCAGTGAAGGAATATTCGAGAGTCAAACTTGTGCCCTAGACGTAATGAGGCTCCTGAAACCACTATTCACCTTCTGCGTGACTGTTCGGATTGGCTAGCCTTTGTCTCGATGTTTGGCTAAAGGCAAACTTAATAGTGCGAGAATACTCTAATATGGTTCTCCCAGCAGTGCAATGGTCTTATGTTTTTGTGGCCATGATTTGGCATATCTGCAAGGCGCGAAACGAGTTTATTTTTCGAAATGTAGAGCTTCAGCCCCAAGTGGTAATACAATGTTGTGTAAGGTTATGGCTTTAGAATTGAATTCAGTTTTTTCGACAGCTAAAAGGAAGGAAAGCAGAAAGAGAGAGAAGTTGTCATGGACCTTGCCAGAGAAAGGATGGTTTAAACTGAATCCAAACGACAGTCTCTACTCCCATTCACAAAGTGTGGCAACGGGCGAAGTTGTAAGGGATGACAATGGAGAATGGTGCTTTGGTTTTCTAATTAAATTGGATCATGTTTCAACTAACACGACGGAATTGCTTGCTCTCCGTCAAGGTTTAGCCATAGCTTGGGAACGAACAGTCCCGTTCCTGATATTTTATAGGCCCTAGGCAAAATAATTAATATATGCCCTCATTTTTTAAAATTCACAGAAAACACCTAGTCATTATCTTCTATGCATACAAAGTAAAACTTATGTTTCCTTACAATAACTTGCAAACGACACAAGACGAATAAACCACATTTGAAAAATCATATATGACAGGATTGAACCTAAAAATGCGATAGTGAGGTTTGAACTCATGATCTTTAGCCATATGAACTAACTTTATCATTAGACCGTCCAAAATGATCCATTTTATTATACTGATACGATAAATCGAATTTATAAATTGACGTAAAATTCAAGTGATCTATAAATAGAAATAGATAATCAAAAATTATCAAAAACATATACAACTTACTTTTCATCCTTAGATTTATATATCTCAACTCTCATATACGATACGATATCATAAAAAATAATTTATTCGAGTATTTGTAAATACAAAACCATTAATAATCAAATCAACATCAATATTTTCTAACATATTTTTGGACCAAATGAAGACATGTATCTATAAATAAAATATAGAAAGATTTAATAGTTTGAACCTTTAAAAAAAATTATTTAAGTTATAGTATAATACTTTAGATCTAAATAAAATTATATAAATTATTTTTTGAATTAATTTGGGCCCCCTGAGATGATGGGCCCTGAGCGATCGCCCAGGGTTGCCTACCCTCAGGGGCGGCACTGGGAACGAAGGCTGCATCGAGTCAAAGTAGAGTTAGACTCTGAAGCAGTATATAAGCTTCTACTGTCGAAGAATACTCAAGATCACCCGTTGGATGCTATATTGGAAGACTGTCGTTTTTATTTTCACTTGTCATGAAATTTAAATTTAGTCATGTCAAAAGGGAGATGAAATGTGTGCGCGGATGTACTCGCGAAGATGGGCCACGACTTACACCGACTGCATAACTGCATTTGTGGGAAGTAGTCCCTGACGGACTTGAGATGATATATGATAACTCTTGTAAAAGAGTTATTATGTGACCTTTTTTATGATAATAGCTTTGAGTGTTGTGTGTTCTGTTCGTATGATTTCTGTTGTTTTGTATGTTTTTGTTATGTTTTCGTGTGTGTGCGTGTAGGATTGAGTCATGTACTTTTATGGGGTTTTATGTACATTTTTAGCATTATTTAATCAGTCTATGGCATATAGCAGGAAGAGCGGCAGAAAAGACGATGCTTTGAAGTCTGGCGAGGCGAAGCCAAGCTCCAGTGAGCAGCGTGGCGAGGTTGAACTCGTGAGCGAGCTTGACTTGGAAAGGGCGAGGAAGAGTGAAAGAATCGAGGATCTTTGGGCGAAGTCTCGAGCGAGCTCCGTAAGAGAAAATCGATCAAGTCGAGCTCGCAATTGAAGCCGAGCTCGTGTCCGAAGTCGAGCTCGCAATTGAAGCCGAGCTCGTGTCCGAAGTCGAGCTCGTGACCGAAGTCGAGCTCATAAGCATGGATGAGCTCCTGCTCATGGAACGAAGAAGACGAACTCCAGAAGAGAAAACACATGATGTTGGAATTATGATGGCACAAAGCCGAACTCGTAAGCGAGGACGAGCTCGTAAGAGAAGTCCTACTCTGGAGCGAAATCAAGTTCGTAAAAGGAGAAGAGCCCGTGCTGGTGGATGATCAACGACGAAGTATGGAAGGTTTTGGCTGAAGACTGAGAGGAGATCTGCAAGACCACAGCCACGTGGCAGCTGGCCACGACAGCATAAAGTGGACGCGAGATTTGTTATCTGCCAGAGCCAACAGAAAAAGGACTGAAAATCAGAGGTTGAAGGGCTGGCAGGTGCGCAGTCTGCACCCCTAAAAAAGAATCAGAGTTTGTTATTAAAAAGTGATAGACAATAAAGTGAAAAATATTCTGGGCAAGAGAGGAGACACATTCATTCTGGGGGTAAGGAATCAAGAGGAGCGATTTCTTGGAGAGGAAGCCATCGGAAGAGGCGACAATCCAAGAACGAGCACGTGATTCCGACGACGAGTTCTATTTTCTTTTTCTCGAATTCTGCTTAACTTGTTATGGCATTTGTTTGTCTGGATATTGTTGAACAACTCGCTATGAGCTAAACCTGTAGGACTTGATCTCTTGATGAAACCCATGCTCGTGTGACGAGCTCATTTCTACGCATATCTTGTTAAATCGCTATTGCTCTTTTGGGAATTATTTATCTTGCTTGTGATTGATCACCATAGGTAAGATTTTAGCTCTATGATTGCTTGGAGGTTCTTATAGAGTGGAAAACAAGAAAGTGACGCAAGAACATGATTTAAGCAATGTGTGTGAATAGCATAGGAATACGTGTTTACCTTGCGTGGCAAATATGAATGGATTAGTAAAGGTATTCTAAGGGCAGTTCGGTATAGGAATATATTGGATAGCTTATAGGGTATAATCTTAGATTTGGAAAAATGCTAAGAATCGGAGAAGTTCATGTCATGGCGATGAGGCAAGGATAATGCTGTAGCATATTTAGTACAAAGTATGGGTGGAATCGAGAGGTCAAGTCTGTTTCTCTTTCTTGCTACTAGTTATTGTTATCATAAATCTGTGTTTGGTATTCTATCTCGCTTCGTAGTAACATTCTCTTAGCATAGGTTTTTCATCGATTTATATTGAAGAGTTACCTCCTGTTTAATTTCCATTTATTACTTTTCTATTAAACAATGTTGGTGTCGACGTGAATTAATAGCGCGATCTCTATGGATTCGATCTCGGAATACTTCCGTGTATTACTTGTTGATTACGTGCACTTGCGTACTTGATATTGTGTTGACATAATAAAAGAGATTTTATCAAACAACAAGTTTTTGGCACCGTTGCCGGGGATCGCCAATTATAAATTACGTTGATATTGCAACTTTGTGTTTCTTTGTAATTAGTGGTTAACTCTGTTATTTTCTTTTGCATGGAACAGGACTCTGGGATTGTGGTATATGCACAAGGCAAAAGCACCGGTTTTATACCCGTTAGATCCAGAAATTGAACGCATCTTCCGTAGAGGAATGCGGCGACAAAACGCCCGCAGAGCGCAAGCCAAAATGGCCGCACCAGGAGGTGATGCAAATAATGGAGGAAATGTCATAGTTATTGCTAATGACCGGGAGAGGGGTATACATGATTATGCTAACCCCAGATTTAATGAGCTAAATCCGGGAATAACAAGACCTGAGGTGCAAGCAAATCAGTTCGAGCTAAAGCCGATCATGTTCCAAATGCTCCAAACGGTGGGGCAGTTCAGTGGTCAAGCCACAGAGGATCCACACCTTCATCTTCGGTCTTTCTTGGAGGTCAGTGATTCGTTCAAGTTACCTGGAGTTTCGGCCGAAGCTCTGAGACTTCGGCTGTTTCCCTTTTCACTACGAGATCGTGCAAAAGCATGGTTGAATGGTCTTCCATCAGACTCTATCACTTCGTGGAACGAGCTAGGGGAAATTTTTTTGATGAAGTATTTTCCACCTACAAAGAATGCAAGATTCCGGAATGACATCATGTCGTTTCAACAGAATGATGATGAGTCAGTGTGCGAGGCATGGGAACGTTATAAGGAAATGCTACGGAAATGCCCTCACCATGGCATCCCGCACTGCATTCAACTTGAGACTTTCTATAATGGGTTAAACGCGTCCACACGCTTGCTGCTCGATGCCTCCGCAAATGGAGCTATTCTCTCTAAATCTTAAAATGAGGCATATGAGATATTGGAAAGGATTGCAAATAACAATTGTCAATGGTCCAATTCTCGTGCTCCAATGGGAAAGAAATCTATTGCCGATGTTTTGGAGTTTGATGCCTTGACGGCATTAATTGCTCAAGTGGCGTCCATGAGCAATATGTTAAAGAGCTTGCAAGTAGCCAATCCAGTTGTTCAACCGACAAGTGTTCCCGTGGTTGCAACCACAATGCAAGTGAACGAGGTATCATGCGTTCATTGTGGAGAAGGGCATACTTTTGATAGTTGCCCATCAAACCCAACTTCGGTGTGTTATATGGGAAATCAGAATGGCCAGAGGAATAATCCTTATTCACAAACATACAATCCGGGATGGCGACAACATCCTAATTTCTCATGGGGAGGCCAAGGGTCCGTAACAAGTGGTGGGGAAAATTTTGAGAAAAATACGTACCAGCAAAATTTCCAACCGAAGCAGCAACAGGCCACTCCACAGCCTAAATCTATTGAAACTTTGATGAAGGAGTATATGGCCAAGACAGATGCAGATGTACAAGGCGATCCACTTCTAAGGAATTTGGAGGTCCAGATCAGACAATTAGCCAACGAGATGAGGAGTTGACCACTTGGTAATCTGCCAAGTGACACGGAAAACCCACGGAAAGATAAAGAACATGTCAAGACTGTCACTCTGAGAAGTGGAAAGCAAATACATGAAACAGAGTTGTTGGACAAAGAAGAGAAGGCGGAGTCGTCGAACACTAAGAGCAAAGTGTTAGAAACGGAAGCATCGAAGCAATCCCTTAATGCTGATAAGCCCGCTGCAGTGAATCCATTGCCGAATCAACCGGACGAGGTGGTTCATCGTCCACCACCTCCTTTCCCCGAAAGGTTGAAAAAGGAACAACAAGATACTCAGTTTCGGAGATTTCTAGATGTCTTAAAGCAACTGCACATTAATATTCTGTTAGTCGAAGCTTTGGAACATATGCCAAATTATGTGAAGTTCTTGAAAGACATCCTAACCAAGAAGAGACGTCTGGGTGAGTTCGAAACAGTGGCGCTGACTGAGAGCAGTAGTACCATGTTAAAAAGTAAAATTCCACCTAAGTTGAAAGATCCAGGGAGCTTTACAATTCCATGCTCAATTGGAGGACGCGATGTTGGTCGTGCTCTATGTGATTTGGGAGCAAGTATAAATTTAATGCCGCTCTTAATATTCAGGAAGCTAGGGAGAGGAGAAGTAGACCTACAACAGTGATCTTGCAATTAGCAGACCGATCTATGGCTCATCCAGAAGGAAAAATTGAAGATGTGCTAGTAAAGGTGGATACGTTCATCTTTCCCGCAGATTTCATCATTTTGGATTATGAAGCGGATCACGAGGTGCCTATTATTTTGGGACGTCCTTTCCTTGCAACTGGAAGGACTTTGATTGATGTCCAAAAAGGCGAACTCACAATTAGGGTAAATGATCAGAAGGTTACTTTCAATGTATTCAATGCTATGAAGTATCCTGACGAAGTGGAATAATGCTCGGTAATTCAAGTTCTAGAGCAAGTCGTTGCAGATACAATGCTGGAGCACTCTTCGCAGTCCGAAGACAGTGACAAGGAATATGCCGACCTCATGGAGTTAGAGCAAGGTAGGGGGTTTCCTAAGCATCCCTCTAACGAGAAGTGTCCTGTTACACCTCGTACAGGCCGCGTCCCAGAGTCGCTGGGGCTGGCAGATCGTATCGGCCAGGTATCTAAACCTTCAATCGACGAACCTCCAACGTTAAGTCTGAAAACCTTGCCCAACCATCTGAAATATGCTTATTTGGGCGAGGGAAAAACTCTCCCAGTAATCATTTCAGCTACTCTCGAGCACGACAAGGAAGAATCCTTGTTACGGTGTTCGGAAATACTGAGAAGCGATTGGATGGTCAATTGCCGATATCAAAGGATCGACCCTTCTCTGTGCATGCATAAGATATTGCTGGAAGATTGTCACAGCACTTCCATAGAGCACCAGCGTCGTCTTAATCCAGCAATGAAAGAAGTGTTGAATTGAAGAAAGAAGTTATTAAATGGCTGGATGCTGGAATCATTTATCCGATCTCGGATAGTTCTTGGGTAAGCCCAGTGCAGTGCGTTCCCAAGAAAGGTGGGGTTACGGTGATCTCTAATGATCAACATGAATTGATTCCAACTCGGGTGATAACTAGATGGCGTGTTTGTGTTGATTACAGAAAGCTGAACACGGCAACCAGGAAAGATCATTTCCCTCTGCCATTCATGGATCAGATGCTTGACAAACTCGCTGGCAAGGAGTTCTTCTGTTTTCTAGATGGGTATTCTGGCTATCATCAAATTGCTATTGCACCCGATGATCAACACAAAACCACCTTCACCTGTCCCTATAGCACTTTTGCTTTTAGAAGAATGCCTTTTGGACTCTGTAATTGTAACAGCCCGATTCGGCTACCACCTTACCGGACTGCTACTTGGGGCTTAGGGTTAAATATTCGTAAAAGAATAGGGCTTTCAACTTATTTCTCAAGTGAAGGAACATAGATACTAATAACTCGAAGGATAGAAAGAAACGACTTATATAAATGATTTGTTCAAAAGTACTGGCAAAACAAGAGCTAATCTGAGGCTTTTAGCAAAGCATTCGAGATCTTAACATAATATCAAAATATAAGGAACTCAAGAGTTTGGCGGTGAATAACGTGTGAGACATGCATGTGAAGATGCATTCTCAAGGTGAACCAAAATGCTCCATACTATTTATCAAAAGGATTCCGCTCAACTCCTCGCCGGTTCATCACCGCTCAACCCGCACATTTAAAACAAACATGCGGTGAGTACAAATGTACCAATGGACACATGCCGAAAACGTTTTATTTTACGAAATATTGTCTCGCCTCACCACGAAGACACACAGGGTTTTATTGAAAAGGCCTTGTTCTTACTAAAACATTTTCTCATTTCTCAAAGTCGATCGCGGTCATTTTATCATCTCAACAACAACAACGTATATTCCAAGTCGGCTATGGATAAACGTGCGGGAGGAGGCCTCCTACACGGACGCAACTAACCGCCCAGCGGTTAAGAGCATGACCGCCAGTGTTCGAGGCCCAACACGTGTACACAACCCTAGCTGGAATTTCTACTTACACCTCCAACTAGATCCGACCAGAACTTCTTGTTGCCCTGTGCAACCCGAATGGACATATACAAAACTTAAAACATTTTCGCAGACAATATCGTATCTCAACATTTTCATAAGAAAGCAAGAAAGCAATAACAATAATATTTTGAGAAAGCTTGTAAAATCTTTTGAAAAGAGTGCCCACCTCGAGGACTTAAGGTTTCTTAAGTCACTAGTTCCTATTCTCGGTTTACGTTCTCCTTCGAGTCAGACCTTATCACCGTAAGAAACGAGTTTTTTAGCATATCGTTATGCTTTGCAAGAATCATCGATTCGAACCAACGAACGTACTAATATCAACTTTATCATTAACGTTATTACGAACTATCGTATCGATATACTTCGTACGTTTATACCTTTTTCAACTTATTCTCATCGTCGTTTCATGTATTTCCTATATAACTATCGTCTTACACGTATATGTTCCTATTCTTATTGATTTCCAACTATACCCTTGTAATTTTCGATTTTACACATATATGGATCAAATTTCCACATATTACTTAGCATAGAACCCATGTATCACATAACATATAAAAATTCATCATCATGATTTTTCTTAGTATAATTTTCGAAATTTACAAATAATTATCCAAACTTTTCCAAAAATTTTAATTAATTCATATAGCATATTATTATCATCAATTAATAATAATATGACATAATTTCCATAAATAATGAATTATTCCTCAATATGTCCTAAGTACATATTTTTCGAAAATAGACTTAGGTACAATTAATTTTTAGAATTTCCAATAAATTCATATAACACTATATTATTAATCTACATCATCAATATGTTATTCTAACATTCAAACATGAATTATATCTCATCATATAATTACTCTATAATTTTCGAAATTAATAGGATATATACTTAGGTTTTTCCAAAAATTCCACATAAAATCATAAAATCTTGTTTATTAATATCTATCATTATTTTATGCTCAAAACAACAACTAAAATTCATATACATCAACATATGATTTCTCCTTATTTTCGGTCATATCATCATGTATTCAATACATGCTTAACTTTGTATTAATTTGATAATTCATACTTATAAACATCATATAAACAATCTAACACATACTTTGAAACATATAGATATTCAACATAATTTTTGAAAATAAGCATCCTAATATATTATATATGAATTTCTAACAATTTAACATGTATAACAAGAAGTGGTACGATTCCTAACCTTGTGATCGAATTCGATCGACGTCGGCGACGTTTTTCTTTCTACGATCGAAGAACACTATGAAGAACACTCTCTATTTGTTTCTCTCTATTTTTCTCTCTATTCTTCTCCTAATTTTTGATTTTAATGGTATGGGAGGGGTGCCCTCCTATTTATAGGATTTCTAAAGTGTTTTTAATCATTACTTTATAAAATATCTTATTCTAAAGTCAAAAATGGCAACTCCTTTATCTTCTTAATTTTTGAGCCTTGCAAGTTGTATAAGAAACAAATTTGACCTTATCTTATACATTAATGATTTTATCTTTTTGAAATTATAAAATACTTAGGTGTAAAAATTAATTTACAACTCATACTTTATTTTCTAGAATTTTCGCCACCTCTTATAGCTCATGAAACAATTATTTTTATTTTATGCTATAGTTTATTATGTTATTTAATTATTTAATTAATGTATCTTATAATTATTATAGAATAAAGAATTTAATACTTTGTGTAGTGTGTGTGTGTGTGTTTCGCCACTTTCTTCAACCATTAGGGTTGATTTTTATTTTTTCTATACCTTATACTATAATATTATCCTATAATAATATTACATTAGAAAAGTCAATAATTTCAACTATAGGATAAGATATTATATTCAAGAGTTTAAAATTATTTCCAACCTTATACTAAGTCAAAATTTTCGCTACATTAAATAAAAAGCATAGGTTACTTGTTTTAATTTCTAACTATCTCTACTTTACAACTCATAACATGATAAGATCATAATAATTATCTCCATTAATTATAGCATGATATTTATACACATTTCACACCTTAAAGTCAAAATTTCGTCCCTATTTATACTATATGCTAAATATTTTATTTTCTCCAATTGATAGATATGTAACATAATATAATACTTAGATAATAATTTAGATCATAGAAAAATTATTTAAGATCATTTTATGTACTAAAGTAAAGTTATCGGCAAACAATTCAAAATTAGGGATAAATTATTAAACTTTCATTCTTTTCATAAAATATTATTTTCATGATGAATTACATAAATATAATGATATTATGTCATAAAATAAATTTTGGAATATTTCAACAATTTCCTAATTTTTGAAAATTAGGGTTTCTTAGGAATTAATTTTCCAAAATTCCTATCTTGCCCTATAATCATTAATTTCGAAATTTATATAGATTCTAGGGGATAAGATTGATCTAGATCTCATGATATTTATCCAATATTAATGCTTAAATAATTAATTAAATTATTTGCTAAACTTATTACACAAAATCATTATTTTCGAAAATTATGTGTTTCTAGAAACAAATTTTATCCTTCATGATGCTTATCACTTTGCTACACATTTTAATGAGATAAACATTATCCTAAGCTTAGTCATAATCTAGTCACAACCTTATCTTATCATATTATAAAATATCATAGCATATCTTATCCTAAAAATGTCATAATCAACCTTTATCTCTTGCACATCATTTTCGAAAATATGCTAAGGTATACAAGATATTTATCTTACAAGATAAATATGACAACTCATATTATAAAATCATGTGATCACAAATTAATTCACAAATTAATCCTATTTTGTGCAAATTTTCGAGAATCATTAATAAAATAAGGAAATAAATTCTTTTTCCTTCTTAGTGTAATACTTGGCTAAATAATATTTCATATGTAAAATAAAATAGCATTTGTTCACATAATATAAAGTGATCTCATGTCAAGTTCATAAATCAATCATATGAACACATAAGTTTCGAAAATAGGGAAACAATTAGGAGAAAATATTTTCTTAATTTTCTAAGTGTAATAATATCCTCTATACACTTAAAAACATATTTATTTATTATTTAAAAATTATTTTATTCGAAATTTTTAAAGAAAATTTCGATCTATTTCAAATTGTCAATTACCGACGTTCACTTTCATTCTTATTTTCTTCATAAACTACTTCTTTATTTTCCAAATTTTTAAGCCCAGAAATTCGGGATATTACAGTAATGCCCCAGCCACGTTCCAGCATTGCGTGATGGCCATATTTTCGGATATGGTGGAGAAGTCAGTGGAAATATTCATGGATGATTTCTCCATATTTGGAGATACTTTTGGGATATGCCTGAGTAATTTGGGGAAGGTCCTGGAGCGTTGTGAGGCGACACACTTGGTTTTAAATTGAGAAAAATGCCACTTCATGGTGCAAGAGGGCATCGTGCTAGGCCATCACATATCCAAGGAAGGAATAGAAGTGGACAGAGCAAAGATCGAAGTAATAGACAAACTTCCACCACCCACCACTGTTAAAGGTGTGCGAAGTTTCTTGGGACATGCAGGATTCTATAGACGGTTTATAAAGGATTTTTCAAAAATTGCTAAGCCGCTATGTGCCTTGTTGGAGCAAAATCGCCACTTTGAGTTTACTCCTGAATGTTTGAAGGCGTTTGAGGTTTTGAAACGAGCTCTAGTGACAGCCCCTGTGATTATTGGTCCGAACTGGTCATTGCCTTTTGAAGTAATGTGTGACGCAAGTGATTTTGCTGTGGGGGCCGTACTAGGTCAACGAAAGGAGAAGGTATTCCATTCCATCTATTATGCGAGCAAGACATTGGTGGGGGCTCAAATCAATTACACCACAACGGAGAAGGAGCTGCTTGCTGTAGTATTCGCATGTGAGAAGTTTAGAGTCTACCTCGTAGGGTCAAGAGTGATTGTTTATACAGATCACGCAACCATCAGGAATCTTGTAGCCAAGAAAGATGCCAAGCCACGGTTAATTCGGTGGATCTTGCTCTTGCAATAATTCGATCTGGAGATTAGAGACAGAAAGGCGACATAGAATCAAGTGGCTGATCATTTATCCCGACTGCCGACAGCCGAGGGTGACGAAACTTATGTCCAAATTCAGGATGCATTTCCTGATGAATAATTGATGAGCATGCACCACAGTAGCACACCTTGGTATGCGGACTTTGTTAACTTCTTAGTCAGTGGAGTGTTGCCTCCTGACTTCTCAACACATCAGAAGAAAAGGTTCTTTTTCGAGGTCAGACATTACTTTTGGGATGAACCATTCTTGTATAAGCACTGTGCTGACGGGTTGATGAGGCGCTGCGTTCAGCATGAGGAAATGGAATCAATTCTAGATGGATGTCATGCCACCCCATAGGTGGTCATTTTGCAGGACAAAGAACGGCGGCTAAGGTACTTCAATCAGGTTATTTTTGGCCGACCTTGTTTAAAGATGCCCATGATTTTGTGCACAAATATGATCGATGTCAAAGAGTTGGAAATATATCTTCTCGGAATGAGATGCCAATGAACTTTATTTTGGAAATTGAACTCTTTGACGTGTGGGGCCTCGATTTTATGGGTCCTTTTCCACCCTCATTTGGTAACCTCTACATCCTTGTGGCGGTCGATTACATGTCTAAATGGGTGGAGGCCATGGCAAGTTCCACTAATGACGCGAAGATTGTAATCAAGTTCTTGCAAAAGAACATATTCACACGATTCGGTACTCCTCGAGCGATCATCAGTGATGAAGGCACACATTTTGTCAACAATGCTGTGAGTGCTGTCCTAGCTAAGTATAACATTCGCCACAAGATTGCTACGGCATATCATCCGCAAACAAATGGCCAAGCGGAACTCTCCAATAGAGAAATAAAAGGTATACTGGAAAAGGTGGTGAACCCGGGACGCAAGGATTGATCCATGCGCTTAGATGATGCAGTGTGGGCCTACAGAACAGCTTTCAAAACACCTTTAGGGATGTCACCTTACCGGTTGGTCTATGGGAAAGCTTGTCACCTTCCACTGGAACTTGAGCATCGAGCCTATTGGGCGATAAAGAAACTGAATTTTGATCATAAGGCTGCTTGAGAGGCTCGGTTGTTACAATTAAGTGAAATGGATGAATTCCGGTGGTTTGCTTATGAGAATGCAAAATTGTACAAGGAGAAAATGAAGAGATGGCATGATAACAACATCTTGTACCGAGAATTCTTGCCGGGTCAGCAGGTGTTATTGTTCAATTCGAGACTGAGGTTATTCCCTGGTAAGTTGAAATCACGATGGTCGGGTCCTTTCACAATTCTTCGGGTAGCGCCCCATGGTGCTATAACATTACAAGAAGGGACGTCAGGCCGTGAATTCATGGTTAATGGGCATCGTGTCAAGCACTATTATGGTGGCGAGGTCGTTCGCGAGAAGACCTCAACATCTTTGAAGGACGCCTGACCATGGATATCATGGGGTGCCATGGCGATTAGGCGCCTAGCAGCCCTAGTGTTTTGTTTGTACATATTTGTTTCATTCTCTTTTGTCTCTTTGTTTTTGGCTTTGATAATAAATTGCTTTAGCATTGTTAAGAAGGATGAGAGTTTTATTTTAAACTGATGTGTTGAAGATTGGATTGCAGGTGTGGTACATGCGTACCTCTGGGCAAAAATTCTGAGCATTGTGCTAATTTTTGTTCCAGTATTGGACCTGCAGGGGGTGGAGAAAAAGGTGAAATACCAGCTTGAAATTTTGGTAAAAAGGGCGGGAGAAATTGGGTTGACTTTTTGTTTAAAAAGCCATGCCCATTTTTTCTCTTCCACCCCACAACCAGCCGTTTCTCCTATTTTCCCCATCTTGCTGCGATTTTGCCCTCACTATCCACGTCCGTCATCCATTCTCTCACGCTCTTATTCTGGTTCTAGCAAATTAATCTCGTCTCTTCGCCCTTTTCTCCGAAAATTTCGCTACCATGCCAAGACTCAGAAGCCGGGTTCGGAGGCAAGCATCACCATTGAATACTCCGAGCAATGACGCTGGCACACCCTTTATCATATCGGATGCCGAGATGTCGTCGGAAGCTTCACCGGTTTCTTCGCAGGTTGCTGTGCCCTCTTCATTTTAAGAAGTGGACTGATTTTTATTTTTAAATGGTTGGGCTGTTCTATTTTTTTAATATTGGGCCTTATTGTGTTAAATAGTGGGCCGAGAATATTAAATTGATGTGGGCCTTGGAAATAAATAAGTTGGGCTCCAGTGAACTTATTTAAATAAATAGTTGGACCTTTATTTTAAGTAAATGAAAGATGGGCTTCTTGAATAAGATTGATATATGCTTTGCAATTAAATAAAGTGTGGGCTTTAATTTAATTAATGAATTGACTTGGTCTAATTAATTAAATCCTTTGACTTTAATTAATTAAATAAATTAGGTTTAACTTTAAGACTTAATTAATTAAATTTTATTAAGTCTAATTAATTAAATAATTAACTTAAACTTAAATATAAGTTTAAATTATTTAATTATGGTAAGTTAGTTAATTAATTAATTAATTACTATTAAGTTTAATTAAATAATTGATTAAGTTAAGGTTAAGTTCAAGTTTAAGTTACTTTTAATTATGATCATGGCCTATTTAATTAATGTAATTAATTTCTTTTAATGAAATTAATTAAGTTAGAATGTTTAATAAATTAAATTATGTTAAACAAGTGCATAAGTTGATAATTTATTATGTGTTATATTAAGCAAGAGTCCTTAATATATATATGATTTTAGTATATATGCAATTTAATTGCATTAAACTTTTGTAAAAAGTATTTATCATAAGAAGATTATGAAATTAAATTCGTTTTTAAACGAAAAGTCGAGCAAGGGTATTGTTGGTGCCTTAGTCGATATAAATTATTTTTCAAATTTAATTGTATTTTGAAAACTCGGGCTTAACGAATCATAAGCTAGTATCCTCCTTTACTTGAACTTAATGCTAGCTTTTCGAGACCTATTAAGATTAGTGCTTTTTGTAGGTTTTGTCGATCAAGGGGATTAGCGTTGCTTTCCCGAGACGTATACAATAGTGATTCGTCAGGCTTTGTCCTATCAAGGTGGGCTTTATTTATGAAAAGTATATTTGAGCTATATGCTCTGATATTTCATGAAATGCAAACTGTTTATCCAATAAAATGTTTTTGTGCGCTCTGCTCTATTTAAGGCTCGTATATGTATCGATCGAGATTCTCTTTTAAACTTAATATGTTAATTGAGAATTGTGTACACTAGTTAGTTGTTTCGATGGGTTGATCTCCATCGGGCACTAACATAATCATGAGGCGTTATAAGGGTGCTTGTCTGGATGCGTTCCGGAGTACGTCATGTTATTATGGTGCTTGTCTGGATACGTCTAAAGTACATCATGAATTGTCCGGGTTACGTCCCCGATGACAATAATGAGGGCATGTGATCCGACGGTGGCTAGAGGCCCGGGATCAAAGCGAGTAACAAAAGAGTCGTGACAATGGGCCCAAATGAATGAAATATTTTTGCATGCTTAGAAGTGGTTTCTCTTTTTAAAACCTTCTAAGTTATGTTATCATGATTGGATAAACTGCTTTTACGGTTTATGAAATGTTTATGAAAATGCATGTCCACCGAGTACATTAGTACTCATTGAAATATTTTCAAATGTTTTCAGGTTGATCAATGGGCGCTGACGGGGCAGAGCTGAGATTAGGTTTCACTCCGTATCTTGACGGATTATTTCCGCATTTAGACTTCCGCTGATGAACTAGCTCTAATTTTATTTTCCCTTCTTGTCTATGACTTGAATTGTACCTTTGGATGAGCTTAGACTCTGAATCCTAAATGTTTAGTATTTTGACGTATATTGGCTATTAGAAGCACGAAACTAAACTTGTGATCCTGAGGATAATTATTTTTTTGATTGGATTACATCATTCGATGTCTTCCGTTTTCATTTAGGAAGCTATTCCCGAATTCTAAGGGTTTATTGCCTTGATCATTCGAGTCAACTTTATTCCTTATATTTTCTGCATTTTATTAGTTGCGTCTCGATTTACGAGCTTCCGTTATATTAGGAAATTGGGGTGTGACAGAGTGGTATCAGAGCATAAGTTTTCTTTCGTGTCTCTGACCGCCAAAAACCTTTTCATGTCTAGTTTAGAATAGTATCCCTAGACTTCTTGTAATCTCAGTGACTCTCAGCTTACCGTCACGCCAACTGATCAACAAAGGTATGATTTAAAAGTTTCAAAGTTGGATTATGAAATTATGTACTCCATTGATGAATGTTGCCATGTGGATTACAAGTTATTTTCATGTGTTGATTTGTGAATTGTCTACTTGCTTTCACATTATTATTGTGAGTCATTGTACTCAGATAGCTAAGTTCATTGTCGTGTTAGGGACAACCCGAACCCTTAACGACCCAAATGAAATTGATTGTCGAATTGGATTTTCAAATCTTTTCGATCATGCATGAGCTTTTGGAACTTACATGACAATAGGTTTCACAAAAACGAAAATGTTTGATGACGACATTTTTGGATTCATATCCTGAAATGATCAGAATAAGTTATGGATTCTCTCACAAACTGTTTTGTACTCAAGGACTGTTTTGAAAACGTAAGTCGTGATAGCCTCGCTATAACAACTTAGAAAGAACTAGTTCACTGTTTCACATAGAAGCGCTTGAACATAGAAGTGACATGAAAAAGATTGAGGATTCACTTGAGTTACACCATTATTGTTAGGATTAACTTCTCATATAGGTGTTATCTTTTCAGAATGGAAGACGCACCAATAGGAGGTGGCATGGGAGACGCACCGATAGGGAATGGTAGGGGCCGAGGCCGAGGACGAGAACGAGGACGTGGTCGTGTACAAGGAAGAGGTTTTGTCCATCAGGAACCTAACCCACAAGTAGCACCGGACCGTACGAAAGAAGAAAAGTTCCGCAAAGAGAAACCTCCGTTGTTCGATGGACTAGGTGATCCGATGGATGTTGAGAAATGGATACGAGCTGTGGAACAGATTTTCAACTATATCCAATATGAAGACAGGAAAAAGTGAAGTGCGCCACCTACCAGCTTGTAGAAGAAGCTGACTTCTGGTGGGAGTCAGTGAGACGCACCATGACTGAAGAGGAACTCGATGAATTCAAGACTGAATTATATGAGAAATATATACCAGGATGCTACCGTCAGAAGAAATAGAACGAGTTCGAATCAAGCGGTGAATTGAACAACATTGAATATGATGGGCTTTTAACCAATCACAAGGTATGCTCCACATCCGTGGACACCGATGCAAAACGCTACCGAGAAGTTCGAAACGGATTACGCCACGAAATATTGATTTCCTAGCAAGTCGGGGTGATCTTACTTATGCACAAACGCCGAAAGGGGCTCTTACCATCGAGTAACCGCGCAAGAGAGAAAGGAAAAGCTCCCTGCGAAGTGTGCATGCGCCATTTCAAGACAATGGCAAAGGAAAAGAAAATGGAATGAGGGTAATGGAAACTTGAAATGGGAAGAAACCACGAATCGAATCCGCGTAATCAAAATCCACCTCCAATGATGGGCGAACACCTTGCCCGAATGCCGAAACCCCACCGGGCAAATGTCCGAAGGGGCAAATGCTTGTTTTATGTGGAGAAATTGGACATTTTGCTCAAAGATGCCCAAAGAAAATGGGAAAGCACCCAAAGAACCAAACCACGAAATCAACAAAGGCGGATCCATGGTCCCGGAGAAACCAAGGACAACCGCCAACGCGAGGCCTATGCTCAACCGTAAGCAAGCGGCCCGAGCACGTGGAAATCGATGTGTCGATCAATGTGGTGTATACTGTTATAGCTTTGTTTGATACGGGAGCATCACACTCTTTCATTTCACATGATGCTTGTAAGGCTTTAGACTTAACTCCTGAACCATCTAGTGAAGCTTTAGTGATTAGCACACCAGGTGGAGAAAGAATGTCTGCTGAAAATATTGTCTCGAACTTAGAATTGAACATAGGTGCTGAAGAATTTAGGGCAGACTTATATGTCATCTCTATGATAGAATTCGATATCATCTTAGGAATGGATTGGCTCACCAGAGTCAATGCCACAATTTTGTGTAACGAGAGAAAGATCTCATTCCAGACCCTTGGAAATGAGGGGACGAATTTTCATGGGATAAGAATGGGAAAAGGAGTATCGGTGATATCTGCCATGAAAGCCACCAAGATTATGAAGAAAGGAGGTTGCTATGCATTTCTCGTCAGCTTGACAAGAAAACCAGAGGTGGAGAAAACGATTGAAGAAGTTCCAATGGTTCGAGAGTACGAAGATATTTTTCCAGAAGAATTGCCGGGTATGCCACCAGATCGGCAATTAGAGTTCACAATCGACTTAGAACCCGGAGCAGCTCCAGTATCAAAAGCACCGTATAGGATGGCCCTACCCGAATTACAAGAACTAAAGATTCATTCAGGAGTCATTGGACCTAGGTTTCATACAACCTAGTGTATCACCATGGGGAGCACCGGTCCTATTCGTCAAGAAGAAAGACGGAACATTAAGGATGTGTATCGATTACAGGGAAATGAACAAGCTCACTATTAAGAATAGATATCCTCTCCCGGGATAGACGACTTGTTCGACCAACCGAAAGGAGCGGAGTATTTTCCAAGATAGACCTAAGGTCCGGATACCATCACCAAAACGAGAAGGGATGATATTCCTAAGATAGCGTTTAGAACACGCTACGGACATTACGAGTTCACGAGAATGCCGTTTGGGTTGACAAATGCCCCACTATTTTATGGATCGATGATGAGTATTCCATCAAGATCTCGATAGTTTCGCCTTAGTGTTTATCGATGATATTCTCATCTACTCTAAGACCGAGGAACAACACGAAGAGCACTTGCGTGTTGTACTCGAGATTTTGCGAAACGAGAAATTATACGCCAAATTCAGCAAGTGTGAATTTTGGTTAAAGGAAGTGATGTTCCTCGGACATATCGTGTCAGCCGATGGAATCAAAGTAGATCCTGCTAAAGTAGAAGTCGTCAAAGAATGGAGGACACCATCAAACGCCAATGAGATCAGAAGTTTTCTCGGCTTGGCAGGATACTACAGACGATTCATTGAAGGATTTTCAACATTTGCTAGACCAATGACACAGCTTCTAAGAAAAGGGACCAAGTACATTTGGACCGAAGACTATGAAAAGAGTTTTCAAGAGCTCAAGACAAAGCTAACCACTGCCCCAGTGTTAGCAGTTCCAGCGGAGAATGAAGGATTTGTTGTTTACACGGATGCCTCAAAATTGGGACTGGGTTGCGTACTAATGCAAAACCGGAAGGTGATAGCATACGCATCTCGTCAATTGAAGCCCCATGAGTTGAACTATCCGACTCATGACTTAGAGTTAGCTGCAGTCGTGCATGCTTTGAAGATCTGGAGACACCATCTTTATGGAGTCAGGTGTGAAATCTTCACAGATCATAAGAGTTTGAAGTACTTTTTAGAGCAGAAGGATCTGAATATGAGACAACGAAGATGGCTCGAATTAGTAAAGTATTACGACTGTACTATCAGCTACCATCCTGGAAAAGCGAACGTTGTGGCAGACGCCCTCAGTCGAAAGACTAAGGCAAAGCTAGGGTATTTAATTACCCAACAGAGAGAACTGATTCATGACTTCGCCACACTCAGTTTAGAAATAGTTCATCCTCCAAAGACAGTATCAGTTTGTATAGCTAGTCTCACAGCTACACCTGACCTACGAGGAAGGATAATTGATGCACAAACAGGAGATTGGTTCCTGGAAAAGATGCGTCTTGCCGCAAGAACGAACGAAACAAAAGGGTTCACGAAAGCAAAAGACAACGCTTTGATGTTTAGTGAAAGATTGTGTGTGCCACACAAGGAAGAACTCAAGAACGAGATTATGAGCGAGGCTCATGATACTCCATATACTGCACATCCAGGAAGTACAAAAATGTACCAAGATTTGAAGAAAACGTTCTGGTGGAAAGGAATGAAAAGAGATGTGGCATCTTTTGTTGAACGATGTTTGGCTTGTCAGCAAGTTAAGGTTGTACACCAAAGACCGTATGGGATGTTACAACCCCTACCTGTGCCAGAATGGAAGTGGGAACATATCAACATGGACTTTGTGGTAAGCCTACCAAAGTCAATTCGTGGGAATACTGTCATTTGGATCATAGTGGACCGTCTATCAAAGTCAGTGCATTTCCTACCGATTCAGATGACGTTTGGTTTGGAGAAGCTTGCAAAATTATACGTTAAGGAGATAGTACGCCTTCATGGGGTACCTGTATCTATTATGTCTGATCGAGATTCTAGGTTCACATCGCGTTTTTGGAAGAGTTTGCAAGAAGCCATGGGAACCCAGCTGAATTTCAGTACAACTTTTCATCCTCAGACCGATGGCCAATCAGAAAGAACGATTCAAGTTTTAGAAGATATGTTACGAACTCTAGTCTCTGACAAAGGTGGAAGTTGGGAAAACTTGCTCCCGCTAGTGGAATTTACCTATAACAATAGTTACCAGGCGACGATCGGAATGGCCCCATATGAGGCATTGTATGGTCGGAAATGTAGATCACCTCTTTATTGGGACGAGGTGGGAGAAAGGAAGTTGCTAGGTCCTGATCTAGTACAGCAGATGTTCGAGAAAGTCTATCACATTAAACAAAGAATCAAAGAAGCTCAGGACAGACAAAAGTCTTACGCCGACAAACGTCGATCCGACTTAGAATTCAATGTCGGGGATCGAGTTTTTCTTAAGGTATCACCTTCAAAGGGAGTTATACGCTTTGGCAAGAGAGGAAAGTTACGACCCCGCTATATAAGACCCTTCGAGATCCTAGATGAATAGGCGCATGGCGCATAGGTTGGCTTTGCCACCAAGCATTGGAGACGTGCACAATGTGTTTCATGTCTCGCATTAAGAAAATACGTGTTTGATCCAAACACGTAATTAAGCACGATGAAGTAGTCTTAGCCCAGGACTTGAGTTATGAAGAAAGACCTGTCCAAATTTTGGATAGAAAAGTTCAAGTTTTACGGAACAAACAAATTGTTCTCGTCAAAGTAAAGTGGAATCATCACGGTACGGAGGAGGCCACATGGGAACTTGAAGACAAAATGAAATCTAAGTATCCCGAACTAGATTACAAAGGTATGTAATTTCGAGGACGAAATTTTTGTAAGGATGGAGGGATGTCATATCCCGTCTTTCTCAATAGGATTAGAATGACTTTCGAACTTAGAATTTAAAATGATTCGTGCCCAATGAAAGAAAATTTTTAAATTCCAACAAAAAGAATTTATTTCACTAATTATTATAAAGTGATTACGAGAATTATTATAGATTATATAATAATCAAATATGATTTATATATATATATATACTTATAAATCATTGTATTAATAATATATGTCAATGCTTAATTAATTTATAATCTTTAAGATCGGACTTGAGCCCGTAAGAATAAATCATATAATGGGCTTTGGTTTAACAAGGCCCAAAAATGAAAGCCCATGGACAATCAAAACCCTACACTATAAAGGCTTCACTTCTCCTTATTCTTGAACCCTAGCCTCCATTTTTCAGAAATTTACTCTTTTTTTTTTCTGCAGCCAAAACAAATCCTCAAAGGTTTAACTTCTAACCTCCTACTTCATTTCTAATGTCTTCTATTATATGTGTGTGCACTGTCGTGTGTGTTTGTGTGTCACCGTCAGTGTGTGTGTGCGCCGCCATAGTGTGTGTTGCTGCCATGCGTGGGTTGGCAGAGATGTAGGAGTGAGAGAGGAGACGAGATGGCTGGCGGTGGCGGCGCTGAGGCTGTATGTGCGACGGCGTGTTGTCGTCGCGTGCAAGTGTGTGTGCGTCGTGAGTGTGTTTGTGCTGTGTGTGTGCGTGGGTTGATAGAGACGGGGGAGAGGCCGATGGCTGGGCGGCGCAATGGACGTCGAGATCCGACGTCGGCAGCGGCGTTCTCAGCACGTGCGTGTGTGTGCGACGTCGTGTGACACCGTGTGCATGTGCGTGTGTGTGCGACGGCATGTGCCGTCGTGTGCGTGTGTGTGTGTCACAGCGAATGAGAGAGAAGGAGGCGAGGTGTAGAGGGATGTGGCTTAGGCGCGGCGGTTGTTGGTCCCAGCCACTACAACAATGTGGTGGTAATGAGAGGAGAATGGGGGGGAGTGAAGGAGAAAAGGGAGAACCAAGAGAGAGAGACGTGAGAGAGAGAAGAGAAGAAAAAAAAAAAAAAAAGAATGAAATTGGGTCGCTGGGATTTTTCGCCGTGTGCGGAAAAGCGGAAAGCTACTAAAAATTGGCAAGTTTTAGGTTTAGGGTTTCAAAGAGTATTGGGCTTCTTTTTCTTTTGTTTTAAAATGAGTGGGCCTTTTTAATTTAAATGGTTTGGGCCAAAGGTGTTATGGGCTTGTTCTTTTATTTTAAATGTTAGTTGGGCCTTATTTTAAGAAGTGGACTGATTTTTATTTTTAAATGGTTGGGCTGTTCTTTTTTTTAATGTTGGGCCTTATTGTGTTAAATAGTGGGCCGAGAATATTAAATTGATGTGGGCCTTGGAAATAAATAGGTTGGACTCCAGTGAACTTATTTAAATAAATAGTTGGACCTTTATTTTAAGTAAATGAAAGATGGGCTTCTTGAATAAGATTGATATATGCTTTGCAATTAAATAAAGTGTGGGCTTTAATTTAATTAATGAATTGACTTGGTCTAATTAATTAAATCCTTTGACTTTAATTAATTAAATAAATAAGGTTTAACTTTAAGACTTAATTAATTAAATTTTATTAAGTCTAATTAATTAAATAATTAACTTAAACTTAAATATAAGTTTAAATTATTTAATTATGGTAAGTTAATTAATTAATTACTATTAAGTTTAATTAATTGATTGATTAAGTTAAGGTTAAGTTCAAGTTTAAGTTACTTTTAATTATTATCATGGCCTATTTAATTAATGTAATTAATTTCTTTTAATGAAATTAATTAAGTTAGAATGTTTAATAAATTAAATTATGTTAAACAAGTGCATACGTTGATAATTTATTATGTGTTATATTAAGCAATAGTCCTTAATATATATATGATTTTAGTATGCAATTTAATTGCATTATACTTTTGTAAAAAGTATTTATCATACGAAGATTATGAAATTAAATTCGTTTTTAAACGAAAAGTCGAGCAAGGGTATTGTTGGTGCCTTAGTCGATATAAATTAGTTTTCAAATTTAATTATATTTTGAAAACCCGGGCTTAACGAATCATAAGCTAGTATCCTCCTTTACTTGAACTTAGGGCTAGCTTCTCGAGACCTATTAAGATTAGTGCTTCTTTTAGGTTTTGTCAATCAAGGGGATTAGCGTTGCTTTCCCGAGACGTATACAATAGTGATTCGTCAGGCTTTGTCCTATCAAGGTGGGCTTTATTTACGAAAAGTATATTTGAGTTATATGCTCTGATATTTCATGAAATGCAAACTATTTATCCAATAAAATGTTTTTGTGCGCTCTGCTCTGTGTAAGGCTCGTATATGTATCGATCGAGATTCTCTTTTAAACTTAATATGTTAATTGAGAATTATGTACACTAGTTAGTTGTTTCGTGGGTTGATCTCCATCGAGCACCAACATAATCATGGGCGCTATAAGGGTGCTTATGCGGACGCGTTAGCACGTCATGTTATTATGGTGCTTGTCCGATACGCTCCAAAGTACATCATGAATTGTCCGAGTTACGTCCCGATGACAATAATGAGGGCATGTGATCCGACGGTGGCTAGAGGCCCGGGATCAAAGCGAGTAATGTAAGAGTCTTGACAATGGGCCCAAATGAATGAAATATTTTGCATGCTTAGAAGTGGTTTCTCTTTTAAAACCTTCTAAGTTATGTTATCATGATTGGATAAACCGCTTACGGATTTACGAAATGTTTATGAAAAATGCATGTCCACTGAGTACATTAGTACTCAGCCCAAATATTTTTAAATGTTTTCAGGTTGATCAATGGGCGCTGACGGGGCAGAGCTGAGATTAGGTTTCACTCCGTATCTTGACGGATTATTTCCGCATTTAGACTTCCGCTGATGAACTAGCTCTAATTTTAATTTCCCTTCTTGTCTATGACTTGAATTGTACATTTTGATGAGCTTAGACTCTGAATCCTAAATGTTTAGTATTTTGACGTATATTGGCTATTAGAAGCACGAAACTAAACTTGTGATCCTGAGGATAATTATTGTTTTGATTGGATTACATCATTCGATGTCTTCCGTTTTCATTTAGGAAGCTATTCCCAAATTCTAAGGGTTTATTGCCCTGATCATTCGAGTCAACTTTATTCCTTATATTTTTCGTATTTTATTAGTCGCGTCTCGATTTACGAGCTTCCATTATATTAGGAAATTGGGGTGTGACAACCACTGTTTCTGAAGAGCGGATGCTGCTGCTCCTATGCATTTTTACCGGGAGGACAGTCAATGTGGGCGCCAAATTTGGCGCGAGGTGGATGAGTGTCGTAAGAGGAAGAAATGACGGTTGTTTTTTCCCTCTTTGATAACTCAACTGTGCATACAGGCCGGGGTTCCTTTTGGGGATGATGAAGATCGCCTCTCTGAGAAAGCTTTTATTGATATCAAGACCTTGACTCATCGTCATGGTCCATCTGAAGACCCATCTTTGCACGTCGCTCTGGCTGGTCCATCTCCTCCATTGTCGACCTCTTCTGAGCCCACAGTTCTGGATATACAGAAGTTCCTCTGCTTGCAAATCAAAGTCCTCATGCTTCGATCTGCTGCGTTTGAGGATGATCTTAAGCATTATTGGGTGTATTGTCGTAAGCGTGATCGCGTACTGGAAAGTAGTCTGGGATCGTGATCTACAGTACCAATGCCGGCCTTCCCTGAATTTCCACACCGGCTATTTCAGGCTTGGCCTTTACCTTCGAATTATGATACTGACACCGGGGCAGAAAAGGAAAATGAAGCGGGGCCTAACCGTGCTCAGTTTGCAACAGATGTTGTCCCTAGTCAGGCTCAGCCACCTGAGTCTGACCCGACTGCCCCCACCGAGGCCCAGGCACCATTGGTTCCATCTGCCGAAGTGCCACCCAATGGTGTTTCCCCTGGGTCGGCTGTCACTGAAGTTCTTTCGGAAGGGGATGCTCCGGAAGAAGGCCAAGTAGATGTTGACGGCGCCCATGTCTCCACGACAGAAGGAAATTTTGAAGTTGTCCTTGATGCCGCCCCAGTAATCACTTCGCTCGTATCCCATGATGCCGAGCTGGCTGCGTCTCCTGCTGTCGAAGACGTTTCTCCTGCTCTTGCTCCACCTACCCCTGCTTCTTCTACTCCTTCGGGTCAGCCCGATAAGTAGGACATGGGCGTTTTATGACTCAATCCTTTATTTATATGTTGTTGGTTGTGTGTGTGTTTCGTGTGCTGTTTGGTTTATGTTTGCTTGTTCCTTGATAAAGCATTTGTTGGTTTGTTTGTGTCGTTTCTTTTTATGTTCCTGTTTTGTTTGTGAAAGGAGCATGTCATTTTGTTTTCATTGACTGCTGAGACTGATGCTTGATTGGTGATGGATGGCTTAATGATGTTAGTGTCTTTTTATTTTACATCGTGATCTTTGGTCTGTCTCATTGCTTGTCTATAATTGACCCTTATTTTGTGGGGGTATGCCTCTAATATTTTGGGTATTAGCATATTAGTTCCTATAGGGATTGACCGTTGCATTGGTAACCCTTAGTTGGCCTACACTTTTGTACGAGTGCCTGTCTTTCATATTTGGTTGGTACTCTCCCTTGAGACAATATACATGAGTGTGTTAATATGGATAGGACGTAGGCCATTTTTGGATCGCTTGTGCCTTTCTTAGCCTACCCTTATATCATGATTTCCTTAGGGTCCCCTGTTGAGCTTACAGCTTTTTCTTTCATGTATCCACTAAATACTCTCTTTTATACCCCACATATATAATTTTATCTCTTCTTACCCTTCACCTTGGGCATGTTGACTTGTGGATCAGTCTTCTCTTATCCATAACCGTTGCCCGTGTTTTATCTCCGCATTGAAATAAAAGTGCTTCATCCCCCATTTTTGTATAAATTCTAACATTGGGGACAATGTTGTATTCTAAGTTTGGGGGTGGCGAGGTAAAGTAACCTCTTGAGTTGAGGGTGAACTTTTTGCAAAAATGTGGGTTAATTGTGGGTTATTCAGGTAAAAAAAAAAAAAATGGGGAACAAGGAAGAAAAAGGGGTTAGCCTACTGTAGGAAAGACGAGAGATATTTAAGGCAAGTTGAAACCAAGAATGAGTAAAGGTGCCCAGGTGTTTTGAGCTACATTATCCCAAACAAGCCTACCGTCACCCAAGCCTAACATTATAAGCTTTTAAAGACCTACTGATCCAATATTGATGACACTCATGTTAGTGGAGAGGGGGTTGACTGAACTGAATTTGTGGAGACATTCGTGCACTTGATAATCAAAATATAGTCATATTAAGGATAACCAAGTTATGGGAAGATTCATGTAGCTGCTAATGTGTTTTATATCTATTGATATTTGTAGCGCGACATCCTTGCAATATGAGGTGATTGACCAGATTTGCAACAAGAATGACTGAAGGATTCATTTTCTTGAAAAATTGTGACTGAAAGCAACATCCTTAGTTGATTAGGCCTTCATCTCACCGCCATCGTGAGCGCCATGAACATCGCCTTGTCCGTGTATGTTTTGTGTTGTTGTGTGGCAGAGCATCACTCGAGGACGAGTAATGAATTAAGTTTGGGGGTGTGATAACTCTTGTAAAAGAGTTATTATGTGACCTTTTTGATGATAATATCCTTGAGTGTTGTGTGTTCTGTTCGTATGATTTCTGTTGTTTTGTATGTTTTTGTTATGTTTTCGTGTGTGTGCGTGTAGGATTGAGTCATGTACTTTTATGGGGTTTTATGTACATTTTTAGCATTATTTAATCAGTCTATGGCATGTAGCAGGAAGAGCGGCAGAAAAGACGATGCTGAAGTCTGCTGAGGCGAAGCCAAGCTCCAGGCTAAACGCGTAAGCGAGGTTGAACTCGTGAGCGAGCTTGACTTCGAAAGGGCGAGGAAGAGTGAAAGAACTGAGGATCTTTGGGCGAAGTCTCGGCGAGCTCCGTAAGAGAATCGATCAAGTCGAGCTCAGGTCCAAGTCGAGCTCGTGACCGAAGTCGAGCTCGTAAGCATGGATGAGCTCCTGCTCATAGAACGAAGAAAACGAACTCCAGAAGAAAAAACACATGATGCTGGAATTATGCTGGCGCAAAGCCGAACTCGTAAGCGAGGACGAGCTCGCAAGAGAAGTCCTGCTCTGGAGCGAAGTCAAGTTCGTAAAAGGAGAAGAGCCCGTGCTGGTGGATGATCAACGACGAAGTATGGAAGGTTTTGGCTGGCGAGAGAGATCTGCAGACCACGACCACGTGGCGGTGGCCACGACAAAGATAAAGTGGACGCGCGATTTGTTATCTGCGAGCCAGCCAATGTAAAAGGACTAAAATTAGAGGTTGAAGGGGTCAAGTGCGCGATCTGCACTTCTAAAAAGAATCAGAGTTTGTTATTAAAAAGTGACAGACAATAGAGTGAAAAATATTATGGGCAAGAGAGGAGACACATTCATTCTGGGGGTAAGGAATCAAGAGGAGCGATTTCTTGGAGAGGAAGCCATCAGAAGAGGCGACAATCCAAGAACGAGCACGTGATTCCGGCGACGAGTTCTATTTTCTTTTCTCGACTCGCTTAACTTGTTATGGCATTTGTTTGTCTGGATATTGTTGAACAGCTCGCTATGAGCTAAACCTGTAGGACTTGATCTCTTGATGAAACCCATGCTCGTGTGACGAGCTCATTTCTAAGCATATCTTGTTAAATCGCTATTGCTCTTTTGGGAATTATTTATCTTGCTTGTGATTGATCACCATAGGTAAGATTTTAGCTCTATGATTGCTGGGAGGTTCTTATAGAGTGGAAAACAAGAAAGTGACGCAAGAACATGATTTAAGCATTATGTGTGTGAATAGCATATGAATATGTGTTTACCTTGCGTGACAAATATGAATGAATTAGTAAAGGTATTCTAAGGGCAGTTCGGTATAGGAATATATTGGATAGCTTGTAGAGTATAATCTTAGATTTGTAAAAATGCTAAGAATCGGAGAAGTTCATGTGATGGCGATGAGGCAAGGATAATGTTGTAGCATATTTAGTACAGAGTATGGGTGGAATCGAGAGATCAAGTCTGTTTCTCTTTCTTGCTACTAGTTATTGTTATCATAAATCTGTGTTTGGTATTCTATCTCGCTTCGTAGTAACATTCTCTTAGCATAGGTTTTTCATCGGTTTATATTGAAGAGTTACCTCCTGTTTAATTTCCATTTATTGCTTTTCTATTAAACAAAGTTGGTGTCGACGTGAATTAATAGCGCGATCTCTGTGGATTCGATCTCGAAATACTTCCGTGTATTACTTGTTGATTACGTGCACTTGCGTACTTGATATTGTGTTGACATAATAAAAGAGATTTTATCAAAAAACAATAAACCAAGTTACCAACAAGAGAAGAAAGGTGTTGCTGCTATGTTAGATATTTAGTCTTTCGTTTTTTAGAGCAAAAAAAATGTGGTAGCTGGTGTAATTAGAACTTTTAAATTAAATTATATCAAATTGCAAATATGTGTCTGTTGTAATTTTTCGAATAATTAATCTATTATAGAATTCCTTATTTTAACATGTTCTTTTAATGCATTTCTTAATAAATTTTTGAGCCTTGCAAAATAGTATCACTATAGGATTTGATTTATTTCATTTGTTTCAGATCCATCATTAGATCATAATTCGACAACCTTAAAAATGAAGTGGAGTTTCAAAATCCTAAGCAAAAAATCTTATAAGGCCAACATTCTTAAACTATATGTTCTTTTTTTTTAAAAGACGATGTTTTATGTTAAAAAAATAAAGTCAAAATCAAAATAAAAACTAAAACAATTTTGTTTGTATCGCGCAAAATTCGACGTAGGATTCTAGCACTCCATCTCATTTTTTTCAGGTTACCAAATTTTGATCCCATGCTAAATTTGAAAGAAGTCATAAAAGTCTGATATTAAATTGATTTATTTTCCAAAATATATATATATTTTTTAAAAAACTAAATTTATATTAAAATGATGAATTTATCCTATATCTAATGAGTAATGATAATGTGCGAAAATGTAGTATTAAAATTGAAAGACTAATAAAATACTATTCACAATAGAGCGGTCCTAAAAGAGCGAAACTAATGGTGGAAGTTTGTCTTCAACCATGAAAACGTGAACATTTCCCAACCACAAATCCAAATACACATAAAAACCCCATAATCTTCCAACTCTTTCATACCTCACAGTCCACAGACAAAAATCATGAACTCCAATAATTCACACACAAAAATGGCAGTCTTTTCATTGGCCATGTTGTTGTACAGCTGCTGCAGAGCATCATCACCTGCACCGCTGCACCCGGTGGTCTTGATACCCGGAGCCGGCGGCAACCAGCTCGAAGCCCGGCTGACAGCAACGTACAAACCGTCAAGCCTGGTATGCAACTGGTGGTACCCGTTGAACAAGGATTCGGATGGGTGGTTCAGGATCTGGTTCGACCCGACTGTACTGCTCCGACCCTTCACCAAATGCTTTAGTGAGAGGATGAAGATTTATTACGATGCTGACGTTGATGATTACCACAATGCCCCTGGTGTTGAGACTAGAGTCCCCGATTTTGGTTCTACTGAAAGCCTTCTTTATCTTGACCCCAATCTCAAGTAAGCTTCTCATCAACATGGATATCGAATTGTTCGCAAAGCACTCAGGTTCATCCATATTTAATAATCCCTAATTAAATTTAATTAATTACAATTAGGATTTAATTAAATTGGATGCATCGAATTGTGCTCAAATTTTGTTTGGTGATTTCAAAATTTTGGAACTTTTTGGATTATGGGATATATATATATATCGAAATGTGGCATACACGTTGTATAGCCTGATGCTAAAGTCATCAAGTGCGAAATAAAGAATAACGAGTTGGTCAATTATGTAACTTCGAATATTTATAACATGACATTATAGGCTTAAGTTATCGAGAAAAACTTGGGTGAGCTCCGTCTCATCATGAGTTCATCCTTGTTTTTTGTTAAAATAATTATATATTAATTATGATGAATAAGGATAATTAGATTTTGTTAATTTATAACTAAATTTATTAATTTTTAATAATAATTTTTAATTCAAAATTAGAATTTATTAATTCATAATTATGGTTTATTAATTCATAATTGGGGTTTATTAATTCAAAGTTAGGATTTATTAATTCAAAATTAGGGTTTATTATTCAAAATTAGGGTTTATTAATTCCAAATATGGTATATTAATTCAAAATTAAGGTTTATTAATTCACAATTAGGGTTTATTAATTCAAAATTAGGATTTATTATTCACAATTAAGGTTTATTAATTCACAATTAGAGTTTATTAATTCAAAATTAAGATATATTAATTAAAAATTATTATTTATTAATTTATAATTAAAATTTATTAAACTAATTAATTCAATTAGAATTAATTTAATTTAATTATTAATTAATTAGGATTAATTAATACTAACTAGTTAGAGGTGGTCTCACTGTGTGCGCGCGGGAGACCACCCCTAAGTTATATATAGTATTGGATTATAATGTTGTAATAAATTTCATGGTTGTATTTTCTTAGGCTTCGGAATTAATTGGTTTGCTAATTGCTATGGGCTACAATTAACATCTTATTCAAAAATTGGCTCCAAATATTTTGTGCTACTTTTATTCTGCCATCAATTTGGATTTATGACACGTATAATATATATGTCGTAAAATATTCAGTACAATCTCATCGTGGAAAACGAGTCTCACTATTGCGATTGTATGTATTACATGTTTCAATTTTCAGACACATAACATCGTATATGGAACCCTTAGTGAGATCCTTGGAAGAAATAGGTTATGTCAATGGTCAAAACCTCTTCGGCGCACCCTATGATTTTCGTTATGGATTGGCTGCCAAGGGCCACCCTTGCAACGTCGGCTCTGAATTCCTCGACGACCTCAAAACCCTAATTGAATTAGCGAGTGATTCCAACGAAGGGAAGCCGGTGATCCTCGTCTCTCACAGCTTAGGCGGCCTTTTCGCCCTCCACCTCCTCGACCGGGCCCCAGCCTCCTGGCGCCACCGCGTCAAACACCTGATTGCCCTGTCTGCCCCGTGGGGCGGGTCCGTCGAAGAAATGTTGACTTTTGCATCGGGGACCACATTGGGCGTGCCATTGGTGGATCCATTGCTTGTCAGGGAGGAGCAGAGGAGCTCTTCTAGCAATTTGTGGTTAATGCCCTCGCCCGCGGTGTTTGATGGGGCCCGACCAATCGTGGTCACACCCAATGCCTCGTATTCAAGCACCGACATGGTGCGTTTCCTAAGGGATATCGGGTTTCCCGAGGGGGTCCGCCCTTATGAAACGCGGATTTTGCCTCTGGTGGAGAGGCTACCCCCGCCGCCTGGGGTCCCCATCACGTGCGTGGTGGGGAGTGGTGTGCAGACGGTGGAGACGTTGTTTTACGGGGAGGGCGGGTGGGACGAGCGGCCGGAGGTGGTGTATGGTGACGGCGATGGCACGGTGAACATGGCGAGCTTGCTGGCTCTGCAGACTGCGTGGGGTGGGATGGAGAATCAGTCGGTTAAGATGGTCGAGATTGGTGGCGTTTCTCACACATCTGTGTTGAAAGATGAGGGTGCACTCGATAAAATAATTGGGGAAGTTTCTTCAATCAATTCTGAAATTTCTGCAGATTTGATTCATTTGTTTTGAAGAACTTTACCGTAGTCACGTAGAATTTTGTTTGGAATGGTCCAATATCAATACACTGTAATTTTGTAGATGTTTAATTTGATATCTCACAGCACTAATCTACACTATATTTGTATTGGTACTGATCGTGTACATAAAATAGGAAATTTAGCAATTGGTGGAGCGTTTTGATTTCAATTCAAAAAAAATTGAATTATCTTATCCAAATAAAGCATATTAAATAAATTATTAATACTAAGGAGAAGATAAATTATTAATACTAAGGAGAAGATGAAATGAGTAAATAGCCCCACCTATTTGATTAATGTTTTTCAATTGCACACCTAATGGTTAAGCCACTCACAAAATAGGTGGGTCTAAGAAGAATATATATTATATATCAATCTGTATTGAAATAAAAGCAAGTTGATGTTAGTATATTTGTGATAGGAAAATTCTCATTATTATCTCTTTTTTTTTTGAGAAAAAAAGAACTTTCATATCATAGAAACGGGATCATACATAGCGTGTAATATGTATAGGAATCACATTTGAAAAAATACCATTCTCCCCTCTTGCCATGTGATGAGCTGCTTGGTTGAATTCACGTTTTTGGAATTGAAAAGAAACCGCCTCCATCTGGCTCGCCCTTTGGATAATATCCTCTACTATCAGCTGCTCAAATTCTCCAGTATCACGTCTACCTTGGAGCATGTCCACCAAAACCTGACTATCGGTGCCGACCACAATGTTACTATAGCCATGCTCTGCCGCCATATTCAGCGCGTAGAGGACTCCCATTCCTTCCAGAACACTGCTGTTCCCACTGGCCCTAATCTGTGCTCTTCCTGCCAGTCGAACGCACCCTTCATGATCACGCAAAACGAAGCCCATCCCTATTAGAGTATCAGAGATCACATGAATGTCCGAGTCCACCTTAAAGTCACCAGGAGGTGGTGGCATCCACGCATTTTCGAGTATCACAGGCGTGGGGCGATGTTGCTTAGGGGGTTTTAAGATGGTGTGTAGATTAGCCCAGTCCCTCTCAACTCGTCTGAGTATCTCCACCTCATCCCACACACTATTCTCAAAAATAATCTTGTTCCGCATGACCCAGATATGCCACGCGATTAAGACCAGGAGCTGGTTACCTTTTGGCGGGGTGTGGTGTAGATAATAATCCACAAAGCTTTTGAAAGAGTCGAAAATCTCCACGTCATCGCATCTAAGAGCACACTTCCTCCACATTCTTTTTGTGGTCTGACACTCAAGGAAGAGGTGAGAGTGTGTCTCCACATTTTCCCCGCAAAGTCTACACATAGGATCTTCAACCACCCCCCTTCGAGCAAGGTTTGTAAGCGTCGGAAGGGCTTCTCTGCAAGCTTGCCACATGAAGAGAGTTAGCTTAGGGGGTACTCGCAAGCGCCACAGTTGAGTCCAGAAGTTCCCTCTCGGGTTCGAGGTCATACTTGAAGTTTCACCCCCACTTTGGAATAAAGAGAGCGCCACTTTGTATGCCGATCGTACTGAAAAACGTCCATCTTTCGTAAGACCCCAGACCATCAGATCATCTGGACGCCTTAAGCTTAGGGGAATAGCCAGGATTTGCTCCGCTTCATTCGGGAAGTTCTCATGCACAAGGGTCTCATCCCGCACGTGGTTATCATGGTCGATGAGGCGAGACATTACCATCCTCCGGAGAGATTGGTTGTCGATCCGGTTGGCTTTCTAGGTATCGGGCTGCCAATCCACCTCCCTCCCACAAAGGTATTGATTTTCCATTACCAACTCTCCATGCCATGCCTTTGTCCACAATCTCTCTTGCTGCAATAATACTCCGCCACAAGTAGCTAGGTTGAAAGCCCAACCGTGCTGTGTGAAGCTCCCCTCGCGGAAAGTACTTTGCTTTTAGGATTTGCATTGAGATGGAGTTAGGTTGCTGCAAGAGCTTCCAGTACTGTCGAGCTAGCATAGCAAGGTTAAAACATTTAAGATCCCTAAAGCCAATTCCGCTGGTTTCTTTAGTCTTGTTTATTTCCGCCCACGCCACCCAATGAATCTTTCGCTCCCCCTCCTTAGACCCCCAGAAGAAACGAGCCATAGTCATTTCAATTTTATGGAGGATCTCCTGGGGAAACATAAACAAGCTCATCATGTATACAGGGATAGCTTGTAAAACAGCTTTAATCATCACCTCCCTTCCAGCTTTGGACAAGAAAATCTCCTTCCATCCTTTGCATTTCTGCTGAACCTTTTCAAGAGTTATCGAGAAGATTTCTTTTTTAGCTCTTCCAATTATCGTTGGCAGCCCAAGGTACTTCTGGGAAGATCTGGCGCGTTGCACACCTACCTGGGCACACAAATCATCCTTGACAGAATCTGCAATATTACTGCTCATAGTGATCTCCGTTTTGTTTATGTTGATCCGTTGCCCCGAGAGTTGCTCGTACTTGAGGATAATGTTTTGTACCTCCCTCAGCTCTCTAGCATTCGCCCGAAAGAAAAGAATGCTATCATCAGCAAAAAATAAGTGTGTCACCGGTGGTGCATACCGTGCCACCTGATAGCCATGAATCCTGCTTTCTCTTTCTGCCTTATGGATCATACTAGAGAAGACATCTGCACATAGCAAGAACAAATACGGGGAAAGCGGGTCTCCTTGCCGAAGACCCCTGGTGGGGTAAAAAATAGGAGAATGCATACCATTAACCACAACCGTATACGACACAGTGCACACACATCTCATCACTTTTTCTATCCATCCTCCCGAAAACCCCATGCGTAACATAACCTCTTTTAAGAAACCGCACTCTACACGATCGTACGCTTTACTGAGGTCAAGTTTCATGGCCATGCACCCATGGCGACCTTTTCGTTTCTTTTTCATTGAGTGAAAAATCTCAAAAGCCGTCAACGCATTATCAGTAATGTATCTCCCAGGTATAAACGCACTTTGGTTTGGGCTCACAATATCCCCCAGAAAAATTTTCAGCCTATTAGTGAGGCATTTAGTAATGACCCGAACAATGACATTACATAAACTAATAGGGCGAAAATCATTTGGAGTGTGAGGAGTTTTAGTTTTCGGAATAAGAATGATGCTAGTACCATTGAGACTCTTGATGTCCCCACCCCCATTAAGAAACTGCAGGGCAGTAGAAAGAACGTCGGGACCAATAATGTTCCAATATTTTTGAAAGAAATATGGGTTCATACCGTCAGGACCAGGGGCTTTTGAAGGGTGCATCTGTTGTAGGGCCAGCCGGACCTCCTTGTCCGTGAAGGGCCTATCCAACTCCTCATTCATGTGGTGCGACACACGGGTCTCAATGCAGCCTAAAGTGTTATCCAGATCAGATGGATTATCTGATGAGAAGAGCTTCTGAAAGTGATCTAGCATCATCTCCATTAATTCCTCTTGCTTCGAACTCCATGTCCCATTTGCATTCTGAAGCTTTGTTATGGTGTTTCTCTGCCTCCGATGGTTTGCCTTAGCATGAAAGAATTTAGTATTTCTGTCCCCCTCCTTCAACCATGTCACACAAGACCTTTGTCGCCACATAGTTTCCTCCCGCTTCAAAATCTCATCAAGCTCCGAATCAATGGCCCGAGTTTGTCAGACACGCTCTACGCTTTGATCTTTGCTCGTTGCTTAACCAACCGCTCTCAAGCATTCTAATTTTTCTTTTGACACCGCCAAACCGTGTACGATCCCACTCGAGAGAGCTTTGCCACATAATCTCGACCTCATCCAAACAAGAGGTTGATGATATGCTACCCAAGTATGCTCCAAAGACTCTTTGAATTTTGGATGTTGAGTCCACATTTCTTCAAAGCGGAAACGACGAGTTTTTCTCTGTGTGCTTCTCTCCTGGACATCATACATAAGGATTATAGGTGCGTGGTCAGACTTGTACCTAGGAAGGTGTAGCACCATATTCACAAAGTAAACCTGCTTCCATCTTTCATTCACAAACACCCGATCCAGACACTCTTGAATGTTGTCATCCCCTTGTCTGTTGTTTGACCATGTGAAAAGATTATCCATACATTTAATTTCATGCAGATTTGACCGATCTACCGCCTCACGGAAAGCCTGCATGGCAACGGTGCTTCTATGAATTCCACCTTTTTTATCGCTTGACCGGAGGATCTCATTAAAATCACCAATGCAGCACCATGGCTCATTTGTGTTTCTTTGAATTCGATAAAGGAGCTCCCAGGTACGCCACCGATTCTCCGCCTCCGGCCATCCGTAGATTCCGGATACAAAACCAGAAGTCTCATTAGTACTCTCGGTAAAGGAAAAAGATATGTGGTTCTGAGAGTATGTAATAAGGGTAATATCCACCGGGTCGCGCCATAGCAGTGCAAGGCCACCACGCCTGTGACGTCCACCACCAATACATGGGACCACAAAACATCCTTTAAATCTAAAGTGGCGATAGTTAATCTCCCGCATCTCTTGAGTTGTTCTCTTAGTTTCCATTAAAAACATTATCTCCGGTCGATTCCACGCTAGGATCTTGGATAGGGCACGAACTGTCGCTTGGTTCCCAAGCCCGCGACAGTTCCAACTCAAGGTTTTCATTGGGGGCGGCGGGGTTGCTTAGCAACCTCCGCCGATATTCCCATGTTATTTTCAAGTTCACCATTTGAAATTTTAGTGCGTTTAGGTGAGATCGCACCTGCTTCCTCTGTCAGCTCTTGTATTTTTCTTTTATGGACCATTTCTGGTTGAGTCATATTACCCTTATTTCTCGGACTTTCTTGGCGCCTCCTATTTATCCTGATGCGGCGTAAACTCACTGAAGGCATGTGTGCCGTCTGTTCAACTATCAAGGTATTGGGGGGTTGGGTGGGGTGGCTGGTATTCGGAGTAAGGTTGTGTTGGGTATCAATGTGAACGGTCTGTTCGGTCACTTGGGTTTTGGTGATGAGAGCGGTAGTTTCAGTAGTATGGGTCCTTATGGGTGGAGAGACACGGGTTATAGTGTAGGTTGGGCGGTTGACCGGTTGGGCGGTTGACCAGTTGGTCGTTCAAAGGTGAGTGTTCGTAGGGGGTAGATAAGCAGACAGTGGTTTGTGAGGTAGGTGGACGGGTATGTGGGGGTCTGTAAGGTTCGTGATTTAAGGCTGGATGGGGGTTATTTAAGTGTGAGTTGCGGGGGATATGGGTATGGTTTGGTAGGGCTTGCGAGGTTTTTAATCCGACTTCAACTCTTTCCAGTGAGCCTAACAACTCAGTAACTTGGTCATCCGACACCTTATTTGGGAAGTCATCTCTTTTAGTACCTTCATCAGCCTTCTTTTTTGGGGAATATTTCCATCAACCACGAGTTTACACGGTGGATTCTTGGCGTACAAAGATTTTCTGGCTTTGCCAGTATCCACGAGGTATTTGGCGTTCTTCAAAGGTGACGCCCTTATCGTGTCGCTAAAATTGCCTATGATATTCCTATGATCACCACCTTGAGTACCCCCTTCTTCACAGTCCTTCACGCTATGTCCCAAGCGCCCACACACATAGCAAAAGGTTGGGAGACGTTCATATTTGATCGGCAGCCATAATATGTTCCCCTCCACATTCACTTTTATTCCTTGCTTGAGTGGTTTTTCTAGGTTTATTTCCACCTTGATTCGAACATTTCGATTTAGCCCCATCAGTGATTCCTCGTCGACCTCCAAGAATATGCCTATCGTGAGCCGGTTGCGTAACACTTGATAGTTCGACCACCCATTGGCGGATCATAGATCCGCACCCAAAGGGGTCTTTGAGAATGTCATTGCGTAAGGTTGTATACTCGGTTGAATTTTCGTTAACACCAGCACGTCCTTATTGAAGTGCCACGGAATTCCCCTTTCCACTCTTTCCACATCTCGTAGGTTATTAAACTGAAACGAGAACAAGTTGGTTTCAATCTCGCGACATGTCACACCGTCCAGGGGGTTCCAGATCTTTTTCATGGTATCCATTAAGGCATAGGCGTTGATGGATCGGCTAGTCCAAACGCGACCAATGAGACTAAGAGCGCTAGTATTAGCGTTCTGGTTGTTTTGGGAGATGTGGATCACTAGCGGTTCATCCTCCTCGTCCCCATGTAGATCTCCTACCCCATCATCAATAGTAGAGCTCATCATAGGATTGCGAGATCCGAGACGCACACCACAGATATGGATGATATTGGTTTGCCCTTCACAACACAGGAGAATCCGAACCTGCAAAACAAACAGCAGAAACAGCAAGGACCGAACAGACAGGAAAAGATCCAGAGATCAAGAGAGAAGCAGGAGAGACAAAAACCCAGACACCAAGATCAATCAATCCGACGGCTGAAGACCAGAGGCGGACAAAAACAAAAACCCTAGATGCAAAGGGGACACGGAAACCCTAACCAAAAGTAGGGACTAGAGTAGTGTACCTAAAACACGTTCTCATTATTATCTCTAAAAAGGAAAAAAGAAAAAAAAAAACGGCTAAAGCAATCAAAGGGAAGGGGGAGGGAGGAAGAGTAGCAGAATTTGAACTTATAACGTAAATTGTAATAAATGATTTGAGACACTAGCTTTGATTATTAATTAACTTCACAAAAAAATTAATATAAATATTCAATAACGACATGCTATTGAAAATATTTGTCACGATTTTCGTGAAAAAATGAAAGAAAAGAAAATAATTGTCAGGTAATCCTATGTAACATTAGGGAGTCTAATAAATTCATGTTTGACGCCTTTATTATACAAATTAGAGATTAAGCTGTGTGAGACCATTCCAAATTTCCAATTGGACTAGATTAATCGAATACTATTAAAATTACAAACTGTCATATTATGAGATTTAAACCGAATTTAGGTAAGTTGTAAAAGCAGGACCGTGCACATATTTTTTTTTCGTCAAAATTTTATAAATTACTTTTCTCAATTAACAGTTAAAAAATTATTATCAAAATATTAGGGTCCACGTCAGCTGCGTAAAGCGGAGAAAGACAAAATAATCATCACGAAGGAAACATTATCATTCTTTCACATTGTGCGAGATAAAACAACAATTTGAAAATCAAGGTCGATATCCCAATTCACGTAAACGACGTCGTTGGACATGTCTTGGCTGGCTCGCTCCATCGCCGACAGTCTCCGCCTAGACGACGACGAAGAAGACGCGACGGAGGCGGCGGTGGAGGAGGTTGACAAGCCCGTAGACGTCTCCGTTCCACGACCCACTGCAAACGACTCCGTGCTGCGGGAAGATCAGCCTCGCGACTCCCCGTTGTCAATGGAAGATCGCCGATCGCATAGTGATTGCGGCGCCAGTGAAAATCATGGTATCGACGAAGAATTTGACAACGATTACGATCGCCGTGGGGTAAAAGAGGATTTATCGGAATTTCGAGAAAGTCTCACGCGTCAATTATGGGGCGTTGCTTCTTTTCTCGCTCCTCCGCCTCCGCCTCCGCCTCCCCCTCCGCCGTCGTTGATAAATAGATCGAGCATCCAATCGAAATCTGATCCGACCAGTTCGGTTAATGCTGACGAGGAGGAGGAAGAAGAATTGTCGGAGTATGATGAGAGAGAGTCTGGTCAATTAGAGGAATCTGCGAATTTATCTCCATCGAAGGATGATAATGCGGATACTTTAGATGATGCAGTAGGGGTTACTGAAGAAGTGTTGGCCTTTGCGAGGAACATCGCGCATCATCCAGAAACCTGGTTGGATTTCCCAATTGAGGAAGAGGAATTTGATGGTAAAGAAACTTAATTTTGTGGGCTTAATTATGTCGATTAATAATCAAATTAATTCGATTTCCGTTTGAGCTTTCCGTCATTGTCTTTTCTGACTATGTTTTTGGCATTACATAGAATTCCATCGATTGTAGAAGTTCAGCTATTTGTATATGCTGTCTAATCCTGTATGTAGAATACCTAAGGAAATCTCAGGAACCGTGGTGCTGGAATAATGATCATCATTTTCATTTGAGAGCTGTATAAAGTTATATAGTACTAAAATGTTCAAAACTGTGGTTAGTGTTGTTAATAGTCTGTTCGAAACATTTGGAAGATAATGTCCTTTAGTTCCCTTCAGATATTCGAACCAAAAGTTATAATAATTCGTTTCATCCCAGATGGAGGATCTTTAGTTTGGGCGAGCTTGCCATTATGTTTATCCTGGGAAAATGGCCTTTTTTGCAGTGTTTAAAGGTTTACGTAGCTTTAGGTGTTCGTCTTCGGAAATAAGATTCGTTCTTGTAGAAGATAATGCACATAACAAAGACAAATGGAGCAAGCTCGGTACATTGAGTTTACCATGTAAGGTTGAACCTGAACTAAGGATGATGCATACAGTCAATGAATAGTATATTTTGATAACTCGTGGTTCCACTTGGGGTTTGACACCTATAGTATAGAGTAGAAAAGTAGATTCAGCCCCACGGGTTTAGCTCAGTTGGTTAAGAGCTTGCAGATTTGGAACAAGGACCAAGGATCGAATCCTAGCAGCCGCAGTGTGGGATTTTCACTTTTTTAGGGTGGCTCCTTGTGGGCATTAGGCAAAGTCCTCCTAACTTCTTAACCGCTGAGTCACCGTGATTTACCCCCTCACATTCTCATAGGCTGGGATGTGGGGGCTCCCAGGGGGAGAGCTTCCCCTTTTGGAACAAGAAAAGTAGATTTATCTAGATTACTTCAGATAAGGATGAAAATCTATATTTGTTGAGTAAGAGTTTCGTGTCAATCTACAGACCATATATTTCTGACAGAGCCGTTTCCTTTATCCTAACTATGGCGACTAACTTAGAGCCTGTTATTTGTTGTGTTTGAAGCCAATATGGCTGTTGCTTTGACAATTTCATTTTATTATAAAAATGAATCATTTACCTGCAAAAACTCTGTGAATTTTGGTAGAGGGCTAGGCTGATCATCATTTCTCTCTAGGGAGAAGAAGTCCATTATACTTTATATAAAAGGTTTGATAGATTTTTTGAATGATTCACATTCTATTAATAGCAAGTATATTTTGTCCTCTAAAATAGGTTTTCCTCTAACTCCGAAATTCTATAAGGTTATCTTTCAGCATTTTTAGTTCTAAGAAATCCATTGTTGACCCTGTTCTGGGCAACTTTACCTTGAAGCTTGAACTTTCTTTTACAAAGAACAATTTTTTCCTTGATGTATTAATTTAATTTTTGGTTGTATTCATTTTTGCAATATAAGTAGAGAACTCATTTTAGAACTTTGAGTCTTTTCCTAGCTCACTCATAAAATGAAACTGCCTGTGCATTTCCTCTCACTCTCTCTCTGTGGCCGCTTGGGGGGGGAGGGGGTGTTATAGCTTATATAATTGAAATTCTAGAGAATATTCTCCAAAGATGTTAATCATTAAATCAAGATCTTCAGTGATACAAATTATATGATTCTAAAGAAGGAATTTGTAGTGGACAAAGCGCTATTTCCCCTCTGTATTTAAGATGTTTGAGGCTATTGTTATTATAACGGTAATTTTTGGGTTCAAAATTTGGGAAACAAGGAATGGGTCTTTTGAACTGAAGATAATTTGATGGGCTTTTATAAAAGTTTGTTTAATGAGTTTCTAGTAATCTCTAGAAAATATATAATTAACACTTATTTTTATTTCCTAGATTTGAACATCTGTTTGCATTATCTAGACACCTTATGATGAGTTTCCCCTTCCTTATTCTCTGTTTACCTACACTAAATAATCAGCTGCATTATTCCAGCAGCAACCTTTCTTATAGAATCTGCTGAATATATTTTTTACCCTGAGGACAAATGTTGCTAGCAATTGCATGTTTCTCAATAATTTAGTGTATATAGGCCAAATTTATTCTCTTACAACATAATTTACTGGTGAACATGTCCCTTTAAAGAACAGTAGTTAAAGGCTGATAATATGAATGCTTACACACAGAAGACATTGATACATGATGCGTGTCATTGAACGGTTGCTACTGATTAGTTCATATGTTTAGTTGGAATGGGAGTCTTGATTATTTGGTCAACGGATGCACTTACAGCTGTAATAATGTGCATCTTAGGATCCTAAATGTTAAAACATCCATAAATCTACATGTTGATGGCCTTTCTAATCTAATAATTCTAATGATCATCTCTCATTTTGTCTTTTACAGATTTTGATTTATCCGATGCTCAGTACAAGCATGCATTGGCTATTGAACATTTAGCAGCAAGATTAGCTGCGCTCAGATTTGAACTTTGTCCAGTCCATATGGATGTGGGCTACTTTTGGATGGTCTACTTCGTTCTTCTAAACTCAAGGTTGAATAAACATGATGCTAACCTGCTGTCTTCGCCACAGGTTAGTTGTTATTAATGCATAAGGGCATTAGTGTGCATCAGATATAAGTATTATGGTTCTCTTGACAATATTGCAAGACGTTTTGACCCAGATTTTCAATTCAATAACTTGAATCTGCAGACAGTGTAGATAGTGTTTTATTTTTCATTTAGATGGGAGGTTCCATGGTTATAGCACAAAACATTACTGAAAATTTTGGCATCAAATTTACTATAGAATGAGCATGGTATCACTGTATCTATGGAAATGGTACAAAGAATGAGAATTTTACTTAAATTGTTCTCTTGTCGTGTCAAAATTCATAGCATTTGCCATCTTAATGTACTGCTGTTTTCAGTTGGAGAGGATAGCTTATTTGTATCACATTTTTTCACTTTCCTTTTCTATTCTTCCTACTAGTCCCATTAATAATGGAAGTTAAAGTTGGTTTTATTGGTGAAGTGTGTCAAATTTTTAAGGACTGCTTCATGTTATTGCAGATAAACTAAAAATGTGGTATACAAATGAATTATTTGAATGCAATTAGTCTTCCTTATTTGTATCGTTCATTTGCAGCTTGTGCAAGCGAGGGCCATGTGGATGCACGAGCTACAAAAGCAACTTAAAGGGGACTCCTATTGGTCAGGAATAAGTACTTTCCAATCCAAAGGTAGCACTGATTCACCCCGTGAAAATATTGTCTGCACATACGAAGACGTTCAGTACGGAAATGAGCCAGACTGGAGGTCAGTCTCTGAATCTTCAACGCATCAAATGACTGCTGAGCATGAAATCGAGAAGCATGTACTTGATGAAATCGAGTTTGTTGACAAGACTGTTATCAAGGAAGATCCACCACCCAAACGTCTGGATAAGGAGATTGTCGTGGGTTCTTCTGTTGAAATTCCTGTGCCAGCTGTCGTTGTTTATGATGATGATGATGACTGGCTTAAGGATGACTCAGACTTAATTGGGTATACCGGCACCTCACTTAGTTTGAATGAAGATGATATATCATTTAGTGATTTGGAGGACGATTTAGACTCCACTTTGCCCTATAAATATAAAACATCCTCAACCGAAAGGAATAGAGCGACCAAAACTCCAGAATCGATTTGCCAGGGAAGACCGCTCTAGATATCATCTCCTGGGGGATGTCAAGCCATGAGTGGAATTCGGGCTCGGCCTTTTCTTAGTCGCTGCACAGATCACTCGTGTACTAGGCTTTCCAGATTGAAGGAGTCACGAGTCAGTTGATTGTGCTTGGTGGTGCAAGATTTACTATACTTCTGGTTAGACCATCCTCGAACCCTAGCTGCTGAAGTTTGCTGCACACGATGAGATCACAGCTAAGGTAAAATTTTCGATGATCTCGTAGTACTATATTGTATGTTCACTAATAGCAGTGAGCAGCAGGAACACGTTTTTTCTCGTTTATTTATGTGTTATTTGATTTCTTGAAAAGCTGAAGCCAACGGCTTTTGGCTTAGCATTTTGTAGTTGTTATTTCACAACTATAGATTCAAATGTAAGATTTCAAACTACAGCTGTTTGAATGTACATATGACAAGAAAATACAAAAAACATAAATCGTTGAATGAATGAATCTGGTCTGGTAAATTGATGTGATATTTTTCTTCACAACAACCACCAAGTTAATCTTATTGGTTGTGGTTGGTTGTAATAACTTCATGCTCTCCTTGAAAGAGCCACCCATATATTACAGAAATTATCCTCTGGTTTTAGAAACAACGTCAATTTTAAATCCCTTTATTGCAATTGAAGTAATGCGTAGCTGTTTTGGTTAAACTTTTTTTATATAATCATAGGTTTGATTTTGTCCTATAGTTGTTAGTCCTTTTTCTGTGTGTGTAAAGAATAGTTGTTTTTTCTGAAAGGACAGTTGTGACTGCTTTCAAAGTAAACAAAGCCGTACAACTTAATTAATATACATTTGTTCAAAAGTGACCTTACATGGAAAATAAATGTCTAGCTTACTTTTTAGATGTTTACAAAGTCTAAACGTGGCTTTGACTGCAATTAGATTATAATATCTTAATTTTCCATGAAAATCAAGTCATTTTCTCTCATAGCGTACTTTTCAAATGACTTGCAAGAAGAAGTCTTTGCGCCTTGTTAGTTAGGACCCGTTAACGAGTAATTCGTGCTCTTTAATGGGTTTTCACGTAATATTGCATTAACTTTTGTCATTGCAAAATCCTAACAGTATAAACAGGTTTTCACAAAATAATACAAATAAGTTTATATTTAAAAAATAAACGACATATGCACATCACGAAATATTATTGTTAAAAAAAATGCAAAAAAATACATGCTTCAACTTAGACACAAAAGCTCATATACATCCATCTGCATCGTACGAATGGACAAAAATATCAATGTTGTTAAAAAAAGTATCATTTAAATTAAAGAAAATAATTATTTATTTTTCACCCTATGATTAGAAAATATCATTTACATTGAAGAAAAATATCATTTACACTGAAGAAAAATATCAAAATCTGCATATGCGGACGAATGTAGAGGAGACCACCTCCAATTTAAATTCAAGCATGCATATATATATATGGGGGTTAACGTGAGAACCATTTTTATCGTGAGAACCAAAAAATGATAAATTCACAGTGAAAGTTGATGAATCCTTTTGGAAATAGGGATGGCAATGGGCCGGATCTGGCTAGATCCAGATCCGATTTTTTTTTTTGCTTTGGTCCTGATCCGGTCCAGATCCATTGGGACCAAAAAATTAGATCCAGATCCATAGAGTCCAGGGTCTAGACCCGGATCCATATGTTTTCGCTTTTAAAATAAATTCTAAATCAACTATAATTCACAGTAACATCATAATAATCTAAATACACAATAATACTATAATAATTATTTAGAATTTCTACAATTATCACTATATTGGAAGAAGTTAGTTACAAATTTACTATAAAGTAGGAAACAACAAACCACTCGATCGTCGGTGGTGTAAGTGGCGCGACCCGTCGTGAATGACGATTGATACATAATTGGGATAATTTGAAATGAAATTTGGAGCATATTTATTTTGAGAGAATTTGAAAAAGGAAATTGAAGAGTTTTAAGTTGGGGTTAGGTATTTAATTATAATAAAAATAATATATATATATATATGGGAGGGTTAACGTGAGAACCATTTTTATTGTGAGAACGTGAGAACCAAAAACTGATGAATTCACAGTGAAAGTTGATGAATCCGTTGGAAAAATTAATGAATCCAAAAAAATAGAATTTTCGTCCCTCATGGGATTCGAACCCGGGTGAAAAATTCTGAATTTCTGAATTCATTAACTTTCTCAACGGATTCATCAACTTTCATAACAAATTCATTTGGTTCTTAGTTTTTAGGATAAGAATGGTTCTTATTTGAACCAAACTCTATATATATATATAAACTAAATGGATTTACTGGCCGGATCTGGATCGGATCGGGGTCTCAAAAACTAAATCCCAGATCCAGATCCGAAATATGAGAGTATGATCCAGATCCGGTCCAAATCCATCGGATCCAATTTTTTGAGGATCCAGATCCTGAAAAATGGATCTGGATCGGGTCCGGGATCCATTGTCATCTCTACTTGGAAAGTTACTGAATCCAAAAAAATAGAATTTTCGCTTCTCATGGGATTTGAACCTTGGCAAAAAATTCTGAATTTTTGAATTCATTAACTTTCTTAACGGATTCATCAACTTTCATAACGAATTCAATTGGTTCTTAGTTTTTAGGATAAGAATGATTCTCATTTGAACAAAGCTCTCTCTCTATATATATGTGGGGGGGGGGGGTTAAATATAATTTATGGCCTCAATTTTCAGCGCTTATCATTTTATGATCTCAATTTTTAAGTTTTTCTAAAATGTCCCGAACTTTGAAAAATGTACTAACTTATGGCCCGAAAATATTTTTCGGCACCGGAATGCTTACTAGGACGATAACTAATTTGAAGTGGATTTTTATTTTTCACATGTACATTAAACGACGAGGTTTTGGCCTTCTGGGTTAATTATAGTTTATGGTCTCAACTTTCAACGTTTTTCAGTTTATGGCATCAACTTTCAAGTTTTTCTATAATGTCATGAGCTTTGAGAAATATACTAACTTATGGCCCGAATTTTTTTCGGTACCGGAACGCTAAATAAGACGACAACATAAGTTGAGGTGATTTTTTTCTATTTATATATTCGAAATGACGTCGTTTTGGTCTGCGATTTGGAGAAGCCGTTCGGCTTCAATGTCTTGAAATAAGAGGAAGAAGACGTCGCATGCTAGCAGAACAACGATGGATTGATATTGGATTTGGAGATGAAACGAGATTTTTTTTTGTTTTTAATTACTTTGCATGTAGGATTTTGGTGAGCTTCATAGCAGAGTAATTCAAAACAAAACAAATCTTGCACTTTCTCCAGATCCAATATTAATCCATCGTCATTCAGCTCGTAGGTGACGTCTTCTTCCTCTTATTCAAGATGTCAAAGCCGAACGAATCATCCAAGCTGCAGGCCAAAACGACATCGTTTCGAATATATAAGTTAAAAAAAAATTCACCTCAATTTATGTTGTCATCCTAGTTAACGTTATGGTGTTGAAAAAACTCAGGCCATAAGTTAGTACATTTCGTAAAGTTCATAACATTATAGAAAAACTTGAAAGTTAAGGCCATAAACTGAAAAACGCTGAAAGTTGAAGCCATAAACTGAAAAATGCTGAAAATTGATGTCATAAACTATAATTAATCCAGAAAGCCAAAACATCAACGTTTCATGTACATGTGGAAAATAAAAATCTACTTCAAATTAGTTATCGTCTTAGTCAACATTCCGGTGTCGAAAAATATTTTCGGGCCATAAGTTAGTACATTTCTCAAAGTTCAGGACATTTTAAAAAAACTTGAAAGTTGATGCCATAAACTGAAAAGCACTGAAAGTTGGGACCATAAACTATAATTATTCCTATATATATGAGAATTTGTTCATGTATATACAATCTTAATGCATGAAAAACAATTATTGACCATTGATTGATTTTTTTGGAAGGTTGAGATATGTAAGATCTATTCATGCTTTTTTATTAATTAATATATTTTAAAGTTATTTAGATAATTCATAATTTTCGCATGAATCTAATCCCATATTTGTAGGGATTTATTTATTTGTTCATTGTTATGTAATTTTTTGTGCATTTTTAACACATGCACAATAACAAATATATACATTTATAAACAACTATATTTATACAACTGTTTAAAAGTGTATTAGTGAAATGTATTATTTCAATATATAATAATTTAAAAATACACAGTTGCAATATGTACATGCTCAATCGTTAAGGAATGCACATCTATACATGTTCACATATGAAATTGTGCATGTGTGAACTATTACATCTAATAATATATAGAGAAAGAACGTGTAAGGGGAGAGAGAAAGTGAGATAAGTGGGGAGAACGTGAGAAAGAGAAATATTTAAAAAAAAATCCTTAAAATATGAAATTGATATATACCAAAATATTTAAATTACTAAAATATCCTTATCTACAATAAAATAAATATAAATGTTAATGATACAACCAATCATCTTAATTGTCCATTAAGTTAACCAAATGACTATTAATAGTTCTTATTTCACAATATAAAGGATGTACACACTATAACTAGTACCTATATATATATATATATAGAAAGAAGATTAAATAGAAATCATCCTTATTTTAGTAACTAGAAACCTACATAGTTATAATAATCAAAAAGCGTAAGAAATATAGAAAGCATATTTTTATTCATAAAAAACACAATATTGGAAAAGCATTATCTTATGTGTAAGAAAATACGTCTTATTTGAAAAATCATTGTATATCATCCATCAATCAAAATCTACGGACCATATTGGTTTCTAATTACTAAAATAAAGATGGTCTCGAGTAAATCCACCCCCTATACTTCCATGTTAACTTTTATTAAAAAGAAGTAAAAAAAAAATGTAGCAATTTAAGGATATATTCCACGGGTAAAAAGAAACATTGAAATTTACTTGCTTTAAAATTTTCCGTGCAGCTAAAATATGAATTTTGTAAATAAATTACATGCATCTTTTAAAATAGTTTGGAATAAGTCGGTTATTTAATGCAATATGCCAATACATACTATTTTCAATAACCTCCTCATTCATGAGCAAAGAGACCCGTAAAAAATTTCACGTGTATATACTTTTTTTCAATTCAACCACCCCTGATTTTATGAAGTAGGATTAGGACCCATGTTTTTCACTCACACTCAACCGATTGTTTTATCTCAATGCATGCAGCACACTTTCTCCACCAACCAACCAGCCTTTATGACTTGAATATAAATAGTGGTTACAAAAATATTTTCTTGTTCTTATGAAAGTGAGTAGCAAACTATTTTCTTATTTTAGATTGGCAATGAAACATGTGACATAAAGTAATTATAGAATCAAAATCCTAACATCTACCTTCACTTTAAAATGACATCATCTATCTCATCAAACGTAGAAAGACCATAACAAATCTTCAAAATTTGTTGCAGATTTAGCAATAAAAATATTGTATTCGGTCTCTCCAAAAAAAAAAACGTCATCCTGCCCAAAATAAAAGATTATACATATAAATTTATAGGTAAATTAATTTTAACCTCTAAGGCCGTGTTTGGTACATGAGATAGGGTCTGGATAGGGTACCTATCCAGACTTATCTCTATGTTTGGTACGTGAGATATGTATCTCAGGAGCCCGTGACAAAAAAAAAAAGCCCGAGCTTATATCCTGTAGTGCTTTTAACTGTGTATCTTTCCAATACCCCTTTTTCGTATCATATCTGCACAGTTGTGATGTTCAATTTACCAAAATAACCTTAAGAGTTAGGGTCTATACTAGAAATTTAAAGGATAACCACAACTAAACAACCAACACATATATGATAGGATAATGAGGGAGAGAGACCAATATTTAGAGGAAATAAATTAAAAATGTGGTCACGTGATCCGGATCGCAGAAGCACGTGACAAATACCTTCAACTATCCAAGATTCCAAGCCAATGGCACCGATCATGCCACCGAATTACTTCCTTCCACAAACAGACAATAAACATGAGTCAATCTTTCAATCCAAATCCCTAAAATTAAAATTCATTTCCACCCCTTTTAGTTTTTTCCATTGATTTTCCCTCTCTTTTCTTCCCCTCTATTTTTTATGCGCCATAATTTTGACTACCACAACTCTCTCTGCCTCCCTCTCTTCGACGACTCATCGCCCCAGGTGCGTATGACCAAAACCCGCCCCTTTCTCTTGTATTTGATTAATATATAGCATCGAGACATCAATTGGGTGAATAAGGGGATATTTACTGTCAAGTTGCAATATTTTGGGGTTTTTTCTGAGTAATTATTAGACCAATCAGAGTTTAGCGCGTGCCGAGGAGGAGGGTTCTTGATACATGCAATTTTTATCCTAATTTTTCGATTGGCGAAGAGCTCTACTGTTTTTTGGTTTCTTCCTTTTGGGACCCCGGGTTTGAATTTAGTTGAGCTCTGGGGTTCATCGCTTTCTCTCATATTCATATTAAGTTTGTTTCGAGTTCTTAAATTTAGGTGTTTTGAGTTCTGGTGTTTTTATTCGATTTAGCTCCATGGATATTGAATTGGTGAAAAGGGGTTTTGATTTCACTAGAAGGAAGAAGAAATGGTTGATTGTAATGGGATTGATTGGAATTTCGAGCTACGGTGTGTATAGGGCGTGTCACATGCCGTCTGTAGCGAGAAAGAGAAAAAGAATCTTGAAGTTGTTAGGGTCTCTAGTTTCAATTGCTGAAATGGTGTCTGATTCCGCGGAGATGATGACCGTGGTCTCGAGAGATTTGAAGGAGTTTTTGGAGTCTGATTCGGACGAAATCCCTAATACTTTGAAGCAGTTGTCGAAGATTGCTCGCTCTGCAGAGTTTTTCGAGTCAGTAGCTCATCTATGCCAATCGATGACAGTAGGCGTTTTGAGGGGTTATAAGGTAGAGAAAAGCACAAGCGACGTTCAAGAAGATGGCAAATCGAGCTTTTCTGATAGGTTAATGGATAAAATGATGTCGGATGCTGGTACAGGATTTGTCTCGATTGTTATCGGCAGCTTTGCTAGGAATTTGGTGTTGGGATTTTATGCTAATGGAAACTCGGACGTGCACCATGAGAAGTCGAGTTCCTCATCGTTGCCTGCGTGGTTAAGTGTGGTGAGTGATGATAGATGCAGAGTGTTAGTCGCTGATTGCATTAAAACTTTCGTTAGCACCGCTGTCACAATTTATCTTGACAAAACTATGGATGTGAATGTCTATGATGAGATGTTCTCGGGCTTGACTAACCCTAAGCATCAGAATAAGATGACTGAGATCTTGCTTTCACTCTGTAATGGGGCTGTCGAAACTCTTGTGAAGACCTCTCACCAAGTGCTGACAGCTTCTGATCAAAGCCCTAAGAAGGGATCGAGCAGCTCTTATTCAATCATTGATCCGAGTGAAGCTTCAAACTTCGGGAGCAAGATGGGATATGAAGCAGAAACTCATTCAAGAAAAGATGGAACTGGTTATGTTGATCTTCAGAGTAACGGATGGATGAGTAGTCTTTCGTCAACACTGGCTGTACCGAGCAATAGGAAGTTTGTGCTCGATGTCACCGGGAGAGTGACATTTGAAACGGTTCGATCCATCATTGAGTTTTTCTTGTGGAAAGTGTCCGAGGGCTTGAGAAGAAGCGTGAATGTGGTGCATGACGAGGTTGTGGAGAGGGGATACGAAGTTGTGAGATATGTTGGGGCCAAATCCACCGTTATTCTCACTATTTGTCTCTCATTGTTTCTACATATCCTAGGCAACAGTCGGGCATTGGTACCTGCTTAATGTGATCGCCTTTCTGTTGCTAAACGCTCAAAGGGAAGCATGCTACGTATAATTTGTCTGTCTATCATCTCCAGTGTCTTATCTCTTTCCACGATCAATGGGTACTTGATCTGGCTAGTTTAGATGTTTAGCGTCGTCTTAGGTTATATAAAAGTTGTTGGCTCCGTGGTGAAAAGCTACTGTTGGGGAACTATCCGAGTGCAGGTACAGAGTTGAAGCAGCTAGATATCCGGAAGCCAATGGTGGAAACTTACGTATACTTGGTAAGCAAAACTGAAGATTGTTAGTTATTTTTGTGTTTCCCTTTATGTAGCACATGAAATCCTATATTATATATACAGTGTAGAATCTTTTTACAATTTGAAGTTCCTTATATTGTTAGAATTTGTACAGAATATTTGATGAACACTTATTTTTATTTCCTAGATTTGAACATTTGATGAGTTTCCCCTTTTACCTCCTTATTATCAGAGTTTACCTACGAATACGATAACAAATCAGCGGCATTATTTCAACAGCAACCTGTAGTTATATAATCTGCAAATGTTGCTACCATTTCTGTTTCTCAAAAATGTAATCTAGTGGTTAAAGTCCGAGCGTGTGAATGTTTACACAAACAACACATTGCTACTGACTACTGTGTAGTTCCTAATTTGAGTGGAATGGAAGTCTTGAATTTGATTATTCTTTAGTCGCAGAAAATGCAAACTCTAAAAACTTATAGATTTATATTTTGATGGCCTTCCCAATCTAATTATCATCTCTCTCTTTTTCTTTTACAGATTTTGATGTATCAGGTCCCCAGTAGCATGCACTAGTACCCTACCCACTATTTTTAACCAAATTTTATTTAACTTTTTTTTTTACTACCTATTATATTTTATCAGAAGTCATTTTTAACCCCCGTTTTGTTAATAATTTTGTGTTTGATCTTTATTTCTCTAAATTTACTGTTTAGTTTTTTTTTTCTTTACTAAATTGAAATTGATTTTTTTATTATTAGTATATATAACCAATACTAGTTTTTTAGTTATAAATTATTAAGTAATGCTAATTGTTTATTATTAGGAGTTACAACTATATCCAAACAATTTAATCAAATTATCTTTTTTTTTTAAATAAGTTAATAAATTAAATTATTATTTGGGGGTGACCTTTTCATTTTTAGGGTTTATAATCTTTTCTATCTGTAGTAGTCTTGATAATGCTAATATAATGCGTTCTTTTATTATTAAGATCTTTTATTGCTCTAACGCTTATTAATGAATTTTAGTTAGGATTTAGTATTGCATTTGGGATTTACAATTATTTTTAGTTTTTTTTTTTAGTTTTTTTTTTTAGTTTTTTTAGTGCGCCGCCTCCCCCAAAAAGCTTCCACTTTGCTCCTCTCCTCTCAGTGCAGCAACACGGAGGGGGTGAGGCTCTGCCTCCCCCTCCCCCAAAAGCTTCCTCTTTGCTCCTCTCCTCCTCCCTCCCTCGTTTCGGCATCAATAAACCGGGCCAGTTCGAGCCACCGCACCGACACTTCACGGTTTTCGGTGTGACGCAGCAGATCGATTCCACGTTGCGGATCCGAGTCGACACTTTGCAGATCCGAGGCCATGATTGGGTTCCGAGGTGTTTTCGTCACATTGGAGTGTTCTTGCGGATCGGATTTTGATTCCATGGTCTCTATCTATCTTTTCTTTTTGAATAAATGGATCTCGAGGATTAGAGTGATTTGGTTCGGATCTAGTGTGTTTTGCTAGATCTAGGCCTTTTTAGCTACGTGCTCGAGATTACGGTTTTGTTTTTCTCCATCGTTTTTGTTGTCTCTCTTTGTGAGAGTTTGTTGTCTCTCCTTTGTTGAGAGCCTTTGTTTTCTCTCATTTGTTGAGAGCCGTGGCCTTGTTGAGGGTTTTTTCCCTCTTTGGTGAGTTCATTGTTGATGGTCGTGCGTTATTGGAAGGATGAAACAGATTGGCCATTTAGCTAGTTCGTTGAGATGATTATGAGCTAGCTCATAGATTTCAACAGTCTGTAGATGTTTTATAATGTATGTTTGGGATGAACCTTCGATCTTGTGGAGGTCTTCTTTCATTTTCCATGCATTTGCAATCTATAGTAAATTTTTCTCAAAAAATTATTTTTAGTTTTTAGTTATTCAGTTAGGAAGTATTTATTGGAGAATTATTCTAGTAATATTGTTCATTAATGAGATGTCGTATATAAAAGAAAGACGAAAGGGGTCTCCTAGGGATGACTCAATGGTTAAGGTGGATTCTTGTGGCCGAGATGTCACAGGTTCGAATCTCACCAAATACCTATATGGGTTTGAGTCTGTCACACCTAGTTTTCCAAGTGTGGCGTACCGTAGATAGCGACTACGGGTTCTCTGTGATACAAATCAAAATTTTAACGAATGGGATTTCGTTAGAATCTCTCAAAAGTACATCCAATTGTGACATACTTTTGAGTAGGAAAAAGAATATCCTTATAAAATCACAAATAAAAATTAATAAATTCCAAAATTCGAGCAGTTGGCAAACGTAACTTTGTAAAGTATAATAAGCACATCATCTGCGTATAATTTAGTCAACGTCGCCTCCTTTTTTTCCATCCCAATAAATGGAAGTTCATTGCAACCACTATGTAATAGATTCTACTACCGGTGTATTTTACTAATGGAGAAGGAGGTTTTTGCTCGATGAAATCATCAATCGGCCACAATTAAAATTTGACGGTATTCAATAATGAACTAAAAACGGACACTATGAAATATGAATTGGATTTATTAGGCTAATAATTAGGCCCAAAGAAGTCCAGAGACATTTGAGAGTTTTCTATTTTGGCTAATTCTTTAAAATGTCATTTCAACTATTGGTTATTATTATTTTGAATTTAACCATTAGCTATTATATATCACTCTTAAAAAACATTGGCTATTATCTTGGTTCATTTGATAGCTCGACCAAAATTAAATCACTCGATGGAGTTTCAATAACACAGTCAATATTTATTCTAGTTTAATTCACTCTATTTTACAACACTTGAGAAATCCTACGTTGCATAATGTGTATATATGTCTCTCAATTTGACATATTCATTGACCAAAACAACAATTAACTACCAAAATAAGCTATAGATTAACAATTTTTAAATGATATAATAACGGAGCAAATAGCTTCTAACAATTATATTTCTCCCGAAATGAAATAAAATATAAGAATTTTGTCTTTTCAGAGTTATCGCCCTAATAAAAAGATATTCTTGGAATCCGGCCTTGCTGTCGCCTATGAACTAACAGACGGTATAATTTTAGGAATGCTTATCTCCCATTTGCTACAAATCATGAATATAATTAAATATTTTATTTCTGAATTTGCATTTTCTATTAATTATTCCTGTCCTATCGATCCTCTTTCGTTGATTTTATTTCGAATTACTTTACCTGACATTTCGATAAACTATAGATGATTACAATGTGAATGTGTTTAGGAATATTAGATACATTTCGTATGTCTTTATCTATGTGTCCAAATGAAATAAATACACCACACATGCATGTACAATTATTGGCCATAGTTTCGCACATGCAACTCCACTTCCCAACTTGTAATGTTGGTAGGAAATATATTTTCTTTTTATATTATGTGGAATAATATATAATTTTATTAAGTACTTTATATTCTTATGTAATTATGTAATACATTATTTATTCTTCTTATATCATCCCTTTGATCTCTAGTTGGATTAATTTCCCATTGATGGGGTAATTTAATCTTTAGCTTTCCTTTTATATATAAAAGCACAGTAGAGGGAGTGATATTATTACACTAAAGACATCATCATTAATTCTTAACATTACAAAATCTTTGCTAATGACCTAAAGTTACTTTAGGATAATATTTGATTTTAACTTTATTACTTTTTTGACAAAATAATTCGAGGGCAGTCTAGGGGCATGATGATAATTGGGAAACATGATAAGCAAAAATATAAAGTAAAGGTCAATAATGAGATTGATTCTGGTCGACCATGTTTATTCACTTTTGAGCTGGCCTAAATAATAATGTACTCTTGTTTAATTTGTAGATGCTTTACTATGTGCTTAATTTCTAGCATAAGTCGGGTGATATTTATAGAAAATCAAATGTATACACTTATAATACATTAACATGATGGATTGACTTTGAAGATGAGAATATTTGATGAGTTATTTTATAAGTTGATAATACATAATGAAATCATTTGTGAGTAGATCTGATTCGATCGAGACATGTATCCACTTGTTATTTTTGGGAAGGGATTATACAATTTATTTTTTTAAAGTATATTTTTAATTAATAGTTAATTTACTTGGTCGCGGACAAAAAGTATATGGTTGTATATATGACATTGTTTAGACGGTATATTTGTGATACATATTCTTGTGAAATAGAAAGTTGTATATTTTATTTAATCAACCAGAAAGAGAAATATATTATTCCTAGATCCAAGTATTGGAAGAACCTTTTGAAAGGCTTTCAGAAACAGAAAAGAGAGAAAATCAAATATTCATGAGTACATGTTTCTCGAATCCCTATTCCACCTTATAGCCACTTAGTAAAGAGAACAAATATTTGATTCAATCGATATATATGTCCTATTAAACATGTTAATAGTAAAAAAAAATTAACTTTAGTAATATTTGATTTGAAGATATATTTTTGTGACCATGAATGATATGATTGCGCTACATGGACCACCTTGTATACAATATTCATGTATGAAAATGATACATTATAAATAGACAAATGAATCTCAATCACATGCAAATTTATATATGTGGTACTAACATATTAACAGCTTGGAACGATAATGTGTTCATAAGTTATATACGATCATTTCTGAATATAATTAAATAGGACAATGAATGACATACGTTAAATAAATAAATTAGACAATTTTACGTCTTAAGGAAAATCGTTTTAAATCGCATTAGAAGTAACATTCTTATCAACAAGTCCTCTAATAGTCTAATGTAGTGCATAAAGCAGAAAATAATAACTTAATCTGTTATTCAAACATATATATAAAATTATTTAATTCGATATATATAACACCATAGCTCAATTTCACAAAGCAAACCCACCAAAAAAGGGATTGAGAAAAATAGAGAGTGATCAATTAAAGATGTGAATTCCATCTTACATTTGGAGATTAATAATATTTACTCAAAACAATCAATCCTCAAGAAAGGCTCTAGCTTTTTTACCTTTGCCTATAATCCTTCGCCTAATCCTTCTTCCATCATGATCGCCTCTGCAATCTCCGCCGTCGAAGATCAAAGGATTGGCTTCATCTCCAAAATCATCTTCGTAAGTTGAGATTCTAATGCAAGAGCATCTCTCCAAGGAGGCGAAGAAGGCGCCGGTGATGCCGTTGACGAGCCACATGGCGACCCCGTCGAGCTTATTTGCGCAGCCGGAGGGTGGCCGGGCTGCCCTCGGGGCGGCAGAGCTGGCGGTGTAGGTGGAGGCTGCCATGATGGATGGGGAGGAGCGGAAGGTGTTGAGTGAATAAGTAATGGCTATGTAGAGAGAGAGAGAGAGTTGATAATGATTTAGTGGGTTTATGCAATTAACTAATATAGGGGAGGGGATCTAAATGTGGAATTTGATCATTAGATTTGTAATCGAGCATCACGCGTGATGTTATGGTGTTCAAATTACAAATATGCCATCATTTGTCTTTTATTTTTGGTTAATTATAGGAAGATGATATAAAATGAAATAAGGTGTTTTAATTGCAGCTTTATTAAAGTCTTGTAAAAGATGTAAATTTGAGTAAATAGTGTTTTATTTCTTAACACAAGCAAAATATGAACTTGTAATCAAATAATATATTACAAAGTATTTGTGTTATACACATTTCAACTAAAATTAAAGTATTCATTTTAAAGAAATGCATTCAGTAATAGACATACACTTATGTCTATTACTGGATACTGATGTTTCGATCGAATTACCAATCTTCGTTAAAAATTTGAAATCACAAAATCTATCCTTAATATACTTGGTTCGTGATGCATACCAGCACTTGATTAATTTTTTGAAATATGATTCAAAACTTTTGATTGATTTCAGATTGTAAAATGTCAACTATTTATTTCGTATTCGTTTTTAATTTAGTAAATCGAACTCAAAAATGGCTGGCTTTTATGGTTCCGCCCACGAGCTGTCTTCATGCGTCTACCACCAAACTCTTGATTAATTCATTGTAACAATATGTATTTAATTTTCTGCTCTGATGGTTTTGAGAATTTTCTTATTTTAGTAACACTTTTAACTATAAATAGGCATGCAATGAGTGATACAAAAACAGCTCGCATGAAATCTGGATGTGGACGAATTGAAAAGATTGCTCTAAATTTAGCAGCAGAGTATTCTTCTTTTGTTATCATAAATTTTTCTGCGGCATAAAGTAGCGTAAAGATACATGTAAAAAATCTTTGCTATATTATTTGTTAGCTACCAAATTGCTTATTTAATGAGTAAAAGATGACAATTAATTTTATTTTTATTTATATATATTTTTCAATTTCGATTTCATATTTTTTATGTTTTTATCAATATGGAATGAATTAAACATTATAACATGAAATTGAAATAAAAATTAAAATCTAAAATTTTTAAACATTGCTGACAATTGATGACAGAAACAAATACGTCATTAATTAACGACGAAAAGTCCGTTGTAACATGTCATCACATTATAGCCAAATAAATTATCGTCGTCACCTTATAACGGAACATCCATTGTAATTTCATTGAAAAATTATCGACGAAATATTTCATCGTTAAAATAATTTGCGACGTTTAATATGGTAGCGGTTGCATTCCATAATTTTTCAATTGTTAATGTTTTTTAACAGCGGATTACATATTTTTACCGACAGATTTTTTCGTCATCAAAGTCGCTTTTTATTGTGTGTGTATGCACCATAATATTAATAATTTTTATAAATATTGATCGTAAATCATAAATGTTTTTGTCTAGAAAAAAAGAAGAAGATAATCCTGTGGCTCAAATCCAATTTATTGTCCATGCATGTCATTGCATTATTCCTCATACAACATACTCTCCTGGTGCGGACAACTGAATTAATAACTAATGATAAATTAGTTAATTATGATTTTAATTATAATTTATTAATCCGAATTATAGTTTAATTAGATGCATCAGAATATACATCTTTCTCATATACTTCTACTCTTTTATAATTCAATAGAAACATATTACTAAAAGTTTATAAAACATGTTTTCATTTTAATGACATTCAAATGGTACAAATTTCATCTTATAGATTGAGATCGAGTTCCACTATTCTCTCATCTTCGAATTAGAGAGAGATTGCAAGTATGAATATAAAATGCAAGAAGGGTAATTTTGTATATGTGGACCAATATGCCAAGTTATTGGAATGCAACTTTTACCCAACCATGTTAAAAGAACTACTTCATCCGTCTACCATGTTTGTTCATTAATTCCATTTCAGTATATCCACAAAATTCGTTAACTTTTCTTTTATAGACATGAATCTCACCTAAAAGTAATACGTTTGCCTACGTTCAACCCACTTATTTAAAAAAAAACATATATACCCACATTTTTCATTCACCTAATATATTTTATTGTGTGGATCTCATTATCTACTCACCGTACACTCATTATATTTATTAAAACTCGTGCCGATAAAAGCTAAGGATATATATCAAGGACAAAGGGAGCATCTGTTTTGAGTGATATTTAAGAGACCAATGACATGGTTTTAATACAATTATTGTATCCATATTTACAAGTAGTATTGGTTAATAATGGAGCCCCAATCTTTGTCTTCTCAAGTGCATTGCATCTTATACATAAGACACTTATCTTATTGCCTAAGCCTTCTACTTTGGCGGCATCACTTACTATATAAATCACCTTATCATTTCAATCATAAACTTATTTCCTCAGCTAAAAAGTTATAGCATAATATATTTAAATCAATTGATATTGAAAGAAGTTCAACATTAGAAATTCATAAGTAGTAATATATGTAGGGTCATTGGATGAATTAAAACATACTTATTGAATATATTGACAACTTTTCATCAGATTCATCCTCATAATCCATGCATATATATATATATATATATATATATATGGATTGGATCCAGTGAGAACTCATATTTTTAAGAACTTGAGAACTATGCACAAACGTATAAAATTGATGAACAAAACCTATAAAATTGTGCACAACGAAAACATTCTAAAACTGTTGCACACAAAAAAAACAATTTTAAAAAGTTTTCGTTATGCACAACTTTATACTGTTATGTGCATCATCTTTGTTAGTCTTATGCATAGTTCGCAAAAAAGATGTAGCTCTCATTTGATCAACTTCCTATATATATATAAACTTCAAGTTCGTACTGAGCTCTTTCCTTCAAGTCAAGTGCCCAGGAGGAAGATTGGAGGGAGCGGAGACCCTCGCCCAAGCGTTGTTAGGAGTTCCATGTCCGGATTAAGAAGTGGTTCGGAAGACTAGCAGATGTTTTTGGAGGAAGACTTAGAGTAAAGTTACCATCGAGTGAAAACAAGTCGGTTAGCTACAAGGAGTTTACTGAATAGCTCGTCATTCTTAGCTCCTTGACTTGTTGGGAGCTCTGGCCTGTCACCCGACAGTCCATTCACGGGAGCTTGTTCTTTTCCTTACATATATTGATAATGTTATCGATTTAAATTTGTTATTAACCGAGTCTGAAGTATGCAATTGCCGGTCAACATAGTTGATATATTCGTGCAATCCAAGTGTTAGTTCCATTAGTTTTTGTTTAATTTCATTTGACATGTAGTAATAATAATACTAATACTAAATACACTAGAGTACCACTTGTGGTTGCACAATTAAGAATTATAATTGTGTATCATGCGAGTTGTAGCTAACTCGTAAATGACGGTCCATTAATTATTATTATTATTTAAGAATTATTTTTTCTGTCAATATATGGGGACATCCAAACTGTATTATTTGTGTGTAGGGTTTAATCCGCATCACCCCCTTCTCCAAACTAAAAAAGAAATAAAAATGTTTTTTGTTGAGTTACACTTTTTTTTTTTTTTTTTGAAACCACAGAACCTCTATTAATCCATCAAATCGGCTTTTACAAGATCCACTTGAAATTCAACTTAGTGATTTCGTGCAATTCTATATACATTATTAACTTTTTTTGCAAAAAATAAAAATAAAATAGAACAATTATAATTCCTTCATTATTTCAAGAATATTCCAGTATAATATAATAGATAAGTGTATCTCATTTTCCTCGTATCATAATCAGATACATTTTCCTCGTATCATAATCAGGAAACTTAGAAGGGTTCCCTGCAGAAAATCACTCGTAATGAAAAATCAAACGCAGCGTTCTAATTAATTGTCGACGCCGTAGTAAAGTCCGAGTTACAGAATAGAACTCGCACAATTGACCCCAACAGCTCCCAGGTATTGATTTCTCTTAAGAAACCGTTTCAATTAGATGGTAGAAATTCTATATTGAGATGTGGGACGGAAATTTTGTGCAATAACTCACCTGCTTTTGGACAATAAAGGCTGTATGATTAAACTCGTTTTCTTAATTTTTTACAGTGATTTGGTTGAAGAACGCTGCGTTTCATTCTGGAACGCTGCCGTTGCGTGCACAGCACCTCCTTGGGTCAAGCCCACCTTATTTTCATCGAAAGCCGAATGAGTGGGCAAGGATTCCTTCTTGTGCAACTAGTGAGTGCATTTATTGCAGAAGAAGCATTACACGTGGAATGCAGTGAAATCTAGTAGAATTTGATCTTGCCTCAAAAATTTCCTAGAGATAAACACACTCAAAAATAGTTCTTCCGAGTAAGACTTTTTCCGCTTGGTGTGAAGATGCTCGGTGATAAATCGCTAAACCTTCCTCGGTGAGATTTCATTTACTGTTTTATTTCCCTCCAACTGCTGTTTCAATTAATCTGTGTCTGTCTGTTCGGATCATGTCGGCTAAGATTGTTTCTGAGGAGTGAGGATCGGATTTGGCTCGGTTCTTTTTCTAATTTGAGTATCTTTATCGCAATGATAACAGTATTTGTTGTCGGAGTTAATCTGGATCAATTGGTGTTGATTGATTGTAAAAAATAAAATAAAAAATTAAGATGACTTGAAATTTCACTAGCTGCTTATATCCGTATGCGAATGTGAGCCTCTGAAAAGTGTGTTCTAGGGTTTAAATTTCACTGAGGTGAGTACATGAGCAGATTGGCTGTTGCTTTGACAGTTGATTGCGAATTAGTTTCTTAGGTTATTTTTCATGCAATTGTTTTATTCAGGCATTTAAAATATATGATGCATCAGTGCCAAGGTTATCAATGTAGACTTCTATATTGCCTAGTCTTTCCATTTGAGATTTTCTAATGCACTTTTTGTACATTATGTTTATGTGGGAATCGTACAAATTGGCAGGCACGAGCTGTTGAGTATCATTAGGAAGCACTCAAAGTCTATAGGACAAACCATATTAGATGAGGAGGAGTCACAAGATGTTCCAGAAATGGACCCTGGCTTCTGGCATAACATCATTGATTCGTATTTTGTTCGCAGTAGGGAATCCAGGGGACGTGAGGATGATGATCTTATATTCTTTGTTAGAAAAATGGTAGCATTTACCTCTATAAATTGCAATCTTCAGTTAATATTATGGAACAATGGAAGAGCTTAAGTGCATTTATCCTTGTAGAATTTGGAGCCGCAAAGACCCAATGGCGATGCAGAAGGCAACTCTCCTTACTTTGTACGCAGGTGGGCACCTGAGGTAATTGGACAGTAAAGTACCTTGTATGGATCATTGAATAACCATTACGTGTCTCTTATTCATATATGTTGGAGCATGAAGTTTGCTTTCGATTGTGTGTTTGTTGATTTAATGGACTATTTTCTATACCTTCTTTTTCATCCATTATATTTCATGCATTGGACCTCTCTATAGACTCTTCACTGTTTAACATCTACATGAATGGAAAAAATCAATTAGTGTTCCCATATTGTTAAAACTGAGTTTGGGTGGATTCTACTTTCTCATACGCACATGTATAGGTAACATGGAATACTATCATTATTGAATTGTTATAAATTATATTTTTTGTTCTGAACTAAGCAATGGTAAATTATTTCTATTCTTGACATGATATTTTCTTGAATGTTAATTTGAAATAATGAATTTGATAGGCCATCCTCTTGTGCTAATTTATAAAGCATATCATGATGGCACTGTATTTGAATTATGACCATTGTGTGACAACAAAAATTGGACTTGATTTAGAATCTCTTGCAATTTCATAACACTCTTGTCTGCTTCTTTATTATTATGATATTGCAAAAGTGATGTGTTGTTGCCTAGTCATGATCATTTAGGCAATTGGATTTCATGGATGCAGGCATCTCTAACTCTACATAAGTTGCATAATTAGTGAAGTTTGACCTTCACCTTCTCCTTTTGAATGCTGCACTATGAATAATAAATAAAGTTTCAGCGAAACTCACCCAGGCACAATTTTCCACGTTTTTTATTCCTTATTTTTTATCAGTGTTCTACTAGCTTTATGTATCTGAGGGTAAGTTGAATGCCTATTCTTGTTAAGTTTCGACATGCCTATCCACTTCTATGTTTATAATGCAGCTTTTCGTGGCATGTTGAGATATTTGTTTACTTTCTGTTAGATGCAAAAACATTCGTTTTGTCTCGCAGTTGGATGAATTAGTCGGTGGGAATTCAGCAATTATAGATTGGAGACGTTCTTTTTATCTGAATTTGATTGCTCATACCTCCTTCAGTGTGACTGTAGCAATTTGCAGGTAAGTCCTATATTTCATGGTCCACATAAGCTTCCTTCAAGAAAGTTTCAGAAGACTTGTTTCTTGTGTTGTGTTTGAAACTGATTTTGTTATTTCTCCTTATTGTGGTTGGCAATTTTTGCTTTTATCATATTGGGCTTGGACGTGGGAGTTCTAACTGTGTAAAGCTAAGCAGTCATGAGATTTGGAAGCTAATATAAGGATGCCTACCCAATCTTAAGACTATGAATGGAACAATGCTAAAAATGGACAATTTCTTTGAAACAACCAGTTTGCATATTTAGTTAAGACTAGTTGTGATTGGTAACTGGTGGAAGTAACTAAGTGATAGACTGTATGTCATGAATATAAAAAAAGTTAAATGAGATATTTAACATTATAACTTTCAATGCACTTGGTAGGGATTCAAGTTCAGGGTGCATATAGGCTATTGCTTGTCATGTTTGTTACTCTACTTGCCAATGTCGTAAAAAGCTTAAGGTGTAAATGAGGCGTTTTGTCTTAGCGTGGCGAGACGTAAGCCTCGGAATTAAAAAAAAATAAAAATCATAGAAAACAATAAATAGCAAGCCAAACATCAAATTTAATTATACTTCTTGAAAATATCAAATTAAAGCCATAAAATGTTCATAAACATCAACTTATGGAACATTCAACCATTCAAGTAATAAAGGGGAGGCTGGCGAGAATAGAGGAGAAAAGAGGAGAGGAGAGAGAACAATTCTGTTTTTTTGAGGAGGCACCGCTGAAACGGTTTTTCTTTTTTTCTTTAAATAAAAAATTAATTACTGCTAGGGTTAAATGTTTAATTAAGTATTGGGCTTTATATTTTAGGCTTAACAAGTATAGGCTATTTATTTAATTTTGTTTGGGCTCTAAACAAGACACTTAAAATCTTGAAACATGCGAGGCTTAAGTTTCGAGGAGCCTCGAGGTGCTTTGCATTGAGGCAAGCGCATCGGTCCTCTTGAGGCTCAAGCCTCATGGGCACCTGGAAAGGCTTAAGCCTTGAAGCTTTTAGGTGGCGCCTCACCTCAAGGCGTGCCTCGAGGCGTGAGCCTCAAACATTTTTTGCGACAGTGTTCCTTGCATCTATTTAATCTTTGTTCCATTTTCCAGCTTGAACATCCTAAACTTGCACTTGGGAGAATTGCTTGTGATGGAAGACCCACTTTTTGTCTTAATTTACGAGAGAATGCTACTATTTATCTTTAAACTTCAGATGAATTTAATGTTTTCTTTTTCCTTTCTAGTCATCAGATCATTCGGCAATATCAACAAGGCGAAACTTTGTCTCCTATCTATAAGGTATCAGGCTATCCATGTCTGCTATAAGATGTGAACCATATAATTTGTATGAAAGGGCTTTTCTTAAAAGCTAGTTCTCAAAGTGGTCCAGAGGTTCTGGGGAGGATGAGGATTGAGGTGTACTCTTTGAGTCCCACCCAGACACTGAATGTTTTGGTGGTCCGATCGGCCTCCCGAACTATTAAAAATGGGGTAATACACCCCTGACTGACTAGTGACACTGTCATGCACGTAATTGAACGAGTGTATGTGGTCCGACACTGTCATGCACGTTAATTGAACGAGCGTATGGTTGCAATACTATTGTAGTGGGCTTTCTAAGATGACCGTTAATCCACTGATTGGGTGTCGGACAATAGAGTTATTAAATGGAGAAATCTTGGTGATGAGGATTGTATACGTGACTTAGAAAGAGAATTGAATGCCGAAATTGAAGGAGGGGTTTGACACCCCAGAGTGTGATCTATCCACCTTAGTGTTAATTTTCCTGATGGAAGCCCAGTGCTGTAGAATTGAGCCTTGAATGCCCGATATGACATGCATTATCTTCCTACCTTCCATACTCTATGGATCAAAAAAATAAAGAAGAGGGTTACTTCATTATATTTTGGCTACCTTCCTTTTGCACACTCTATTTTCTTGTTCCTTTTCTTCTTCCCCATCTCCATTTGTTTTTTGAGAGAATTTAGTAGTCACTTGTGTTGACTTCAGTTGACATTTTCGTTTTGTTTAGATTCCCTAAGGCTTGGAGCTTCAACATTCAGGATAATTGTTTTGCCTCAACGGAAAAACTTGATTTATGTTATTGTTAACATTTAGTGTCTTGTTTTCTCTCATTATATCAAAATTTGCCTGTCTCATAAGACCAGAGAAAAATTAACATATCATGTTTAACAGGTTGTGAAGACTGTATATGCATCTCCTAGTCGTATTAATTTTCATTTGGATTCGAGAAAGGCAAGAATTTTTCATACCAAGCTGTATATCTTGTTTGCCTATTGCTCTTTTTCTTGATTGTCATTTACATGTTGCATTTTCAGGAAGTAGAAACAACACCTGCGTATCCAGATATCTGTTTTGCAGTAGATGATTTTGATTCCACTTTTGATTCTGTGGTAAGGTTCTCATTATTGATTCTACTTCATGCATCTGTATATTTGTTGCTCTATGTTCTTTGTCTTCTAATACTTGGCCATTGTCATCATCGAGAATGCTTTATTATATGCTTTCATTTTTGTTTTCATTGGTTATCTGCAGCCAAACTGTTGCATGTTTAGGAGTATATATTTGGAGGTGGATTCAAGAATTTTGCTTCGAATCTAATATATGAACTATGTTTAATGCTTTTTTGGTCTAATATATATATATATATACACACACACACACACATATATATATATATGGAGTGAATCAAATGAGAACTACATCTTTTTTGCGAACTCTACGAACTATGCATAAGACCTTAAAGATGATGCATAGAATAGTATAAAGTTGTGCTCAACGAAAACTTTCTAAAATTGTTTTGTTGTTCAACAATTTTAGAATGTTTTCATTGTGCACAACTTTATAAGTTTTGTTCATCAACTTTTTACGTGTGTGCATAGTTCTCAAGTTCTCAAAAACTATGAATTCTCATTGGATCCAACCCCTATATTTATATATTTGTAATGTTCAATACATTGCGACTCTGATTTGCTTAAGTGAATGGACAACCTGTTGTTGGCTATTATTACAATTAGTTTGCTGGTGCTGGATTTGGAGTCTCTTAATCATGATTTATCATCAATTATCACATCAACAGTCATTATTTCTTGAAATTCTTAGAGATTTCACCTTTGGTTTTTTATATAAACCAAGCCAATTGCTTGACTAGATCAATTTTGCTCATTCTTCCCTCACATCTTGTGGTAGTTGAACTTGCCTTATCCAATATTTCTAATCCACAGGTCTTGACTGATCCTGACCACTGTTATTGTGTGTTGCTAAATGCTCATGATGGGGCAGCATTTCCACATGAAAGAAAAACAGAGCAAGCTAATTCAGAAGTTTCTTCTTCTGAGAGTGTTACAAGTCATGGCAAGACAAAGAACTCCAAGGTAATTTGTTAGAAAAGGTGAATAACAGTTTTTCCAAGGATAACATTACCTCCTCTGACAACTAAGTTCTTTTCCACAGATTACCCTTTTCTCAGGCTTTGTCAGCTATCAAATGGTTCGAGAGGCATATGATGGTAATGTACTTTGTTTGCTCATACCTAATGCAATGATGCTTTATATGTACTTTAAATCTTTTCTCTTTACATATCACCCTTCATTTCCTTACTTCAGGTCTGGATAACTTTCATCAACTGTACCAAAAATTTGATTACCATATATATTTATCAACTCTTAGAGATATAAAAATAAAATAAAAAATAGAATAAAAAATCTGTGTCACTATTTGATCATCAATATTTACTAATGCCAACAACTTAGCCTCCCAACCCTCCTAAATAAAAAAGGAAAATGAAAAATAAGAAGCAAAAAAACAACTGAGGGAACTTGCAGTTGGCATATTAGAAAATGTGGGGCTTCACTTATATGTCTGTTGGAGATCCGTAACAATGTGCAGGGGTATGCGTCCTAACAACTGTTAGGCCTGCCTTAAGAGAAATGAAACAAATCATTAAACCCTTTCAACAAAAAGAAAAAGTGGCTAATGTCATTTGATCATCTGTTACTGTTAAGATAGAATGAGGATACATTCTTGTTAGTCAAATGTGGATTTGAAATCCCTACAAGTCATTTTCTTCTTACTTCTTCGGTATCATGGGGCGTGGACGCGTGGTTTTCAATTACATTAGATGCTAGAAGAACACGCTTAGTGATAGATAGACCTACAGAGCTGTGCTGAATATTTTAGACAATTCAGAGGCTGGCAAGTGAGTTTTTTAAGATACAATATGAGCACCCAATTTATGCACTATCTTTTCTCTCCATTGAGTTGTCACTATGAATTGCAGTACAACAGCCTGCTTTTTTACCCTTGTATCTGGTTTCAGTCGTAATGTACAAACACAGGCATTAGTTAATGTTAGTTTCAAAGTACATGTATTCCCAGTCCTATAAACATGAGCTCTCATGTTTCAAAAATTGGTTTATAGAAAAAGAAGAAACTTGCAAATATTACAATATGCATGTTATATACAAATATTAAAAGGTTCTTTCCATCAACTTATTTGTTTTGTTTAACTATCCAGCTGGCCGGTCTGGATTTGGAAGTCTTCTGTCTCTTGGTCATTCCTCTGGCAGAACTGACAGGATATTCATGAAAGGTCCAGGAGGCCGTGGTGAAGTTGAAGTAGCTGTCTCTGGTATCCTAGGTGAGTTGACAAATGCCATGTCATCTTATTTAAAAGTTGCAGTATAGTATTTATTTGGTTGAATTGAGAACTATGTGCATGCACGATTTCACCAAAGAGCTCAGTTGTTGACTACTTATATTCAAATAGTTCATCTGATTGGGTGCCTCTGGGAGAAAACTAGGTGAGAAACCATTAACTTCACTTTCCCTTAGGACAATAGCATGTCCTTGGACTAGAGAAGAAGTCACTCGGGTAATATAGTCAATCCCACCGGTTGCACTAAGACCTCTATTTATATTTACTTAGTAGACCCAATCTGTTCCTAATGAATATAATCTTTCAAATTGGCTTTGGTTATGACCTAATGGTCACCTATAAACATAATCATCTATGCTGAGATGATAAAAGAAGACGGCCATCTTCTGATCTGCATGTGGATTGGACATGGAAGATGCTGATATTCTAAATGTGTAGCTCCACTCAATACAACTTTTGTCCCTCAAATATTGTACTGCTTCCTTTTTTTAGTTGCAACCTACTTGTGCTTCCATTCACACAGATTTTGAATTTGTATAGTGAATTTTGCCATCATGTTCTAATTACTTGGAAGCGAGTTAAACTTCCTAAATTTTTGCACGTATTGCACAGATCAAAGCAAGGTGGATTTAGGTCCTCAATCACCGATTCAGATATCTAAAAAAGGTCTTGGTTTAGGAACTATTGTCCGCAAAGCAGCATCTGTAGCATCAACGGCAGCAAAGCAGGCTTATGCTGCAGCCTCGTCCTCTCCGAACTTGGATGGCGAGATGTTGCCCCTCAAGTGCTGTTTAATGTCCATCTCATTGCCGTGGGAGAATATCGTTCATGATCTTCTATTCAAGGTGACTCGGTTGATTTCGTTACCCAATTATTTTGTGGCATAACGGTCCAACTACTGGACACTGTAGACTTCTCTACCAAACAAAGGGTTTCAAATGAGAACAGTGAATTATTGTACTAGATTTCATAGGACAATGAAATGTCTGACTTATGTCTCCTACTTAAATGCAGGGAAGTCCAGCCGTCAACTTGTAACCGCCGTGTCTAGTTTCGAGCTTCCACTTCGAGTGGAAAGGTAGTTGTAATGGAAGAGAAATGTTGGGGGTCACTGTAAATCACATGTATCTTAGTAATTCTATTGCGGTAAGTTGGATAATTAGTCTATTTGATTTATATGTTTAGTCAAAATAATGGTTGATATGTAACTAGGCAGTGTTATACCTGAATTTATTCGGTCCCTACTTATGTACAAGAGCAGTTTTTCCCTGATTGAGCTTTGGTTTTTCTTGTCTGCATGAGAAAAGTGGGCATTCAATATCACTGTATGCACATTATGAGATATCATTATAGAAGAAACAAAAAAAATTGTCTTCCAATTAATATTTCAACATGTATTGATCAATACCTTCCTTAACCACGAATTATAGTATGTTGTATGATATAAAAGTCACCAAAACTCTTTATTCGGTCGTTTAGAATTTAGATGCTTGTCGCAATCCATACAACTTTACACGCTATTGGTAAACATGCATGCCCTTCTTAAAATCGCTTAGTTGGGTCCTTCGCAAGGATACCGCGTACAATTAATCATGAAGTCCCTAGAAAAACATTACAGTAAAATATTTTCGGATTACTTATTTTAAGTGATAAGATAGATTGATAAAACATATGATTGAATATTAAAAGATAAGATGATCAAATAAACTTAAAATTAATCAATTCGTCAAAATAAATAGTAGAATAGCTTGTTTTATTTGTTATCCATGCATCCTATCATTAGAAGTAAAAATCATGTCCACATGGGTTTATCTCAGTTGGTTAAAAGCTAACAGATTTGGAATAAGAACCAAAGATCGAGTCCTAATAGTCGTAGTGTGGGAGTTTCACCCTCTTTAAGGTGGCTCCTTGTGAACATTAACAAAGTCCTCCTAACTGCTTAACAGTTAGTCATATAAATCTAATTTTATAGTAGAGGGGCAGATGTAGCCAAGTGGATCAATGGCTTTTCCCGGATGAAATGAAAATTGGATTCATGTAACAGGAGACACCATGATTTATCCTTCATATTCTTATGGAACTGGGTTGTGGGGGCTACCGGGGGAAGAGCTTCCTCTTTTGGAACAAAAAAGTAAAAATTTATCTTATAGAAAAATATTATTAATACAATTCAATGTAGAGCGTTTGATCTTGATCCTTGTTGATTGAAAGTGAAGCTTGACTAGATCTAAGGGTGTGCATCAACCAAACTGAAACGAATCGAAAAAACCGATCTAATCGATAATTTCGATCGGTTCGGTTCGGTTTTTAAGCAAGTCGGTTGTCGGTTCGGTTCAAAATTTTAATGAAAATTAGTTTTTGATTCAGTACTCGATTTTACATTTTAGGTTCAATCGGTAAACGAACCGAATCAAAATTATTATCTTTATATATTCATATATTTTATAGAATAATTAATTAATATCTTAATTAACTAATTAGGATAAAAATATATATAATATATGTTTTGGTCGATTTTTCAGTCCGACCGAAATCGATCGATTTTTTTAATTCGATTTTTGATCGGTCCGAAATTATAAATCGATTCGGTTCGGTTAAAAAAAATACGTTCACTTCGGTTTTTGGTTTGGAGAATTTCGATCGGTCGGTCGAACCGACCGACTGATGCACAGCTCTAACTGGATCTGCGTGACTCTTCTAATAATATCCATAAATGACTTATCTTTATAACATATGAATAGTTTCAAAATGTAAATTCAGGTGCATGGTATACATCAATTCTCCAGTAAATTCCTCAATCTAGAAATTGTAGTGGATCTTAGACTTAGTCCAAATCCAAGGATCTAGATCCATTTTTAAGGATTTGAGCCTTCATATTTTGGATCCAACTGATCTTGATCAGATTCAGAACCTATCCTTAAATTTTGGAGTCGGATCTGGATTTTGATTTTTGAGATCTGAATCCAATTCAGATCCAACAAGCGGACCCATTGATATTATAGATATATATATATATATATATATATATATATATATATATATAGGAATGGATCAAATGAGAACCACATCTTTTTTGCGAACTCTGCAAACCATGCATAAGACGTAAGATGATGCATAAAACGGTACAAAGTTGTGCATAACGAAAACTTTCTAAAATTATTTTGTTATGCAACAATTTTAGAAAGTTTTCGTTATACACAACTTTATACTGTTTTGTGCATTATCTTCAACGTCTTATGCATGGTTCTCAAGTTCTCAAAAAAGATGAGTTCTCACTGGATCCAACCCCTATATATATATATATATATAAGTGTTTATCTAATTTTCTTATTCTAACATTTTTCAAGGTACAAACATAACTTATAATAAATTTATAATTTCAAAAATTAAGAGTTCTTTTCTCACCCATTGAAAACCACAAACAATATGAATAAATATTTCAGTGTTGTGTAGAAAAGAATTTGGATATGGATCCGTGGACCCATGTATCTTATGGATCTAGACCGAGTCTCATTTTATTGGAAAAATGTATCTGGATCGGATCTTGATCTAAACAAAAATAATTGAATCTGGATCTAAATCTAGCAAACTTCGGTCCAGATCCGGCCAATTGTCACCCCTTTATCCATCCGAGTCTGAATAAATATATTTGTAATTGTTTCTACGCGATACCATCAGTCACTTGTTCTAATTCATATTAACCGAGTTCACTAATAATAGTACTTGGAAGCCATCAGTTTATTCTAATCCAAGTTGTTGATGATAACTCTTAGCAACCAATCTAGCCTTATATCTCTCTTTTAACGGTTCCATCTTAAGTTTACTTTGAACACCATTATTACTTCTAAGTTAACTTTCTCTGCATGAGGTAAGAAAGTCAACTCCCGAGTTAGTTTTCTAAGACTAACTCTATTCTTTTGACTCACTTACCCTTGTTTAGGTTTAGGTTGTATTTTGAGCTCGTTTCGTGCATCGTTTAGTTCGTCATTTTTATTGTTTTGATTGTTATCACCCAGTTGTTTCTTGTTATTCTCTCGTTTCTATATGTTCATGATCTCAGGTTAGGAAGCAAAAAAACGGAGTATTAAAGTGCGCAATGAAGAAACGAAGACAAGCGAAGATATTACAGCGCGGAGGGGCAGCGACCGTTGGACCCTAGCGGTCGCTGGCCCCCTTTTTTTGAAGAAATTCCGGTAGCGGCGGGCCGCGCTACCACCTTTCGTGGACGCATTCCAGCGCGCCTGGACAGTGATCGCTACCCCCTAGCGATCGCTGCCTAGGCGGATTTTACTTAAATATAAATGCGTTCTCGCTCAGACGGGGGGCATCTTTTGGCTAGGGTTTTTCTTACGAGTGGCAGCTTTTAGAGAATGAAGCTTAGCAATCATTTGGGGATTTTTGAACGATTAGCATTGTCTTGAGATGTTTTACGATTTCTATGCTTTTGATTGTCGACATTAATTCTACTCTGGAGACTATCAATTTCAGTTCTATCGTTTTTATTTCTCAATCAGTGAGTTCTCGTTGTTGCTTAATTGTCAATTCATTGTTATTTTCTTTCCGTTATTTATACGCTTAGAGTTCTTTCGAATTGATAATTTTCATGACCCATGTTCTTCCATTATTATTTAATCGTATTTAATTCATGTTTGCAGAGTTATGTTTTAGTTCTTATTCATTTTATTACTTGCTTTCGTTATTTTCGTCTAGTTAATCGGTAGTTAAAGAGAGAAGTCAGCCCCAACCACGATTAGAATGTTTAGTTTTTCTTCCTGTTTTGTGTGCGATATCGATAGAGCCCTGTTTAGACTTCCTTGTGAATACGACTTGGGTTAGCTTATTAATCTAGAATGACCTCGTTCTATTGCGAGCAACTTAGATAAAAATAAGTTAGAACAACCCTCTTTGCCAACAGAATAAACACGACACGTCTATGGGAAGGATAAACAATGTCGGGATATGTTGGTAGAATGCATTTGTTAGGCTTTTGTGAAAATTAGTTGTTGTTGGGTTTAACCCAAATAAGTGGTTGTTTATGATCTAGTGCTTATTCTAGATGGAATCTCAATCAACAGAATCACACGATACATGTGATTTTAAAAAGTACGAAAACTTATTGAAGAAATTATAGATTGTTAAGAGAAAAATATAGGTCTGAACATGAATTTTGGAAATGCAAAAACTCAAAAAAGTCGTCAAAGGTTGTTTACTTCATTAAGGAAAATGGCGTATTTCACAAAAAAGAAATATACTATTTTCGGATGTATTTGCTCCACAAAAAGGGTAAAAAATCATGTTAGGAGTCCTACTCCGAATTAACTCATGGGGAAATTTGCACCTTATATCTTTATTTATATTTTACATAAGATATTTTTTTTCGAAGGAGAAATATATTATATCATCAGAACACGATCCTTTTTATATTTTACAATGAAAAAAAGTTAATGTTAAAACTTATCATTTGAACTTTGTGAGTTTTATGTTTGTAACTCGAATTTGTTTTCTTAGCCAAAATTTTCATCATATACAGTTTACCTGATGCGAACTAAAATGGAGCTTAAAATAAATACGAGGATAGAAGTGGCAAAACGGGTCCGACACGATCTGTCATATTTTGGCTCGGGCCTATCTACAACTATCAAAAGCATGCCCCACCCGGTCCGATCCATATTTTTTACTAAAAAACAAGTAAATAAATAGACATGGAGTGTAGCCCAACAATATTATTCAAGGAATGTATAACTACTTTGCTTCTTATATCTTACAAGCAAACCTAAACAAATAATGATATAGGATCATTGGTAGAAAATATAGTTGTAATTATATAGATTTAGAGATGTGGAGTTGATGCCATCTATGTAGCATTTCAACCAAACTACATCGGTCATATCGCTTGGATGGTCGCAAAGGTGCAGAGCCTCGGCTTCGGAAGCGACTGTGTAAGAGAAGCAATCGCTACCAAATTTGAACATAAGGTTAGAACAACACACACCGGATAAGATGAGTGGTTCTTCCCCCTTTCGGCACAACATTTAAAGCCATGTACTTTGGTAAGTAAATTAAAGTAGTTACAGAACTGCTTTATATGGTTTTTTATTACTCCCTCCGTCCCAGCCCAATTGGCACAATACTTTTTGCACAAAGATTAAGAAAAAATGGGTTAAGGGGTTTAATGGTGTTGGTCCCACAAGATTTAATGTTAATAAAGTAGGAGAGAAATAGAATATGGAGAGAAAGAGAGTAGAATATGGAGGCATGATTGGAGAGAAAAGAGTAGATTAAGGAATTTAATTTTTACCATTTTTGGCATGTGCCAATTGGGTTGGGACAGCCCAATTTGGCAAGTGTGCCAATTGGGCTGGGACGGAGGGAGTATCTTTTAATTTGTGACAATCAATCAATCACTTGCACTTAAATCCAGATCCGCCAATTTCAGAAAAAATAAAAAATCGATACCTAATCCTACTTTGTATATGTCTCATGCATATTTTACCGTTATTATTAATATTATTAGCTACGTATTTCATATTTTTAACCATGATATTTCAAATAAAATAAAATTATATTTCTACTTTTGAATGGTTTTTGTTTGTTCTAAAACATGGGATATTATTTTTGAATTTTCTTATTCTTGGAATTGAAATTAAAGAATATTGAAACATTAAAAGTGGAGTATTAAATAGTACATATACATAAGAAGAAAAGAATGGTGCTGAAATGTGCATCAGCAGATTAGAATTGATCAACTCGTATATATACGAAATCCCTCTTAAAACAAGGAATCCAAATCAAACGAACTCAAAGTAAAATCTATGCTGTCTAAGTCTATGTCGTCCAGGTTGAAATCGCCCATCTCTGCCTGTAGAAAACCTTCACCGCTGCATTTCTGTTTCTTGCAGCCTTCTTGCTCTATCTCTTCGCCGCCTCTCTTCCCCTTCGTTGCCGGAATGGATAATTGCGCCGTCTCTGGATCAGTTTCGGACGCCTTCTTGATGCTCTTGGTGATATTGCACAACACAAGATCGGTATTTGTTTTCCCCGTCGCCATCAACCCCGCATCAGTAAGAGAGTACTCGTGCATGATCCAATGCCCTAAATGCTTGCTCGCCTTCGAACATTTAAACGACAACATACTCATGCATCCGATGATCTCTCCGGTGTCAGAACGCTCGATGTCTTTGCGGCCGGTTTGGGCTTTCCACGTGCCGCATCCTGCTGTTCTCAAATTCCGCTGGGAGTTGGACTCCGTGGCCTTGGTGACTTTGGTGAAAACGTAGATGATTTTCTTGGTGGCGCCGTTTTCTTTCTTGGTCTGCCAGTTGTCGGCGTCGGTGAATACGTTCCACGGCTCCGCGCCTTCGCCGCCGTAAAGGTCTCTGTAGATGATGCCGTCCCACGGCAAATCAAACCCCATCACCTTTGGATACAAGTAGCTTCCAACCAGGACTTCATCCGTAGGTTCGAAAACGAAACCTTTTGGAATACTCATTATCTTTCTATTTCATTTTCTCTCTCGTTTCTCAAAAGGTAAGAGGATATATAGAATGAATTCTCAGGTGCTTCTATGTATGTATATAGGTTTTGGTAGCACCGACATTCCCACATTATTGGAAGTAGGTTTACGGATATTAATAATTGTGATAAGATTTTATTTTATTTTTTCTGAGTGGATAATGAAATTTAATTATGGTAATAAGAATCCCAATACTGAAGTACTTTTGACTGAAAGTGAGAATCCCAAATATAACTCATGGCCGAGTTTAATCCACCACTGCATGCCCTATTTTTCATAGATCCACTTTTCCTATTACTTTGATCGATCCTTGAAAAATCAATGTGGGATCAAAGTATTTTTTGTTTAGATCTTGAATTTGTGAAAATCTTGTGACGAAATGATGTGAGATTTCAAATGGTATCATTTTATTTAAAATTTTAATTTCAATTGGTGAAGTCTAATTAAAATTAATCAATGCAAGATTCAATTTTTTTTCTAAAAAAATTTATAGAGAATATTTCTATTTTATAACCATATTAAATTAAGAGATAATTTATTTAGTCAGAATTTTTTGATCTAATAAAATAAAATAAACTTTTTGTTTGGCCAATTAAGTTGACGGTGCAATTTAAATGATATTAATATCAATCACTACTTTAATTAAATGTGAATTTTTGGTTGGCATAATAGAAGTATTCTTTTTTTTATATATTTTTTTATTTGGTGGAATCTCGTAAAAATTCAAAGTGAAATTGGCCCGGAGACAATAATTATTATTATTGAAATAAATGAAGAATTTAGATAAATAAGAAAGAAAAAACGTGAAAAATATTTATAGGATAGAAAATCAATGAAGTACATTTACTTCATAATCGTATATAAATTAAGATGCAGCAATATATATCCATTAAAAAATTACTTATAAAATATTCAAACTTTATAAATCCACTCGTTTGAAATTTGTAAGTCAAACTATTTATGACGTAAAAATTAAGAATTAAATGGGAAAAATGAAAATGTACATTTGAACCGTGAACTAACAAAATTCAAGAGTGGTCGTCCAATTCACCTGAATAAAGTCTGAAAAAGAGTTGTCTAAAATTGCAACAAATATTAAAGTGGGGATATTATTAAATATTTTAAAATTGGGTCGAAATTGCAAATCACTTTAAATTGTGGGTATCAAATTGCAATTAACCCTATAAATTCCTATGCCGAAAGCCCGTTTAGCTTTTTATCGGGAGTTCGTCCGCTTAAATTCATGTTCAACAATTGTTACAAACTTCTTCATCTCCCCGGTAAACTCTCTCTCCCTCTCTCTCTCTCTCGTTTGTCGCTCCTAAATTCGATATACCTTTCTCTGTGTGCACTGGATGATTACTTGTTGTTTCTTCTTCGTGTTGCCTCAATTTCTAGCTACTTTTGACCTCTTCTTAAATCTATGAACTAAAACTTTCCCGCTAATGTTTTTTTTTTTTGCAGTATCTGTAAACAAATGTTGATTTGTTTATTTATTTGAACAATTTCTTCATAGATTATCGATTAATCATTTTTCTTAGCTGTATTATGATTTCCGAATTAAAAAAACATAGGTTTGAGTTGTAGTTGCATTCGATCTTAGATTTTGCTTTGCCTTTCACAAACTAAATCCGCAATTGACGATTTAGCCAGTTTTTTATAGCGATTGTTCTTCTGTAAACCTTACTCAATAAATTACTTTCATGTCGTTTTAGTACTCGACCTAGTTGACTCGCAATTATTAATGTATTTGCTGCTATTTGTAGTTGTTATTTCGGTGAGAATTAAAAGTGACCTATTTCACAGTGGTGGCTGATAATGGATACCGGAGGCAATTCTTTGCCATCTGGGGCTGATGGGATCAAGCGGAAAGTAAGCTATTTCTACGACCCCGAGGTCGGGAATTATTACTACGGGCAAGGTCACCCGATGAAGCCTCACAGAATTCGCATGACGCATGCTCTCCTTGCACACTATGGATTGTTGCAGCATATGCACGTGCTCAAGCCAAATCCGGCTAGAGACAAAGATCTCTGCAGATTCCACGCGGATGATTACGTTTCCTTTTTGAGGAGCATCACACCGGAGACGCAACAGGAGCAGCTCAGACAGCTTAAGAGGTTTAATGTTGGTGAAGACTGTCCTGTATTCGATGGTCTCTACTCTTTCTGCCAGACTTATGCTGGCGGTTCAGTTGGTGGGGCAGTCAAGTTAAATCATGGACATTGCGATATAGCAGTGAATTGGGCTGGTGGGTTGCATCATGCTAAGAAATGCGAGGCTTCTGGTTTTTGCTATGTGAATGACATCGTGTTGGCTATCTTGGAACTTCTAAAAGTTCATGAGGTTGGTCTTACTTATGTGCCCAATTTTCTGTTTTGTAATTGTGGATTTCTTGGATTGCAGGAATCTGGGGCAGCATCTTACAAGAAAGATGTGTTATTGAGAATCTTCTGGTGTTTCTTGATGTTGCTACAGCTCGTCTCCACTAAAACTTGTCTTAGGAAGTTATTCTAATCATACCAAGTTAATCCTTCTTAGCATGAAGTGTTTCTTAGTCAATTGATTTTGATTTGAAAAAAGAACTTAACCATGAGGAAGGCTAATTATACCACAAAAATATGTTAACATTTGTGACTCTAATCTTTGATTTCGACCATGCTGAACAGATTGGGGTCCATTTTAAGTTTCTTTATAGAATTTTCTTCTGACAAATTTATGTCATGAATATAGCTGCCCAGATACATCTGGTGTTTCAGTTGTCAAAATTTGGTGGAGATATGGATGTTTCATTCTCTTAAGTCTTAAAATAATTAAATCTTCTTCTGTGCTGCATAACAATCGGGATTTGTGCTGCATTTTATTAGATGTTTGGAGCAAAGTAATTGGTACTGTATTCTGTACAACTGTACATTGACATTTTATTATTTTTTAATTTAATTCATTTCCTTTTTGCAGCGTGTTCTGTATGTAGACATTGATATTCACCATGGTGATGGAGTTGAGGAAGCATTTTACACTACAGACAGGGTGATGACTGTTTCCTTTCATAAGTTTGGAGATTATTTTCCTGGTACAGGTGATGTACGAGACATTGGATATGGGAAGGGAAAATATTACTCTCTTAATGTTCCCTTGGATGATGGGATAGATGATGAAAGCTATCAGTCTCTATTTAAGCCTATAATGGAAAAGGTTATGGAAATTTTTAAACCTGGTGCTGTAGTATTACAATGTGGTGCAGACTCTCTGTCTGGAGATCGGTTAGGATGCTTTAATCTCTCCATTAAAGGTCATGCTGAGTGCGTAAAGTTTATGAGATCATTCAACGTGCCTCTATTGTTGTTGGGTGGTGGTGGTTACACTATACGTAATGTTGCTCGTTGCTGGTGTTATGAGGTAAACCAATGTCCTAGCCAACTATCACTTTGAACCGAATAATCTGTCAGTTTCAATGTTTCATTTTTGTGCTGTTTCTGCAGAAAAGTTATCTAATAACTTAAATTTTATGAAAATAAACTCAACATTATGTGTAGGAATTAAGTATATAGCTGAGATCCATACATGCTAGTAGGATATCAGATGCCAAATTTTAGAACTGTCAATGCTATGAATCGCTTGAAAAATGAATATATATTCTTTCTTATGATTCAAAGCAAAGCTACAATTAGAAAACCCTACGAGAAGTGTGTTTCCTATAGACATCTGTGAACATACACTGTCAATTAGTGATGTGTCTCTCACTAAATGAAACATTAACGTAGAGGCCCACATCTTATTTTTCATGAAAAACGAGAAGGCTTTGACATTTCCTGTATGTATAATCTTTTCAATTTATGCTCCCCACCCCACCCCCTTCCCCAGTCTACTTGTGATGGTATTCTCTCTTACTTATGCTTGATGAATTTGATTTTACAGACAGGTGTAGCACTTGGTATTGAACTTGATGACAAGATGCCACAACATGAATATTATGAATATTTTGGCCCTGATTATACCCTGCATGTTGCTCCAAGCAACATGGAAAATAAGAACTCCCGTCATTTATTGGAAGAGATCAGATCAAAGCTTCTTGATAATCTCTCAAGGCTTCAGCATGCACCAAGTGTCCAGTTTCAGGAGCGCCCACCAGATAGTGAACTGCCACAGGTTAGTTTTGCATCCAATAGTTAGGTTTCTCATAATCATACGGCTTAAGCTAATCATACGGCATGCACCATTTATAATATGCCTAGGTTTTATTGGGCCAGTACTGAATAAGCTGCCTCTTCCAACACTATGTAACGCAGTCCTTGCTTTTTTGCATTGTCTTGCAATATCTTTGAGTCACTCTCGAGTCTCGACTGACATCAAAAATCTTATTCACTCAAACAGCAGGATACTTAATGATAAATTGATTCGACTTTTCAACTTTGTTGCTCCATGAACCCCTTATTTCCATCATTACCTTCAAATGCTACTATAAAGGATCTCAAGCAGCTCATTAGATTTATTATGCCAAGTAGGGATGGCAATCGGGTCGGGCGGGCACAGATATTGCCGAACCACTTCCGTACCCGCAAAAATGATCCCCGCCCGCGACCCGCGACGGGTAGGAGATTCCCACCATACCCGCGAACCCGCCACCCGACGGGTATCCGCCACCTGTCACCCGCGGACTACCCGCGGACCACCCGTGACCCGCGAAACCAAGCATTTCAAAAAACACGAAAATATCACTAACAAATTCATAAATCATAAAGTTCAAATCCACAATTCCACATTCAAATCCATAAAGTTCAAATCCACAAATCAATAACACAATGAAAATTCAAATCCACAAATCAACAACACTAAATGAAAGTTCAAATCCAATTTAACAACAATAAATGGGGAGATCAAGTTATATTATTCCAATTCAACGGTTGATATAGAGCAAGTTTCCTTGAACTCTTCTTCCTCATCTTGAAGACATGTCCAAAAACTTTCATTCTTTCCTTCACCTATGAAATAAATTACAAATTCACATTTGAAAATCCACAACTGAAATTCACAATAAAACGACTCCAACACGAAATTACAAATTCACAAATTTACAACAAATTCACAATTGAAACCACACAAACAGAAATTCACAACAAAAAATCACCAACACGAAATTACAAATTCACAAATTACAAATTCACAAATTACAATTGAAAATAAACAATCTGAAATTATCGAAAAAATAAATCAAATTGATGGATTGATATTTACAAACTGAAAATACAAACTGATACTGGATTTAGTATGAAGAGAGTGATGTGCTCTCACAATTCACATAATAAAAGTTTTAACCTTCGGAGACACCTCAAATTCCAAAATTAAAGTGCAGTACTAATTATTCTTACAAAGTGATGTGTAACAACATAGATTATACTTGATTGGGGACTACTGAGGGTTTATCTCATATAACTAAACAAAAGGCAAGACAAATCTCATTTCCCAAACCACACATACCAGCATCATATACGTCCCCAGATAAAACCAAAGAATGTATACTAGCACTTACGACAAGAACTAGAAATCAAACTCTGGACCAGACTAATTAAAAAGATATGTCAAGATAAAAACAAAGAAAAGTAGCATCTTAAACTCACAAGTGAAAATTCTGATAGCTAATCACTACACTAATAGAATGTAGACTGTCATAGCATCAAAATGTAGCTAATTAAGATGTCATTCTATCAAACACAACAAACAGTGCCAGCAACCAAGCATCATTCAAGCAGCTACACGCGTCCAGAAAGATAAGATGTCTAATAACATAAACGGAGACTCGATAGCTATCCATTGACTAGTAAATAGGATCATTAGAGCTAAGTCCGTATAATTTAATAGTGGATAGAAAGGTTGTGATTTGTTCTATCATTCAGTGTTAGGCAGCAGCAGACCAAATTCTGCTGTTATGACAGAAGAATTATTTACTCATACCCAAACCACCAAAACACAAAAAATTTGATTAATAAAATTTGAAGTACGGGTACCTAAGTCTAACGGCGGAGGCCGCTGTCGGGGTGCGGGCCCGACGGGAGAAGAATTGCAGCTCATCGTTGTGTCTCGGCAGTGGGCTTCGTGAGCGGGAGGTGGTGGAGACGGGAGGAGCGTGGCGTGGGAGGTTGGTGCGGGACTGGAGGAGGTGCGGGAGGTTGGTGGAGCCGGGAGGTTCAGGCGGCACGGGAGGAGGTGCGGCGGCGCAGGCGCAGCCCGGGTGGTGGTGCTGAACGGAGGCGTGCCGCATGGGTAGAGCGGCTAGAGCCGTGTGAGAGAGGTGAGAGAGAAGAAGAGCGGTGAAATGAAAGAGTGGGAAGTGGGAACTAGGGTTCCTAATTCCTATTTTCAAAATTTTGAAATTAATTAATTAATAAAATAAGTTATTAGATGGGAGGGTTTCACGGGTTCGTGGGTAATTCGTGGGTATTTTTGCGGGTATTTTCACGGGTACAATTCGCGGGTACACGGGTTTCGCGGGTACGGGTAGTGCCAAACCATTTCCGTACCCGCGAACTAAACGGGTACTAGTTTTAAACCACGAACATACCCACGGGTACGAAATGCCTACCAAACCCACGAATAATCGGGCGGATACCCGCGGGTTTCGGGTATCCGCGGGTCGATTGCCATCCCTATTGCCAAGTCACTTTCTGTGTCATTGCACGCTTTGCTAGACGTGTAACTTTCCAATTTATAATGGGTTAATTATGAAAACTATTGTAACTGATACGAATTTGACATAAAAGTTTATGTTTAGTCATTTTATGCGTCTATTAGATTATTGTATCTCTTGTTTTGTTTAGCAAGAAAACTGGAAAAAAATGAAAATATTCTTATATAACCTTTTCAGAAAATAAGGACAAGCAACTTTGTTTTATAAGAAAAAAGAAATTTAATTACTGACTTGCACCAAATAGTATACGCGTGTCGAGGAACTGAAAATTTCAATGAAAACCGTTGATAAAACATTTGCAAGTGTGACCTTCATCTATCCTCTAAACAGTTCAAATTTAAAGCTCTCAACCTTTGGAACTCTATTTGAACTGTTCTTAACATGTTTTGTATGCAGATGGAAGAAGATCATGATGGAGAGGATGAGAGATATGACCCCGACTCTGATATGGATATTGATGGCGAACGGTACGGTACATTGTTGTTATCTGTGCACTTCTTTGGAATATATATTCTTTCCTCTGAAGGCTTTTGAATATTTTTTCCTGCACAGGAGGTCTCAACCAGGCAGAGTGAAGAGTGAATTTCCTGAACCCGAACCAAAAGACATGGTAATTTTCCCTATTATAATTTATAGTTCTTGAAAGCAACTGTTGTAGTTTCAAAATCGTAGGACTTGGCAATGGTTTTCTATGTTTACCATGTTAGGCATCTCCACACAACTTTTGCTTTTCCTTAAAATTTGACAAAGTCTGCAGATCTTAGCATCATACCTATAAACCTAGTCTATAGCAATACCATCGTCCCAAATCACCATACATACAATTGCCAAATGAACTTATGAACGATAGTTTTATTCTTGATATCTTTGTATAAATAGATGTGGGGCGTTCCTATATACAAAATACTAAATAGCTAAATGCAATACATTGTAAAGGTTGATTTTTGAGTTCTCACTTTCATATTCTACAGAGCATATTGCTTATATGCAAATGGAAAACTCCATTTGCTCATTCATTGTTCTGAAGGGACGAATTTAAGTAGAAGTAAGCATTATGCTCTACTTAGACTAAAAACTAGAATAATATGGTTTGGTCAGCTTGCAAGATGTTTCTTCTTCATGTAGAAAATAGCTGAGAAATGTTACAAATTGCTGTAATTATCAATGAAAAGGTTGTCTGTTCCCCATGTAGAAAATGGCTGAGAAAATGTTACAAATTGCTGTTTAATTATTAATGCATGTTCTTGTCATTGATAGATGCATTGCTTTTCTTATTGTAGGATGACGTCAAAGAGGATGAGCCGAATAGGGAAGTTGACCTGAAATGCTCTGAACCCCTCGCCTAAAGTTATTGCACTACCTCCATACCATAGTAAGTTGTTTTGGTATAGAACATTTGAAATTCTCGATATGCTTCATAGCATAAATCTATAGACCACGTCGGGGATTCAGACATGAATTTGCATTAGGAGATCTGTATAACTAGGATTACTTGTAAATTTATGCAATTGCCAAGCATAGCAATCCTGTCGGTGATGGCATATGGTGCATGTGTCAGCCTTGAGCGGCTGAGGAAAAACATTTTGAGATAATGATTTTATGTTATTATTTTGCTTCCTTATTCCCGACTGTCGAGATTAACAGTGGAAATGATTAGGTGTCAATTTATGCGATCACGGAATTTATATGGAAAGATAGGAATGGGAGAGCACATCTGTGGCTTGTTTTGTGTTCTTTTTTTAGTACAAAAATTGCAAAAATGCATGGATGCTGTGGGATACCACAGCTGGTATTTTCTCGAAGATACAAGACATTTGATTTTCCTTTTTTCTTTGCGTAGTTTTTAAGGATGAGTTGCTAGAAGCCTATGAATATAGTAATTACTACTTCCTCCGTTCCCAAAATATGTTTCTCGGAATCTTCGTTGGAGTTTTAATAAAAGTTGTTGAATGTTTTGTGAGTGGAGTAAGAATCATATATTAGTGTAATGTTAAATTAATTAATAGTGAGTCATAGGTGGTAAATATGTAAATAAATGATATTGTTAATGGTAATAAGTAGGGATAATTAGGGATGTCAATCGGGCCAACCCGCTCGGGTTCGGGCTAACCCACTCGGGTTGTCGGGCTATTCGGTTCGGGCTATTCAGGTTGACATTTTTTTCGGGTTAGAAAAATTCAACCCTAACCCTAAACTCTCGGGTTTCGGGCTAACCCATCGGCCGAAAGCTTAAAATATATATATATATATATATATATATATATATATATATCAAATATTTTATATTAAGCGTTGGAGTAAAACAAATAATTGAAAAATAAATATAATACATTCCACAAGTTCTTTTTTAAAAATCTTATTATACTAACTTTGAATAGCAAACAATAAAAATTAAAAATAGTGCTCATAATTAAATTCTTTTTTCTAATATGCTTTAATATCCGCATTCCATGTAACTAAATGATCTCTAATAATATAATACAATTATAGCGGAATTAAAACTAATATCTAGAAAAATTTTAATAAGTTAATTCAATATAATACTATTTAAAATATATTACAATATCAAAATTAGAAAATAATGCTCACAACTAATTTTTTTTTTAATATATCTGAATATTCATATTCCATAATAGCTAATTCACTATTTTTTGTAACTTTTAACAACACTATGAATATCTTCTATAATTTCTTGTATAGTTGTAGGGATGTTAATCGGCCAACCCTTCAGATTCGGCTAACCCACTCGGGTTGTCGGGCTATTCGGTTCGGCTATTCGGGTTGACGTTTTTCGGGTTATAAAATCCAACCCTAACCTCTAATTTTATCGGTATTTCGCCACCATGTGTGAACGACCCATATTGACATCCCTAGGGATAATGGTGAGCTTACTACTGAAAGGAACTAATTGAATAACAAAGGGGGAAGCCCTAACCAATCAATTAAACAAAGCAGAAATGATCGAACATAAATGTGAAAGGTCATTACTGGTTTAACCGTGTAAGACAAGATAAAATGAAAAGCTCAGAAATCAATATGGCAATAAGATAAGGTAAATGAAAAGCTCATAAATCAAAATGGCAATGAATTAAACTAACGGTTAGAATAGAGAATGAAGGGTGTTGTCAAAAATCTATAATAAAGCATGAAGCATGTAACAAAAAATAATCATGCACGTATTATGTTAAATTAGTTGAAGAAGTATTTGTTTCATTTGGCTATGTTTCATAAAAAATCAATTTGAGATTGTAGAGTGATTAGAAGACATAAAATGATTGAATTTATAAAATTAAGAATACAAAATTAAAGTAATTCCACATAGTAAATCCCATACTAATTTTTATATACCTAAATCTATTTTTATATTTTTATTTTGATTTACATTACAACGGAGTATCTCTAAATTAAATTAAATTAAAAAGTTATTTAATTTGTTCAAATTAAATTAAATAAACTATTGGTGTTGTGGTTTGAATGATATTAATCTCAATAACGCCACCAATTAAAAGTGAAAATTTGGATGAGACTTAGAGAATACAAATATCATTTTATATAAGTTCCTATTTGGCTATGTTTCATAAATAATCAATGTGAGGTTGTAGAGTGATTAGAATGCATAAAATGAAGAATTTAGAAAATTAAGAGTAAAAAATTATACTAATTCCACATAGTAAATCCCATACTAATTTTTACATACCTAATCTATTTTTATATTTTAATTTTTATTTCCATCGCAACGGAGTATCTCTAAATTAAATTAAATTAAAAAAAAACTATTTAATTTGGTCAAATTAAATTAAATAAATTATTGATGTTGTAGTTTGAATGATATTAATAACAATCACTCCACCAATTAAAAGTAAAAATTTGGATTAGACTTAAAGAATAGAAATATTCTTTTATATAAGTTCTCATTTGGCCATATTTCATAAATTATTGATGTTGTAGTTTGAATGATATTAATATCAATCACTTCACCAATTAAAAGTGAAAATTTGGATGAGACTTATAGAATGGAAATATCTTTTTATATAAGTTCTCATTTGACTATATTTCATAAAAAATAATGTGAGATTATAGAGTGATTAGAAGCCATAAAATGAAGAATTTAGAAAATTAAGAATAAAAAATTATAGTAATTCCACATAGGATTAATGATCAATGTGATGTCTCTAATATGTTTTGCTATATAGAATTAATTAATTAATTAATTAATTAATAGATTAATAGATGGAGCGGACTATTTATTGCATTAAAATTGGAGTACTAATATATGTGATCTCTGCCTATTAGTAAGTTGATACCAAAAACACACATAAAAATCATACAGCAGACCCAAAACAAAATAGAAGTGTCGAGAATCAAACTTTACATATAAGGATTGCAAACAAATCAAATAATTTTGGTTCATTTCGATGTTCAAATTCAAAATTTTATGATTCGAATACAAATACTTTTTATTTAGATACAAATATGAAACTATAGTATTCTATTAAACATTTATATATGTATGCTAGTGTTACACCATGCTTTGCATGGGTAGCACCTTTTTATATAAGAAAAGTATTACATTATATAATAATTGATGATTTAAAAAAAATACTAAGAAACAATATAATATACGAATTTCCAGCATTTAAGAAGCAAGAATTCATAATTTCTAAGACCAAAATCACAATTGAATCACTTATCGCCCCACTAGCCGCACACCGCGCTGGGGTTATAAATTAATCAAATAATTCGTGTTCGATTCGATATACAAATTTACATTCGAAATTTTATAATTCTAATTTGAATACTAATATTCAATTCAAACTGATTAATATTCAAATACAAATATAAAACCATAATAATACTGGACTCAATTCTATTCGATTACACTAAAAGTAAGGGCCCGACCCCTATTTAAACTCAAAAAGATAGAACACAAAAAGTATAAGAATTCATTTATTACAAAAAAGAAAAAAGAAAAAAAGTTCCATCCAATTTTACATTTGCCACACCGACCAAAAAAAAAGAAACGAAAACAGTATGATAGTTGTTAAACATAAAGCCGGTGTGCTGCTGCGCTATACGCAAATGTGTATATTGTTTCATTTAGTTTTACTTTTTTTAATGAGATGGGTAATTCACTGCCATTATTTGATATGAATATTAGATAAATTTATATTCTTATATAATGTAACTATATTTGAAAAATTAAGTGTGGTAATTCGATCTAAAAATTAGTGGTGAGTTTCAATTGAGACATTTGACCTCAAAAATTCTCACTTCATGGCTAGATCATCTCCAATAAAATGCATATATATATATATATATATATATAGGTGTTGGGGCGGTCTCCTGTGCGTGACCATCCCTAATTAACTAATTAATTAATTAAATTAATTCTAATTAAAATTAATTAGTTTAATAAAATTTAATTGTAAATTAATAAATAATAATTTTGAATTAATATATCTTAATTTTGAATTAATAAAGCCTAATTATGAATTAATAAACCCTAATCGTGAATGAATAAACCCTAATTTTAAATTAATAAACCATAATTGTGAATTAATAAACCCTATTTGAAATTAATAAATCATAATTTTGAATTAATAAACCCTAATTATGAATTAATAAATCCTAACTTTGAACTTATAAATCCTAATTATGAATTAATAAACATTAATTATGAATTAATAAATTTTAATTTTGAATTAAAAATTATAATTAAAAATTAATAAATTTAATTATAAATTAACAAAATCTAATTATCCTTACTCATCATAATTAATATATAATTATTTTAACAAAAAACAAGGGTGAGCTCACGGTGAGGCGGAACTCACCTAAGTTTTTGTCTTAGGTGTTTATGGAGTAACTTTGAGTGTCACTTTTAAAATTAATGTGAGGGGAAGAAGAGTAGTTTTGATGAAAGCACGTTTGATGGAATTGAAGGACCACATTGTTGTGTTGTTATATCACGAAAGAAGCAACTCTCGCATTCATGCCCCCATAACTCCCACTCCCATCATTTATCACTTTTCCCTCTTACCCTCCAATGCTCCCAAAGTTTGTTCTTACATTTTTTTTCTTTATCTTCACCTTCGGTCACACTTCGACCACGTGTCTCTCTCTCTCTAGAGCACAAAAGACAATTACAGAATTAAGTATAGTTTATGACATGAATTTAGAAATCTTTTCTTAAAATGATTTGAATTTTTATTTACTTTTTAAAAATCTCAAAATTTGCAGTAAGTTCCAAAGGCGTGTGACCTATTATCTGAAATTGGAATGTCAATTATTTCACCGGTGCATGGAGTAATGCAATAAATTAGATCTTTATTTATTTATTTATTTATTTTACCACCTCTTTCATAAGGAAAATATCTGAAGTCGTTTATTGCATATTTCACCAGAGAATTCGACGAACTGATTTAGCTTTCCAACATCATATTATCGATTGCGGGGCCAAATTAAATTTTTCTTTGAATTTTTTTAAAAATAAATTAATGTTCAATTTATTTTTGAAAAAAGCTCCAAAGTTCGATTTTAAAGTATACTTAACCCATAAATAAATAAGAACATGTGGCGATGATCCCTGAGGGTACGTATACACTAGTTAGGCAAATTTAAAATTTTTCTTTTTACAAGATTGGACTGGCTACTATGGCAGTAACTGTCAGTTAATTAATGGTAGTTCAGTACTGCTGGTCAGTTTAAATAAGGGGAGTCTTGTTCAGTGTGATACCAGTTAGCAAATCTACTGACAACTAAGTCAGTTGGACTGATAACTGGTGTACTTGCAAAATTTGATGGTTATGTTTTTGCTTTTACTGAAAACTCAAACTGGTGTAAAACTCTTAGTCAAATATTGGCTTAATCAGTTTTCACTTTTATCTCTTTAGTATCAAACTGATACTGATAGAGTATTTCAAAACAATATTGTGCTACTATGTGCTGGTAATGTCAGTTCAATAACATGCAATGTGAATGCGATACTGAAAGTAAAGAACTGAATGTAAACAACACTTGGTCTTTACATGGTTCGGAAAGATCAACTCCTATATCCACGGACTGATTGCTCAGTCAATCAACTAACTGAGATTTTATCTTGTTTACGGGTACACGATATAAACCTAGATATAGACTTAATCTTTCTATATCCCGTCAAACTTGGCGTTCCTCCTACGCTTACTGGTACTAGGAAATCTCTGACTGCTTACGGATACAGTCGACTTAACTTCCTACTTACAGGTGTAAGATAACCAAGTTTTCAGCAACTAACACTTCGTTGCTTATTTGTCCAAACTTCTACTTAAACTGGGGGGTTTTGAGTACAGGGTTTTTCAACTAAAAGATGAGTTGTCATAGGCGACAAACTCAATATGTCTAGGCTTGAGATGTACAAGGTAGATATCCTAGACTTAAAAGAGTGTATACTAAAACCTTGAGCTGATAGATATATTTGAGCTCTAAAGGTTTACTGATAACACAGTAAACTCATTTCTTCGAAAATGCTGGGTAAAAGATATTGCTATGTGAGCTTTGATTGCTTGAAATAATTCGAATGCGCAACGTCTCTGTAACCTTCAAATGTTGCATTCTGCACGTATTTATAGAATGAACGAATGAATATGCCGTTGGAGTGAGCACCAATCACATCCATTCTATTTGTCGTTTGAATTCTTCATGTTTGAAACCTCGCATGTCTTTGTCAGGGTCTACATCATCATACACTGTAGCTCTGCAACTCTTAAAATGTAATCTGGCATTTCAAGATCTTCTGCAGATATGCTACGACACGTGGTGAGTCAAATACTCAAGGCTTAAATATCTCTATGTTTCTTCAGTTGAGTTGACAACGTGTTTTATCAGTACGTTGACTTCAGGTTGGACAAGTCGAGACTGTTCTGTCTTTTATCAGCAGTTTGTACTCATTCTTTTATCAGTTTGTGAACCTAAGTCAATATGACGCTTTTAGCTTTGACATAGAAATAACCAACTTTGACTTTTCATCAGTCATCTTTAACTTGGTACAACCAGCTTTAACTACTTGTCACCAACTTTGACTATTGATCAATAACTTTGACTTCTGGTAACCAACTTTGACTTGCATTAGCCAGCTTTGGCTATACAGCTGCTAGGATGACACTTAGTCATATTTTGACTTCTTTACTTTCAGTAGCACCGAGTCTTCAGTCTTCGATCTTTAGTTTTCCGACGTCAGTCTTCAATGTTGGACTTCACTATTAAGTAGCTCTGTTCATTAGCATCGTTGTACATCCGTCTTTAGTTTTCAATCCGTCTGACTTCAATTTTCAGTACACAATCTTCAGTTAGTGCTTCTCTTTAGTTGCATTGGTACTAATACCTCTATCAGTACGATTGACTTCAATACTGTTTGAACTTCATCAATCTTGGACCTGTCTAAACTGAAAGTTCTTCTGTTGAAACTTGTAACTAAAAATGCTAACTCCACAATATGTGAGTAGCACTATGTTACACCAGTATGCAATCATCAATATATTTTGAAATCTAATAAAAATACACAATTAAGACATAATTTTTTTCAACATGTGAAACATAATGATCATGATTGCCACTAATCCGTCTAAGTTGACAGTTTGAATTTGATAGGAGCGACAATAGTACTATCTATGGACCAAATGCTTGTGACATATGTCATTTGAGATCAAGATGACCCAATAATTAAAAAGCTTAAATGATGCATATATGCTCATCCTATATCTAATTATAGTTGAATAATTAACCCCCATAAAAAAACGAGGGGCAATTGCAATTTGTGGTAATAAGCCATGTCTAAGAATGATGATTAGAACCTCTTCATAAGAAGACAAAACCTTGTCGATTGAATGATTTGGTTTGGAAACGTTGCAGTAAAGACGGCTATCTATTCTTCAGTGAGTGACGTGGATATCCACAAAATTTCTTCTTGTTCTATTAATGAGTAAAATTAATGTTGGTCGAAAATATCAATTCCATCTTTCACAATGAAAAAATGGCATCTATTCTCGTCAAATTTGAAGATCGAATCGCTTATAGGTTACCCTCCCTTGTTATGTAGATACTTTTCTTGTTGAATGAGGGCTAGTCTTTTGGTACCGCAATATATATTTATATATATATATATATAAGAGATGGATCAGGTAGAAAAGGATAATTTGGTAAGAAATGAGAATTAATTTGGGCCTTTGATTCGTTGGATTAATAGTTGAGATTTAATTTCGGTTGTGCTATAGTTTTGTGTTTTGTGTGCTACGTGCATTATTGTGCAGCACTAGAACCCTTCTTGTGCTACACTGCAGTGAAAGATGTGTTAAACTAATATATTTAGTATTTGTGCTACGAAGAGATGGAATATGTGCTAAACTAACAAATGCAAAAAAAGTAATTCTGATTGCGCTACACAAATATGAAAGATATAAAACTACTATATATATAAAAAATATTTTATTTAATATTATTGGGAACATTTTGTAGGCGTATGATTTAAACATGTTCAAATTTGCACAATGAATCAACTCACTTCTTTCACAAAAATTTCAAAAATTACATATATTATATTTGTAACACATCGAATTCGAATCACCAATTTGAGGAAATGCATTAATGACGCTTTCTCTATCAACACAAGTGAAAGAAAATGACGGAGAACTAAATACCCCTCCACCAAATCCTATCACTATAAAACTTAATGGGTGCCCAACTTATATACCCAATTTTTAAAAATTAAGTACACCCCATATCCAACCTAAAAATTAACTACACCTCATACCCAAACCTATTAAAAAACTATATTTTTGTTCAAAAACAGTCAAAATTTGCAGAAATTTGCAGACGTCTTCGACGTCTTCTCACATGGAATCTGATTCCCTTTTTTTCTGTGCTAACATTAACGCCTCTTGACAACTGACAACCCACATTCACACATTCACAACCATTTCACATTTTTCTTCGTCAAAAAATTTGAAACACTCTTGTGAATTTCGATTTCCAGATTTCAGATTGTGAATTTCTATTTCAGATTTCTTCTCGCAATTTTCTTCATTTCAATTCTCATTCTCATTCCCGTGTGAATTTCGATTTCTATTTCCATTCTCATTCTCATTCCATTCTCATTCCGTGAATTTGAAAGATAAGACACCGTGAAGAACAAGAGGTAATTCTCTCATTTAGGCCAAAATCATACATGTTTATTGTTGTTTCAAAAATTGAAGTTTCGGTCGGAGAATTCGTTGTTTCGGTCGACCGAGACAGCAATTTCGACAAAACTTCATTTTCGATCGAAACAACAAATTAATTCAAGAAATGAATTAATTTGTTGTTCCGATCGACCAATGAAGTTTCCGGTCTAGGAAGGCTTCTTGAATTAATTTGTTGTTTCCTTCGAAAATTGAAGTTTCGGTTGAGAATTTATGTTTCCGGTCAAAAATTTATGTTTTCGGTCAATGATTTATGTTTCCGGTCAAAAATTTATGTTTCCGACCGGAGAGAGAGTTCGTCGACCGGAGAGATGTTTTTATCGACCGGAGACTTGCCTTAGTCGATCGGAGATATGTTTTACATGAAATTCTCAACTTTTTGTCTCCGATTGACCGAGACATGTGAAATGACCGAAAACTAGGCAAAACGTGACATTGTCGACTTTGTTTGTTTTTTCGATCGGAGAGAGTTATGTTTCAATTTTAATAATTTCATTGAATTCTTTGTTCTATATTTCAGGTTTGGCAACCGGAGAAGAAAATAATTTTAGAAGATTTATACCAGAAACACAATTCTAAACGGTAACTTAGATTTTACAATTGGAATTACATTATTCATGTCGCAAGATGTTTGTTTGTTTTTAATTGATTTATTGAGATATTATACGACGCAGTGTCAACCTAATGCTCAATACCACTTTTACGGACCAGTCTGGGCACTATATGCTTGGTCACTCGAGATCATACCAGGCTTGGGAAGTATAGCTGGGACGTCATCAATCCCACAACAGTGTCCGAGAGTGTTGAGGTGGAAGTTCAAGAGTAGCTCTCACCGCAGACTTCTACGTCTCTCTTTTTGAGCAAGAGGTACCGAGTTTTATTATAATTTTAAATCATGTATGAGGTATTGTATTTATTAGAATATTAAATAACATCTTTCAATTTATTGTAGGTCGATTATCATCTCACATCGATCGAGCCCGACTCATTCGAGGTTAGCACCGCCATCTTGGGTGTCTGCCTCACACCCTCTCCACTCGGTGTGAATTTTGTTATACCGTCAAATCCTTTGAGGAGGGACGGCACGCTCCCTTCTCGTCGTGGTGTGTCTCATCCGGTGGATGAGCCTCGACGTAGACGCCGAGTTCGGGAGGCTCCACGCTTTGTTGAGGATCCCGATCTTCGTGGTCTCCATCGAGCGAGCCTCGAGCCTTCACCGATACCCGGCCGAGAGGACATCGTCGGTTGGGTTCGTTGAGGTTCCGTTGTTGATGAGCTGCGCCGCCATATGTGGATAGCCGTCCATCTGTTGAGAGACGGGATACGGGAAGACATACCAGGGAGGCAGCTTCATCGAGCAGTGGTGGTGAGCACCCACGGCGTCTTAGTTCCGTCGATCGTCGTTGGATCCAGGAATCTATCCGGGAATCTATCCGGGAGGGGGAGGACAGAGCAGTGCAACGCATCGAGAGGTCTATCGAAGACAAATTTATTCCAAAGATAAAGAAGTGGTTTGAAAACCTCTTAGAGAAGACTCGATGTGGTTGCACACATAGGGATGATACGGCTACACATGCACCTCATGTCCCACGTCATCCGGCGACGGCGACGAGAGGTGAAGATCGAGACCACATCACCGCCCGATCCGGATGTCCCTCGAGGCGGTGGACATATTGAGCCGGTGAGGCAAAGACCGCATCGCCCAGTGATACCCTCCCGCTACTCTCACGGATCCATGGTACCAGTCCGGAACTACATCTCATCATTCCATGATGGACTGGACCTATTTAGTGATCGGCGCCTCGGGACGTCGTGAGGCGACTTTCGAGCCCGTCAGCACAGTTGGAGCAACAGTAACTATTAAGTCTCATATTTGCGCTTTATAATATTTCATTATATTTGTTATGTTTTCATTTTCTAAATTAAATGTTTGTAGTTCGGGATCCGGAGAGGTGAACGGGCACGGAGACCTTCGGCTGTAATGAGGTCACCATACGTGAATAACCCGATGCCACGTCCATTATCCGGTGATATAGTAATAAATTACCAGCGTTTCTTGAACACAAATAAGGCAATGGTGGTTGTTCGGGGTACTGAACGACAAGTCCAGGTTGCATTTTTCGTGAATATCGAAATGCTAGAGAGACGTTTTGATGTTCGGGTACGTTTTTATACAATATGCTTCATTTTTTTTTAAGTACATCTACTTATATTGATATGTATCCCTAAAATAATTTTGTAGGTCGTCGATCTATTCATGGTGTATTTGAGGATGAGACTCGATGCCGGGATCGACGTATTGGATGGGGTGGATTATCAAAACACAATCATCCTCGATCTTCGGTTTTTCGTAAGTCTTTAATACAATCAATATATAGTATATATGTGTAGTATCTCTAATTACTTAATTTTCAATGTTGAATAGATGTTTCTGCAAAATTCATGGTCCGAGGTACACGCAACGCTTTCGTCCTACATTCAAGACCCGCGTGAGGCACCATTGATCATGACCCCTGAGAGCATTGCTTCTACATGGCAGCCACCAGCGCATTGGATAGCAGTTGTCCTCGGCATGACGGGTTATACATCATGGTTACGTGCCACGCAGGTAACCTTATTTAATACAATAAATATTAATTTATCTAAATGGTTACGTGTCCTTGTTTATTTTATCTAAATATTAATTTTTATAGATCATCATCCCTTGCGTCATCGAGCGGCGTTTCGCGATAGTACGCGTGGATATGCACTCTGGTCATTGCGTGCTGTTTGACTCGCGTATTTGGCGGATGGACCAGGATCAAGTGGATGCGAGGATGATGGACTTCGTGTGCCTGACTAGATTATTGCGGTCGTTTCTTCTCTTCACTAGATGGTTCGAGGCTAACTCCCACCAGATACCACCATGGAATAATGATGCGATTATTACACGAGCTGCCTCTTCAGAGGTATTTGACCAGGAAGACGATTTCAGTGATGGTCCATTTGCGTGCATGACTGTGGAACGTCTTATTTCTGGTTCACCGAGCATCGAATGGGGTACGTCTAATGTTGTAGCATATAGACATAAAGTAGGTGGAAATATATATGAGATATGTGATCCATATAAGAAGCCGAGAGGAAGAGGAAGAGGTAGAAATTAGCATGTACTATGTAATGATTTTATTTATTTTATCTCATGTAATAGATTCTTAGTTACATTATCTTATCGACAATGGATTAATTTTAATATGATCTTTAACTTCAATTTCAATTTCAATTCCAATTCCAATTCCAATTTCAATTCAATTCAATTCAATTCACACTACAAAAAAATGGATGTTCATATTGGTATGTATTGGTATATTGGATGCAAATGGATGTTCATATTATTTATCGAATATTTGATTATACGATAGTTATTAATCCTCGTGACAACAACTTAGTATTTAACTCGAAGCTAAGATCGTTGAATGAATTTGTGTGCTGTTTTAATTTTTTGTTTGTTGATATTGGTAATATCGGCCGTTGGATTAACGGGTTGAATGATCATTAATACTGTGTCGCCACGTGGTAGTGCGTGTTTGGCCATCCGCGTTTATCTATTACTCCCCACCGCTTATGTGTGCGGAAATATTTTTGTTTCACATAGTTTATAAAGAATTAATTAGAATCGTTGTAGGAAAATCGCTATCCATATTACACTAGTTCATTATAAACCTTTGTTTTTGAAGAATCATAGCTCAATGAAATAAGTATTACATAACCTGTAAAAATGAAACAGACGTTATTCGAGTTAAATTTATTTTTTTACTAGAATAAACTACAATGAGATTTGGCATATTGACTGTCCATTGGACTTGAGCTGTCTCCTTCAACGGAAATGTTCTTCTTCTTCGCCCTCTCCCCATCTACATCTCATCGATCAAGAACAAGATATCGAAAACGTAAATCTCAAACTAAACATAAATCTTAGGACTCCAGTTTAAGTCAATGTTAGGTGAATACGTTAAACATACACTTTAACCTATAAAGCAAACGAGCGCAATCTGATAAGATAGTCTATCAGAGAAATGAACAAAACTGGTCTCCAAAACAGGGGGCAGAAGGGAAACAGAATCAGCACTAACATGCATCCGTCGATGTAGATAAAATAAGCAACGGAAACCACATACTAGCACTCCATTAGTACTAAAAACTCTGTGAAGATCAAAGTTTTTCACCGCTATTCAAACAAACAAACGTACCAAAAAATAAAATGGAACTGAAAAAAAAATAGGGCAGAGAAGGAACCTTTACCTCGATTTCAAATGATGGAAACGATCAGAAATTGTATAAGAAACACAACCACAAAATAGAGAAAGAAGCAATGTAAGAGCGACAGCAATCACAATCATCCTGAAATTGGACTTCATCGCTCAAGCTTTTTTTTTTTTTTTTTTGATAAAAGATTAATGTTTTAGTTAGTGAGATATATATGTGTTATGACGGATTGTTGATGTTTAGCGATGGATTTTTCCGTCGCTGTTAGCGTGTTTTTTTGTAGTGTCAATTCAATTCAATTCAATTTGATTAAGTTAAAATAATAATAATGTTAATAATATCTTTACATGAATGTTTTCTTTCATTACAATGTCACTGTCTCGGATAAGTAAGGACACTTCCGACGCGATGAGATTCATTACCACACAAGCTACATGTCCGTAGTGCACGACTTCTACTACTCGATCCCACTTACATTGGATGACGATATCGACCCACTTTGGGCGCCCACTGACGGACTCTATTAGGAGGCATAACGTAATTCCAAAGAACATCCGGAGGAACAGTCCAACTAGATCGTGGTGAACAGATTGATCCGATACGAGTATGCTTGCTAGCTTTGCGAATGGTAGTACTCCCCCACATAGTTAGATATATGGTGACCTTTATGACTAAAAAATTTATATAATCAATTATATGTAAGTGAAATCAATTTGATCAAAAAATTAACATAATTAAACTTAAATTGCACCATATAGTCAATGATGACATGAGAACACGGTATCATATCCATGTCCCACTCCAAACACGCACACGATTGCGTATTGAGATTGACTCTGAATGTTTTGCTTCCGTGCTTGACTTTGAAAGTGGAGTCTGATGAGGGCACTACATCGTATCTGCGTGATAGTTCCATTGATACCATCATCTTACGCGTTGCTTCAGGGGTCAATTCAGCCGCGTACCTCTTTGCTGCTTCATGTCTCTCATCGAACCATTTTTCTGTAATGTGACGGATTGCCTCAATCATTGAGCAAATTGGCAATCGTCTTAGCCCACAATATTCGAGAATTGAATGATTCGGCAATGTTCGATGTCATAAAACTGTAGCGCCTAACGGGGCACTGTGATCTAGCCCACTTCTGCACTCCAACCTCCACCAACTTGGTATATGCGCCACTACCATCGGCCTTCACGAGAGACTTTAACATAGCCATCGCTTTTTCAAAGTGTGCATCTTGGTACGCATAAGCGGCTTTCAAATAACTGCGGATGGTTGCCCAAACGGGTGATTTTTTCAGCGAGATGGTAGTAGCATAATCCGTGTGTTGCATCGGGTGACACACTGACCGCGCTCATTATATTGACATGGGCATCTCAAACAATCAACATCTCGGATTTGATCCATAAGCGACTTGTAGTCGAGACGAAACCAAGTCCATGAGACATCATTCTCGATCGGACCAATTCCATAAGCTAATGGAAAACTTGCTCGTTGTCGTCCTTTGTCACGGCAACGAATAATATGCCTTTATTGCGCCCTTCAAGTGCGTCGTCGACTACAATCACGGGTCGGAGGCACAATGTGTACGCCAACTGCATGAACCGAGCGCGACAAAGAGGTGACGGAACCGACCATCCGATCCAATATCCAAGTCGATCCATCGAACCGGATTGCTCATCCGTAACATATGCGATAACTAGGTAGTAGCTGAAATGATTCTTCATGTCCACCGATATCATCTCGATCGCCTATTACGGGCTCGCATTGCTACATCGTATGTAACGTGTACACCGTACTCTCCGCAAATCAGCCATAATGGACCTCGGCTTTAGCACTTCACCGTCTTCGCGTATTTTTCGTGATATGTATGCTGCAATTACACGGGCATTAACCTTCCTTACTCCGATATTCACTAGGTTCTGTGCACAAGTATGTATAGCATCAAACTTGCGACAAACCAAAATCCACCTTCTGCGATGCACGTAGTAGAAAAGGACACCGATTATGATATCGACATTTGAATGTAATCCTCGAATTATCGGATCGAGGAATAACAAATTCTACTCGACGTTCCAAATGCCACAGCCCCACGGATATCTTCAGTTCACCCTTGCTGTCGAAGATGGAACCTTCGCTCAGCTCATTGGGGTCTGGAACCGAGTCCAGAGGACGAGCAAAGAGATTAACTGAAGCATCATGAGGAATAACGAGGACTAGCCGCTTGCTCATCTCCTCAACTTCTTCCGGCTCTAGGCTCCTACGTGCTCTTGCGTGTTACTCGCATAATCGTAGATGAAGCTTCCCGAATCCACCCTCTCGACGGATCCATGCGTCAAACTCTACAAATGAGCCATAGCTCACCAAAGCGAACTCGCGATCTTCTTCCTCTTCATCCGACTGCTTCATCTTCTTCTTCTTCAACGTAGTCGTCGTCATCGCCGTCCTCAACAAGTGTATCACCGTTGTGGTTGCGGCATATGTTGGGAAACGTAATTCTGGATGGATCCATGTGTTGCGGCATATATTGAGATGTATCGAGATCAAACCAATCGATGATGTAAATTGTTGTGTCAACGACGCATCGAACGATATGTGTTGGGAAGTGTAGTCATATGTTGACGAGGATTGTATCTCAAACGAAGGTCTATATAGTTCTTGCTCCGATTGGGATGTGTCGGCATCGTGAGTCACATAGACTCGCTTGGGCATCATGAGCCAATCGAAAAGTTGATCATCATTACTCAAAAGTAATTTGATAATTCTACCACCCGAGATCTCGATAGATAATGCAGGTTGGTAGGTTGTAATCAACGAATTTGTCGACATAATTTGATCAATCATCTCTATGAACTCCGAGATAATTACATTGTCCATTCGAACAAAGGCATTTGACTGATACCCGCCAATGTAACATAAAGAAGGATCCCAGTGCCCTCCATATCTAACAATAATGTTCTTCCATCCCGACATCTATAACAACAACAAGATTACATTAACAGAAATATACAGTCTTAATATGATTTTTCTAATGTATAAAACAAATATACATTCTTAATGTTTAGACTAAAATTATCGCTACAATAAGAAAAAAATAGCAATCTAATCAAAGTCTAATTAAATAATTAAAGTCTCTACTATAAATAATTAAAGTCTCTTACAATAAATTAATTAAAAGGGGATTTATCTAAACGAATTATCCAATAATTACAAATTGCAGAAACAGTTGAATTATCTAAACAAAATAAACAAAATAAATCTAAACAAAATTAACAATAATACTAAACAAAATAAACATAATAAATCTAAAAAAATTTAACAATAATAAATCTAAACAAAACTAACAATAATAAATCTAAACAACATAAATATCATAAACAATAATAATTAACGCATGAATTAATTAGTCATTTACATTATAATTAATTACTATATTCATCCTAATTGAAAAGACTTAATTTCTTAAAACTAAGATAACTGCACTAAAATTATCCTAATTGAAAAAACTTAATTTCTTAAAACTAAGATAACTTAAGAAAAAAATAGCAATCTAATCAAAGTCTAATTAAATAATTAAAGTCTCAACTATAAATAATTAAAGTCTCTTACAATAAATTAATTAAAAAGGGACTAATCTAAACGAATTATGTCATGTGAATCTAAACTAATTATCCAATAATTATATCCAATTATCTAAACGAACTATACAATAATTATAAATAGCAGAAACAATCGAATTATCTAAACAAATTAACAAAATAAATCTAAAAAAAATTAATAATAATAAATGTAAACATAATTAAGGATCAATTAATTAGTCATTTACATCATAATTAATTACTATATTGAAAAGTAATTTATTTTAATTATAATTGCATATAAATTTTACATCAACATAAACTGTAATGTTATTTTATTTAGGTCTCATCAATAAGATCTTCTCGCTAAACATGTATTTTCATAAGTTCACGTTCTTGCTTAAAGCTAATAACATCAATTTTAAAACTAAGGAAAGCAATAATACTAAACAAAATTAACAATAATATGTATTTAAAACTAAGATCTTCTCGCTAAACATGTATTTAATATTTTATTTATTTATTGAAATGTAAACTATAATTCTTAACTAATACTCGATCGTCCATGTTGAATCTTAAAAACTAAATCTAAACAAAATTAACAATAATAAATCTAAATCTAAATTAACAATAATACTAAACAAAATTAACAATAATAAATCTAAATCAAAATTTAATCAACCTAAACACATAAAAATTTCTAAATCAAAATTTAATCAACCTAAACAAATCAAAATTCAATAACTTACTTGTTGAGAGATAACTGGATCTGGATTGAAGAAATGAATTTGAAAATGTTGAATATAAAACCGAAATGGGTAATTTGAATGCTAAAAGGATCGAGAGCAAATTTTGAATGCTAAAACCGAAATGCTTGGATTTGTGATATATGATCGATCGGTTGTAGTATTTATGGAGAGAGAATTGTAAAAAATTCAAAATTGAATTATTGGTGGTCAGTAGTATTTATTGTAAGCATTTGCTTTTTTGCAGTCGTATTTCTCTTATTTTTCAGTCTTTTTTCCAGAATTCAAAATTGAATTATTGATGGTCAGTAGTATTTATTGTAAGCTTTTGCTTTTTTGCAGTAGTATTTCTCTTATTTTTCAGTCTTTTTTCCAGAGATTCCTCTGTTTTGAATTTGCTTTCCTTAATTTAAAGTGGAATTATATCATAAGTTCATTTAAAATTAATTTCTAAAACAAAAAAGCTCTCTCTCCGGTCGCCAGTTTGATGTCTCCGGTCGACATTTTCTTGTTTCCGATCGACCGGAGACATCAATTAATAATTAGTATTAAATTCATTTGATAATTCGAAGATTCCGATCGAAAATAGGCTCAATTCATTTGATAATTCAAGATTCCTACGATCATGATTAAATAAGTTGTTTTTATACTATAATTCTTGATAATCCTTGTTTCCTATCGAATTTTTCAAGATTCCGTCGACCGAAACATGATTAATTGTTGTTTTTATAATTTATAATTCCTACGATAGGAATCTTCGTTAATTAAGTTGTTTTTATAATTTATAATTCTCGATTCCTCGATTTTTATTCCTTTTGTTAATTTATATATTTATATAACTACCGATTCCTCGATATATTTAGCATATGTGCGAAATTATTTTGTTTATTTATATAGTTTTAATTAAATCATTGAATCATATTTTTTTTAAATAAAATATAATTGAATGCCGCAATTAATTAACACATTCACATAGCTGATTCCGGTCGATAATCCTTGTTTCCTATCGAATCGGAGACCTCAATTAATAATTAGTATTCAATTCATTAGATTTATCCTTGTTTCCGGTCGAAAAAAGCTGATTCCGGTCGACCAATTTGATGTTTCCGGTCGACCGGAAACATTATTAATTAAAATGGGAAATTTTTTCATTATTAAACATGAAAATCGAATATTCCGGTCGACAATTCCTTGATTCAAGTCGACCGGAATCAAGGAATTGTCGACCGGAATTTTCGATTTTCATGTTTAAAAAAAACATAAATGAATTAAAAATTAATTAACACCTAAAAATCGAAAATTCCGGTCGACAATTCCTTTTAAAAAAAACATGATTCAGTGATTTAATTATATTTTTTCATGATTTTCTCACACTTTTTCTCTATAACTATAAAGTAATTTAAAGAATAACTGATTATAATTTCGAAATCATTTATCTGATTCACGTGTTGTCAACAAACATAAATATTACTGATTCACATGTTAACGGACAAAAACATTACTGTTTGGTCAGTGGCAAATCATTTCACTGACGAAACTGCACTAGATATATATTAAAAAATATAAATGGGTATGTGGTATATTCATTTTGGAAAATGGGTATGAGCTGTACACACTTTTACAAATGTGTGTAGTTTGATATATTTACCCAAACTTAATATTGAGGTATAATCGAAGGTAAACTAGGTTAGAATCTACGTCCCCAAAATTTTCAAACAAATTATTTTATCCACAAAGATTAATATGATTGACGACTTAACCTCTCCCAAATTCAATTCTTTTGAAAGTTTATCAGCTGCTCCCAATCATGATTTGAAGTCTATTTTATCTCAATGTTTAAGTGAGATAAAATTCTATTTAAAGATAATGTGGTCCGGAAAATGGAAAGTTATCATTTCAATATTTGATCTAATTTCAATTTCAACATAACCTTTAAAACGTTGCAAATAAGGGCATAATTTTTCAATTTGGTGCAACGCCAAAAGATTTCGACTGCTCCAGACTTTAAATAAATCGAATAAAAACAGTTAAATAAATCGAATAATACTGTTTTTAAAAGATTCATAGAAAACATTTTAACATATAAATCAATGTCTTAATACTTATCTGACAGCGACAGATTTCGACATCCACGGCTCTCCTAATCAATATTAAAAGGTAGTATCCCGCCGAAAGTCGTGGCATTCTTGCTGACAATTTAACCAAGTACACAGACACACAAAGACAAACACAATTTGCCGAATATATAGCTATGATTTGGAATGTAGGTTGGTAGCGTAAGACCTTAAGAAACTTGCTCGACAAACAACCATCATCTTACCAATAATTAATAAAATGTGCTCAATAAATTTGTAATATTCCCGAGTAAATTGTTAGGTAGCCACAATCTGTTTTTCCCTGTCTCTCCTTCTCTAATCGTATTTTCCAATAATGTCATAAGTTTATATATTGTAGCTAATTAAGGTAGCAACCAACAATTCCATGCCCATTAGTATTACAATGAGGTGTTTAGTATTTGCAGAATATATGTGAGTATCAATATTTGAAACACACACACACATACATATATATAGCTTACATTTTTATTTTTATTTTTGTAATTGAGTAACTTTAAACTTTCGTTTAGTTTATTTGGGTGCATGAGTTTGCAATTGCGACCTGAAACTTGAATTTTATTGAATTGAGTTTTCAAATTTTTTTAACATTATATCTTAGTAACAGAACCACGAAAACTGTATAACCTAGCTACTTAATCGTTGAGTCACCGTAGTTGATTCAGTAACATTCTCATTGGACTCAGGTGTGGGGACTTCATGAGAGAGAGATTTATCCTTTTGGAGAAAAAAACTCTATAACATTAATTGTGAATAATTTTGGCGTCGCTTAGCTATTCCAACTGTTTTTGACTTGTGCCAAGGTAATTAACAAGGCCTATTTATTGAAAAGCTAGCTATTTAGGCCATTAAGGTGGTGTTTACTTTGCATGATTAGCATTTTGAAGGATTGACTATTTGATGGATTAAATGTATGATAAGATAATTTTTATCTATCAATCCTTTGTTTACTACAAAGGATTAGTGAATGATTAAGATTGAGATAAATAATTCTCCCTTTATTTGGATGATTATTTCAATCCTACCTATATTGATTGGATTAATATTAATGAAGAATAATTCAAAATGATTAAAATAATCACGGGCTTTGGGATATTCTCAAATATTAATTCTTAAAAGTAAACACTTGATTAGGTTGGATTAATTTTATCTATCCAACCTAATCATGCAAAGTAAACACACCATAAAAAAGTGCAGCACCATTAGATTCATTGATCATATGAGTATACAATTGCTCAAATTTATTTGAAAAACTAGTCTTGAATTATTGTATTTGATATTGTTACCCATCGAGTCGAACTTTAGTAAAATTAAACACGAGTAAAGCTTAAGCTATTATTTCTCTCCAGTTATTGAGCTAGAATTGGAATCGGACCATTAAACTTTTTAGAATGTAAAATTGCATATTTTAGATCTCTACTTTTAATTTAATTTGCAATTACAATATCACTTTCAAAATGTCAAATATATATTCAAGCTTTTGATTTTCACAAAAACTTGTGTGCGCGGTCTCACGCTGCGCGCACAAGTTTTGTGTGTATTGTTTTATTATTTTGTATTTTATTTATTAATTCATAATTAGGGTTTATTAATTCAAAGTTAGGGTTTATTAATTCATAATTAGAGTTTATTATTTTCAATTAGGGTTTATTAATTAAAAATTAGGATTTATTATTCAAAATTAAGGTTTATTAATTCTAAAATTAGAGTTTATTAATTCAAAATTAGGGTTTATTAATTCAAAATAGGGTTTATTAATTCAAAATTAGGGTTTATTAATTCAAAATTATGGTTTATTATCCACAATTAGAGTTTATTAATTCAAAATTAAAGTTTATTATTCACAATTAGGGTTTATTAATTCAAAATTAAGATATATTAATTCAAAATTATTATTTATTAATTTACAATTAAAGTTTATTAAACTAATTAATTTTAATTAGAATTAATTTAAACTAATTAATTAATTAATTAGGATTACTTAATTAACTAATTAATTAGGATTAATTAATTAATTTTTTGCAACTGGGGTCATCACCCAATGTTTACGCTGCCAATTGAAAATCGGACGTGATTATCTTTTTAATCCCACATAATTTTTGTTTTTGACACACTATTTTTAAATCTCAGTGTATTTCTAATGCGATCATATATATGTACAATTTTCTTTCACTCAAAAAGAAGTATACTTATATGATCGGATAAGCCCACTCCTAGCTAATCATACAATGAGTGCAAAATAAATCTTGCGTCATATATAAAATTCATATATAACTGATTGTTGTCTGATTCTCTATCATCCTTTTTGGTAGAATTACTCCAAATAAATAAATAATTGGAGATAGAAGCATGAAAACGAGATTTGAGGTTCATGCACATGGAATTGTTTTAAGTACGTTATTATTTTAAGACCACATCTTAATTAAATCAAGGTTGGAAACATTGAATGACCCACAGAAATCCAAGGCAATTAAAAACTAAGATTATATTATAGAAGTTGGTTGAAATAGATTGAATTTAGTCGACGGGCACAAAAAATTTAGAATTTGGCAATTCCAATTTGAACGTGCTTCTGTTAGCGCCATGTTATGTTTCTATAAAAACAACAGCACAAAAGATTATGATGGTGCCACTGCCTTTTTTTAAAAATATTTTTTTTATATTGTAATAATTTCTTTTCTTTTTTTCTTATAAATCAGTTCAAATATAATTTCAATCTATTAATTTGCCACATTACTGAATACTGATAATTTGCCACATTACTGAATATTGTAATAATTTCAATCTATTATAAAGAAAATAAAAGAACTCGATAATTTGCCACATTACTGAATACTGATCACGAGGCAGTGTTTGTTTGAGCAAACTGATGTTGTAGCACAACTTCTATTTACTTTTCCTTTTTGCAGATCCAGCAAACTGAAGTTACGTCTTAACTTTATCCACTTTGTTTATTCCTTTAATTCATACGTTTGGTTACTTTTATCTCAAGATTGATCCCTCCAAGTAGGGGTAAGCAAAACCAAACCAAACCAAACTCGAAAAACGAACCGAGTCGAAATTAACGCTTTGGTTCGGTTTGTATAATAAAACGGAGCGGTTTGGTTTTAAATTTTGAAACCGAAATTTATTCGGTTCGGTTTCCGGTTGAGAAAAAAAAATTCTTTTTCAAATCAAAACACACGAATTTTTTTATATTATATATATATATATAATATTTATATTATTAATATTTAAATTAGTTAATATTATATATATAATTATATCTATATATATATACTTTATATTTATATTATTAATAATTTAAAATCGGATCAAATATTTCGGTTCATAAATTATACCTTTTTAGATCCTAATCTATAAATGTTTTAATAAAAACAACCTAAAACTTATTGATAATTATGATTAAATACACAAACTATTATATGAAAATGTCCCGGATGTCGATTTTCAGTGTAAAAAAGCTAACATGGTTGGCATGTCTTTATCGTTTTGTGGATCAAAATGACACAATCTCAACCTAATTTTTAATATAATTTATTGAAGATTCACGTTGGTATCCAACAAGCCACGTCAGTTTTATGTGACCAAAAAATTACTTTGTGATATTTTTGTTAGTATCGTGATCGTTTGCATTCAATTGTAACTATTAATAGTCAGGACATTATTGTTAAAACATTGATAGTTTAGAATTTAAATTGTAATTTTTCATTTATATGAAAAGAAACTAAAAATAAAACATCCTAACCATGACGAGAATAAGTCATGCACTATAAAATGTGCATATTTGACACCCATCTTGATATGCTTAAATGGCAAAGTAATATCACATTTTTTTTCCTCATGATTTTAAGTCATCATAACTATATATGTATAAAAATTCATGTGCATCCCTCCATATTAATGCATCTAGGCCTTGAGCTCACAATCTCCTCCCATAATTCAGTCTCAAACTGAACAGAAAAATCCATTGCCTACATACATTTATTACACATGCAATAAACATCTTATCTCTTCATCTTCAATCTCAGATTTCTACATTTAGTCCCTTCATCCACACTCCAAATTTCCATCTCTAGACATCAGAGTAGCCATGCCTAAATTGCTGGGAGAATTTCTGCAGGAACAACAAGAGCCATTCACTCTAGATGTTTACCTTCTAGAGCGAGGCTATTGCACACGAACGAAGCCTAACGTGTACTCGCGTTGCAGCCAGAAGAAGAGACGGCAAGCCATTCCAAACTGCGCGGAATTTGTAGGAGCAGTTTTCAGTAGAATTCTGTTGCATAATAACAGTAAGAAAATCAAGGATCCCAGAAAAAAAGAAACTAGTGATGTTGAGGCAGATGATGATGCAAATCATGAACATGAGTTCTCTTCAGCCAGCACCACAACTTTGTACAATTCTTGCTCAGAAAGTGACGTGGAAGATGCAGATTATTCTAGTCGTGAGGTACAATTCAATTAATCTTGTTTGGTCATAATTTTATATAAAAAAACCATGTGGCAATATATTCATATGATTAAACTTTTCTTGAAGCTAGCAGGCTGAAGCAGACACAAATTGTTTCAATCTGAGATCGATGGAAGATTGCGATAAACAGCTCAGCCCTATCTTAGTTCTTGAAGAAACAGAATCTGAAGCCTCACCACTTCATCAAAGTAAGTATAATCCCATCAATTTTTATTTTTTTCAAAAAAAAGAGGTAATTATCCTAAAATACACTTTTTGCTTATTTTTGGTTTTACATATGCACTTTCAATTTTTTCTCCAAATACACAAACGTTACATGTGTTTCAATTTTCTCCTAATTTAACAATCCTACCAAATCAAATTTGATCTAACATCAACGTGTCAACTTGGAGTACACGAGTATAGTAAAAAACGATGTAATATAAAAAATTTACCTTTAAAATATCAATCAGTAACTTACCCTTAATTCAACATTAACACGTTGCTTTGAGTTTAAAAGGTAAAAACGATATCGTTCAATACTAAACTACACCGTTTTTGACTATTCATGTGTATTCCGAATAGCCATCTAAATGTCACATTAGTTTTCATTTGATAGAATAATTAAATAAGGAGAAAATTATAACAAATATAAAATTTGTATATTTGAAGAAAAAATTGAAAGTTGATGTGCAAATTGAAAAATTAGCAATAGTTTACGTATTTTAAGGCATAGTTTATAAATTATCATATTTGTCTTTTACAATATTAAATAATTATTGTCCATTCACACAGAAGTAAAAACTAGTCAATCTTAAAAAAGAAAAATACATGTTTCATCACAGAAAACTGGTCATCAAACTGCCTAATATTCTGCCTTGTGCAGAGCAATATAATTTCAAGAAAACAAATGGGGAATCATCAAAGTTTCCTCAACGCAAATCAAAGCATAAAACTGCCCAAAAATTTGAAGAATGCATGAATTCTTACGAACAATACATTGTAAACAAGAGGGCGTTGCAGCAGACGAAGATGCTTCTGGTGGACTGCGTGAGAGAAGTGATCGAAAACAAGAGGAAACGAGACGACGGAGGCGGGAAGCAGCTGAAGAAAATCTTGGGAGCTGACGAGCTTTGGAAGGCTGTGTGTGAGAATGTATGGCTGTGGAGCCAAGAACCAATACATGAAAAGAACACACTTCATATTTTGAAATGTGATTTCATGGCGTCTTTGGAAGAGTGGGATTCTGATTCTTGTCTACAGAAACGTGAGGTTTCCATGGAGATTGGAGATGCTATTTTGGAGGATATTATCAATGAGACTGTTACATGCTAGTGAACTGATTTGTGTAGTTACAACTCGTAGGTTAGATATAATAAGACAAAAACCTGTATAGGACCACCCTTCAAACACATTAAATGTTTGGATTCAAAATCACATTATATTCAATTATATATGTATAATTTTGATGGTGTTAATTAGTATTTGAATTCAAATTTTGACTCATTTGATCGATTTTGACTCATAGACAATCATACATTACATAAGACTTTGCTAATGTGTGTGTGTGTTTGGCCTAGTGGTAGAGTGGTTAATGCCCGAGGCCAAAGGTCTCGGGTTCGAGTCCATCGTGACGCAGCCTTTAAAATTTCTGTATTAATTGACCAAAAAAAAAAAAGACTTTGCTAATTATATAATACAGTTCAAATATATATTCAAAACAAAATTTTATATCGACTTCCTTATGTTAATTTTCTATCTTTTTAATTCGATAGTGTGACATAAAAATCTTCATAGCACAAGAATATATCCAAGTTTTGTTGAGGATGGTTTTCAAAAGCTAAAATCGGCGAACTACTTGAAAAAATTAATACATTCATATATCACATTTTCTTGGCGGAACATATCACATTTATTAGTTGAATAGGATTGTGAATTCGTAATACAATCATGTGATGCATAACATGATCGTATAAATGATCATGAGTATTATGACACAATCTTCTAATACGATCATATTATGCATAACGCAGTGTTATGATATGAGATTGTTCGAAGTGTAGGCGCTACTATTTGTAGGTAGAAATTAAAAAAGTGAATGTTAACTTTGGCTAAAAACCTTTGTTTTAGTTAAACCAATATTTGCATTCTTACATTATCCTAATATGAACGGACTTTTTTTTTTTTGAAAGCAAGACAATCATATTAATCCATCAAGTCTTCCCTAGCAAGATCAACAAGCCAACTAGGGAAGTTACGTACCAACAAACTGGACGATTACAATTAAACGCAAATTGAGCCAGAGCATGAGCGGCCTTGTTAGCCGATCTATACGTATGAGCTACTCCTATCAGGGCAAACGATCTAGCATCGTGAAGGATCTCAGCAATCTCTTCAGGCAACAACTCCTTTTCCTCTTCCGGTTTCGCCATGAGTCGTGCAGCCAAGATGGAATCCGTAAACACTTGGAAAGGCAAGATATTATTTTCAACGCAGCAAAGAATACCTGCAATAATAGCCTTAACTTCCGTGAACATGACGCTCGAGGAAGGCGACGTCTTTTGTGATTTCGCCAGGACAAGTCTTCCCTCATGATCCCGGATGATGATGCCTATTCCAAATCCTTTCCCACCGGGGTTGAATAGGGCGTCCACGTCCACTCGGAAACTTCCTGTCGTTGGTTTCTTCCACTTTCTTTCGCCGCACTTCAATCCCAACTGGTTGGACGCATCAAACAAAGGCCTAGCACTTTTGTAACCCTCGATCGAAGTTGCACAAATAGTTTCCGAAACTTCCTCGAATTTCAGCTCATTATCGTGAGAAGCTTTACATATAGCTCTCCAACCCTGCCATAACATGAAGCACCAAAGCTCATAATCTTCACTCTTCATTTTGTTCTTGATCACCATAGCAATATCCACCAGATTCATCGCCTTAGTGTGTCGCAGGAGGTTCCAGAAACGGCTCGTTCTTGAGAGCCACCCTCATTCAAGCCAAATTGACCTAATATGAACGGACTTGGATATAATAGTTTCTATTGAATTTATTACTTTATCTTACGTAGTGAGGCACATCACCATATATATATATATATATATATATATATATAGAGGTTCAAATAAGAACCGTTTTTATCTTAAAAACTAAGAATCAAATGAATTCGTCATGAAAGTTGATGAAATCGTTGGGAAAATTACTAAATCCAAAAATTCAAAAACTTTTGCCGGGTTCTAATCTCATAAGGGGCAAAAATTCTAATTTTTTGGATTCAATAACGTTCTCGATGGATTCATCAATTTTCACAACGAGTTCATCATTTTATTGCTCTCACGATAAAAATAGTTTTTACATTAACTCTCTTCTATATATCTAATTCTTTGATTATAAGTGTGAAACAGTTAACATTAAATTAATTCTGAAGATAATAAACAATTTATAATTAATCTTAGCTGTTAGATTATAAAAAATAGATGAATCACATTAATTCTTAGTTCTAAAAAAAATTTGAAGTTCTCATTTAATTCATTCCCTATATATATAAAGTGAGGTCCAAATATAGGGGTGAGATATTATAAAAACCCTCCCCATTTTAAAAATTGTGAACCAAGTAGAATTGTAATATTGATAAAAAAATTATTATTTTATGCTTGAAAAACGTAATAATAGAGAAAAATTAGTTTATATGTAAAAAATATAGTAATACAAAAAAAAGCATTATCTTGTGCGTACAAAAAACACATCCAATTTGAAAAAAATAATCTCGATCATCCCAATTAAGATCTACAAATTAAATTGGTTTCCAGTTCTAAAATGGAGAGAATTATATTGATCCTTCTCCTATATATACAAGCTGCTATATTAATTGATTAAGAGCAATTCCATTTATATAATTATTACTACATAATTTTGACAACGCGCGACACGATTCTGAACAAAGAATCTAAACTCGCAAAATAATGCCTTTAACGCTTAGGCCAGTGTGATATTTAGGTGCAAATTAAATGGATGAGAATGATGTTTCGATTGCTCAATTAACTCGTGCAAAATTTAACTTACAGCATACACGTTGGTATTAATAATTTACCAACTACGATTTTTGCAGAAAGTTGCAATAGACAATTCTTTCAGAAGAATTGCTAGAAAATATCTGCATTTTAGTTACACATTTGATATAAAATTGATTGTAGTTTAAAGTGCGTGCAATTTGTATAGATGAGTTTTGGGGTAAACCCATACTTATTCTTAGGATATTCTTAGTATCCTAGATATCAATCGATCCATATATCTTATCTAAATGAATGTTTAGGGCTTATTTTCACACGGAATGATGCTTTTATTTATGATAATATTTTTTTTCTGTGCAATAATACTATTTATTTATTGCAATATTGTTTAGTTTTGTAACATAATAGATTATACAATGATCAATAGTGTAATTTAGTTTTTAGCTACTAGGACGAGGTTATTTGAACAGCCTCACATATTTGTATATATATATTTCAGATTTTTCTTCATATTTATATTCTTATAAGATACTTAATTTAGCGAAATTCATAATTAGTCAAATTACTAATATGATCGTTACTATTAGTATTAAAATAATAAATCATTTATCTTTTTTATTTTTTTGTATTTTGAGTGGCAATAAGTCTATCACCTAATCCTGATGGATATGAGCCTGTCAATTGACATGCCATTATTAATAGTGAAATGATAACTTATTTATGCTTTAATATGTTTGAGTGGTATGATCTCTTCTTCTTAAAGAACAAAATAAAGTTGAGTTTCAAATTACAATATTTTCCCCTCAACTTTTTTTTTTTCATTTTTTATGTATGGAGGCAGAGGTGTGTGTTTTCCGCCCCCACAATGTGTTCAATATAAAAAAGTTAAAATTATCACAAAAACTCTAATACATCCGTCCGCACCGTGCAGACGGATAAAAGTATCATTTATATTGAGAAAAATATTATTTATTTTTTACACTATAATTCAAAATTATCATTTATATTGAAGAAAAATATCATTTATACTGAATAAATGTATCATTATCCGTACGGACATTCGTATAGGAGACTACCTCTAAAACTATTTATGGCTTCTTTGTTAGCCTCGAGACCAGTCTTGACCAACAAAGGGCACATGGGTGAAATCATAAAAATGGGTCTTTTATAATATTATTTTGTTGATTATAAAAATCAATTATTTTAATTTTTTACTTGTAAAGTTATGAAGAAAACAATTGAATTTTTTTATAAAAAAAAAACCAAGAAAGATGGGAGGAAATAATTGAAATTTAATAAAATAAAAATAAGAAAAAGTATAATTAAATTAAAAAAAAAAAAGAATTGTGGAGAGGAAAATGAGGGGCCCAATAAAAATATAAATAAAAGAAGAAAACTAAAGAACAACAAAGATGGTTGCCAGTTGCCACCAAGGTTCGAATAAGGGTGATAGATAAACAAACCTAAGATGTTTCCAATACGCCACAATAATTACATTAATTTATCTTTCTTTATATATATACATAACTTATTATTATTGCCCCCTCCTCCTAAATTTTGGAGCCCTAGATCGTCGTCCAGGCCCGTCTGCCCTCAAGGCCGACCCTTGTTAATCTACATATTATGGAATATCAAATAGCAGGTATATAAAGCTCTTATCACATTGCACAAAATAAACTTACCTATGTTTCTTTTCCCTTGGAAGAAATAGTTATGATTTAGAAATCTTTAAAGTTAATTACCAATTGCAATGTATTTTATAAAGATATAGCAAACTTACTTGAACATGAACCTATGCATAAACAAAGAGTACTAGTTGTCACCAGTACAAAATGCAAAATTTTGCCTCTGGAGCTACATTAATTTCACCCATTTTATATATGTGACTTCCGTGAATACATTTCAATTCTCATAAATGATGTTTTATAATTTTACACCAATTCACAAGACACTTTTCATTCTACAATTATTATTGTTGAAAAGAAGTATTCAGTTACAATATCTTAATATATATATATATATATATATATATATATATATATATATATATATATATATGGGAGGTTAACGTGAAAACCATTTTATTGTGAGAACAAAAAATGATGAATTATGATGAAAATTGATGAATCCGTGATAGTTATCGAATCCAAAAAATAGAATTTTCGCCTCATGGGATTCGAACCCGGTGAAAATTCTAAATTTTGAATTCATTAACTTTATCAACGGATTCATCAACTTTCATAGCGAATCCATTTGGTTCTTAGTTTTTAGGATAAGAATGGTTCTCATTTGAACCAAACTCTCTCTCTCTCTCTCTCTCTCTATATATATATATATATATATATATATGAAGTGGATCAAAATGAGAACTTCAATTTTTTGAGAACTAAGAATTAATATAGTCCATCCATTTTTTATAATCTAACGGTCAAGATTAATTATAAATCGTTAATTATCCTCATATTTTAATGGTAACTATTTAACCTATAATCAAGAGATTTTATATATTCATTTACGATAATTGTTCCCATATGTACGATCACTGCGATTACATGCACAATAACATGAATTACATGAATAACGAAGAATAGAATGTGAAATATCCAAATAGTAAAATTTAGGAATTTGATTATTTTTATCATTGAATAAATATGAGTCGTCCAATCTTATTCAATCTAATTGTGATTATTGGTTCTTAGTTTTATTGAGAGGTAGTTCCCTCTATAACCATTTTTAACGTGAGAATTAAGAATCACAAAAATTCGGTAAATAAAATGAATTCACTATGATAATTAATGTATCCGTTGGAAAAATTACAAAATCCAATAATCCAAAATTTTCACCTAGGGTTTGAATTCCATGAGGGGTGAAATTTTTTATTTTTTGGATACAATAACTTTTCCAACGGATTCATCAATTTTCACTCAAAATTCATCATTTTTTGGTTCTTACGTTCTCATGATAAAAATGGCTCTCACATTAACTTTCTCCTATATATATATATATATATATATATATATATATATATATATATATACCTTTAAAATAGTAGAATTATGTTTCTTTTATGATAATTGTAGAGTATGAGGAGATCAAATGGTTTAGATTAGTTCCTAACTTTTACATTAGAAAATGTTTGCATATGAACGAGAGAGATCAAATAATAACAACTATAAGGTTATACGATCACTCTAACTTCGCTTTGTAGTTCCAGTTTCTAATAAATATCAAATCATTTGCTCTAAAAAATAGAAAATATTTCTTCTTATGACCCTTTTTACTAGACCGAAAAGAACTTTTAGTTCCGGGAGAACCAACAAAATGGGAAAGCTAGCAAACATTCCCAGGTCGTGTTGCTCCCTCTCTTCTTGATAGAGAAGTAAGGAAAAGAAAGAAAGACAAACTATTCTCAGGTCCAAGTTCTCCTTAAGGAACTTTGAATGATTGCTACTCATATTGTCCTTGATATATATTCTTAGCTTTTGTAGGCACATATTTTAATAAATGCACTGAGTGTAAAGTGGGTGGAGAATGAGATCCACATAATAAAATATGTTATGTGAGTGGAAAATGTGGGTCATGGATGTTTTTTCTGTAAATAAGTGGATTGAGTGTGAGTAAAAATGTTGACTTTTGGGTGAAGTCCATGTTTATAAAAGGAAAACGAACGAATTTTATGGACGTACAGAAATGGAATTAAGTGAAAAAACATCAAGGACAAATGGAATATTTTTTTTATGATCTACGATTTTCTTAAAAAAATAAGTTATGGTCCGATTACGAGTGGTTTCAAGTGTGCGGAGGGGATACACCTGATGTAAGCTTTTTCAAAAGTAAGGTGATTGAAGTCAAATTATCATATGGTAGACTTACGGACCGCTGAGATAGCTAGTCAATTGAGATCTAGTTCTGATATGATGATTATGCGGAAGTGATGGAAGCTTACTCGTAAGTAGAAAATCTTCAAGATAAGTGCGAAGATGCAGATTTTGATGTAAGGAAAGAGAGATAGAAAGTAAAGAACACAGAAGTTTAACATGGATCAGAGTAAACTGCTCCTACATCCATAGCCCTGTCAATAATTAAGGTGAATCTCTTAATCCTCTAAAGAACTCCTTGTTTTAGACTTCCAAGTGGAGTGATTAAAACCCCACAAACTTGGAGTTACAATTCTTAGGTTATCTGACCAAGACCAATATCTCCTTACTTCTTCGTACTTTTAGCTAGCAACACTTAGCTACTTACTTGGACCTACACATCAACTTCCTTTCAAAAAGCTTGGAGAGTTGAGTTTCACGTTTCTTCCAACTATACAGTGATTCTTACAATGAGTACAAGGATAAAAGATGAATCACTCGAACTAGCTTTAAGAAAGATACAATGAAAGTAGCCTAGAGACACACGGTAGGAAGATGAATATATGTGCTAGAAATATCTAAATAACACTTGGAAAATACTATCAATTTTCAAGTGTTCTTGAAGTGATGAACTTTTTGAGAGCTAGATATTTATTGAGCTTGAATGCTTGATTTCTCGTAGTTCAAAAAGATGGTGCAGTCGAGAAAGCAAGAAAGATGAACTGTATTTTCATAAAATTTATTTTGCACATACTTTTTTATATGTATGTTCATTTAAGGTTTTGCCTCAGGCCCCCAATTATCTTTATCCAGTTGTGCACATAAAAAATATTACATTATATATTATCTACGTCGCGTAATAATCCTATATGACCTTATCATAATTATTTCTAGGGATGGAGAGAAAAACAGGACATTACTTCTTTGTTATCTCTTAATTTGTATTTTTATTTTCACTTATTAGTTGGGTCAAGTATGTTCGAGTCGGATCGGATCAGACGAATTGTAAGAGGGTCCATTCTCACGAAAGAACGGTGCTACGTGAGCCCATCTCTTATCTTAGAACATAAAATGACTAACCTCCTTTGGGTTACCTACTAATATAGTGGACTGAAAAAAATCTCGCAAACTTTTTATATATAGATAGTAGCAACTACTTTGGAAGTAACCATAAAGATAAGCAACCACTAAAGTTGGAAGTCAGAGTCTTGAAAAGAGAATTCCTCACTTCTTTCACACACAAGAAGAGACCCACACTGAATCCTACGCTGATTAACGTAATTTTATGAGAGTTGGTATCTTGTGTGGCCGACTGCAATAATTAATTAATGAATTTACAATTAAATCTAATCAAGCTAAGTATTAAATTTTAATTGAGGGCTAATAAATTATAACTGAGAATCATAAACTCTAGTTAAAATGATTTAGTCATAATAAAATTTTACTTAATTTTTAATTAACTATTAATTGCTAATTAACATTAATTGTGCACAAGAGTTTTGTCAATTAATAACCCAACAGTAAATGAAGACCCAAAACATTGGTGGGCCTTAAATACATAAACATATTTGAGAGCCCAAGTCTTTAGCCAATATGGACCGAATTAATTGTATTCATACGCCCAAATTTGGAGCCACACACTTACTTGGATTCTTTATTTTGTATTTTTTTTACTAGCACTATATTATAAGAAAATCACTAAATCTCTTTCGTTAAAAAAGAAGAAGAGAGACAGAAACAAAGAAAAGGTGAAATAGCTTTTTCTTTTCTTTTTTTAAGAAATGATACTGCCTCAGTGTTTGAAGGAATTTTGTGTGGGAACAATTTCCTCATAGATTGAAGAATGTGTATTTTTGGTGAAGTACCATTATACAAGAAATTTTTTCTGCACGAGTAATATGTAAACGAGTCAAGTTATTTATGAGTTATTTTAATTTTACTTGAATTTTATAATAGTTAATTTATTAGTTTACGAGCGAACTTGTTAATACATTCGTATTTTTTTTACATTTTTAATTTGAGACTAGTTAGTTTCGTTTAATCTCATCCATTAAATTCAGAAGCTTTAATAAAATTGAACTATTAAATCAAGTAACTAATTAGCATCTCCATTTGATCATCATATTACGACCCTGTAATTATTACTCCCTCCGTCCACCAAAAACGTGCATCGATTTTGGTGGCACGGGTTTTAAGAAAACTGTAATGAGTGTAAAGTAAATGTGTATAAAAAGGTGTGTCATTGGGATAATAAATGAATATATTAATGGATTGTGAGTGTAAAAAGGTGGGTCATGAGTGTTTTTTTGTAAATAAGTGGATAAGTTGAGGGTAAAAATGTAAAGTTGGCGTTTCTAAAAAAGGAAAGTGCACATTTTTGATGGATGGACCGAAAATGAATTAAATGCATGTTTTTGGTAGACGGAGCGAGTATCATATATGTAAGTCCGATCCAATTTAGATTTTTCCAACAGTATCTCTCATTTGATCATCATAGAGACGACCTTGCTCGAATTTACTAATTACACTGTATACTTGCGGTCATATTTTAAAAATTAGAGCAAACAAATATTACTTTTTGGGGAATAGAAATTTACAATTTCTAAAAATGAAAATCATTTTTTTCAATGGGGAACAGATCCAAGTCAAGGAGTAGAAACACACATATACACCTTTATGTTCATGTAATTTTTAAAGATAATATTCTTATATGAATTTTTGGGTGTACAAAGAAAATATAGAAGTGTGATGAGCAAACATACATCAAACATTATGCTAAGTTCATTTCTTCTTTTCTCTTTTTTGGATTTTCCGTTTTGTACCAATTTAAAAATTAGATCAAATAGCCGGCCGGCTACGTACTAATCGTCTAAAAAGATTTCAATAATCAGAAGCGATGCAAGTTCTAATTAAGAAAAATCAAAACTGACTTTTCTGCCTAAAACTTTTGTTAATTACCAAAGTGGGTTATAGACTTTAGTCTCATAGTTTAATAGTTGCCAGTTTTCTTGAATTTTTCTCGAAAAGGAGAAATAACCAGAAAACAAGTTAGACACAAACAAAGAACTTCCTCTAAACTATCTGTTTCTTTGGTTGATAATTGCTGAAATTGATAGATTAGAATCATATTCCATATGCATACATATATATAACCAAATAAATAATTAATCACTATTGCAATAATTGGAGCACGATATATACATTAATTTTGTATATATATTAATATCATACTAGTAAATTATTCAAGGCCTCAAATTTCACAAGCCGAAACTAATTAAAACCAAATTATATATATATATATATATATATATATATATATATATATATATATATATATATATATATAATCTAAACATATGTGTTCAATCTCTATGTGATCTTGAGATTGGAAGTCGTGACAATCTAACTACACTATCATCGGCGACGCCACAAGAAGATTGTTTGCATGAAAAAATGGAAATATTCTTCATCACTCCAAACCCTTGTGACTTACCCTTTTTGGTGCTCTTCGTCACCTCTTTGTAGGCTATAAGAAAAGGATCATCGATCTTCTTCGCGCCCTTCTTGGAAGAATTAATCTCATGAAACGCACACGGCGGGAGAGGTATTTGCAACGAAACCCTAGACTTCTCCTGCAGGCACAGCGGAGGCGGCAGCTTCGGCTCGTGGTGGTGGTGGTGTTGCGGTGGCTCCGCCTTGCACACGCCGGGCACGTGCTCCCACGAGAAGGGAACGTTTCTTTGTGAGCGAACATTGCTACTCATCATCTCAAAAAAAGTTGTGGTCCTTACAAAGGGTTAGAGCCTTTTACGTGTGTGTTAGAGGGTGTTAGGCTTTGATATATATTGGGGTGTTTTTATCGCGTAATTTACACTCTTCAAAGGCAAATCCAATATGAGGTCAAGCAAATGGTGGAATTTAATTAGAACTTTTCAACGAAAAGTCATCAAATAATAGAAAATGAATGGGAAAACACACGTCAATGATGGAAGAGAGGGCAACAAATTAAAATAATAACTAGAGATTAGAGAGATATTTGAGGTCTGCGTCAAACTAGACGCCTTGCCGATTTCTTAATTAATTTTAATGTGGTTTGAAACTAATTAATCTTCGTTTTTAGTTGTAATTTTGTTTTCATGCGATGGAGTTATAATGTGCTAAAAAAATCTTGATGACTTTTGCTACAAAATATATATGTACCAGCCCAGCTATTAAAGACATGCGTATATATATATATTTGCGTTGATTATCATATTCAAAATTTGCATTGACTTAATTTGCTGCAGAAAATATGCAGGCCACATGTATATTCTAGTAATTAATTTTTATTTATCATGTGAACTAAATTCATTTCCAGGATATGCAAGAGATACATATATGATTCAAATTTTTATAGAAATTAGAATCGATGAATATACAATTCGGAAGCGACGAGGCAGTCTGGTAATTAAAATTTGAATATTATATATTAATTAATTTTTAGATTAAGAGTATTATGGTAATAGTGTCTACTCTTTCATGTTTTTTATAATGATGAATATCTTTTCTTTTTGGTAGCTTAAGAGATATTTGATCTTAGAAATACTCATTCAACCACTCGACCTTTCCACTAATACCAGTGATGGGATATAGCCCAACCGACTGGGCCCACTAACAGGCCCAAGCGAGCTGGGCCTAACATTGGTAGCAGGCCCACGCGGTCGAGCCCAAGGCGAGCCCTAATCATTGCCTAAAGCCCTAGCCTCCAGAACCGCCACCTCCGCCAATGGAGGGACGCCTGTAACCAGGTCGGCGCCACCTCCACGTGGCGCACGAAGACGAAAGGTCCGGCTCCGCCAATGGAGGGCATGCGGAGGAAGAGTCACACCACAACCAATGGAGAGGTCGGCGCTTCGGCAAGGTCGGTCGATAAATAGGAGGAAAACGATGTTAGAAGGGTTAGCAATTTCATCAATACAAAGCGCTTGTAACCAATACTCTGCATTTAAAAGCGCTAGTAAAAGTATTGAGGAATCATTCCTCCGTGGACGAGATCTCGTTAACGATCGAACCACGTAAAAGCACGAGTGTTCTTTATTGCTTTATATAAATCTCGCACACTCACATAGCTAGATTCATCATTGGCGCCGTCTGTGGGAAACCTGAACAAGAAAGCTTCGTTTCCCTCTACAACTAAATGGCAAGAACACGCACAACCGCCGCCCACGCTGGCAACAACCGGGCTGAAGACGACCAGGTGGTCACTCAGCGTCGCGGAAAGGAGATCGCGGACGCCACGAGCGCCCACACTCCTGAGGGCAACATGGTAAATGCTCCCATACACCCTCAGGACCGCGTCCCCAACGTAGGGGAAGATGTCGACCTCAACGAGGACGAGCAAACAGCTCATTCGTCCCACGAGGTCCTCGGCCGAGCTGTGAGCGAGTTCCTCCACGCCAATCTTGGCCAATTCCAAAGCTTCCTCAACCAGAGGACCAAAGGGGCGGGTCCCTCTAGGGCCCCCGGACTGAACACCACGGCCTCCCGAGGCCGCTCCCCCATCCGAAACAGTCAGCGCTCACCTCGGCGTGATGGCAGAGAACGCGCATCGCGCCCCGACGCGCGGAGCCGCTCACCGCGACCGAGCCGCCACCAACAGTCGCCCCCTCTCCATTCGCGCAGCCGCCTCCACCTCGTCATGCCGACCGCAGAGTCGAGCGAAGCGAAGGAAGAAAGGCGGTCGAACTCCCCGGAGGGACGATGGCGCGCTATCGATCCCCACCCTCCGAAAGAGATGGCAACGATCTCCGGGGTTCGACCGCACGGGAGAATCATCTCCCTTTCTCCGTGGAGATCCTAGACACGCCCCGCCCAAATGATACGGGCACCCAATATAGCGCTCACGATGGCCTCGGAGACCCTCCGACTTCCTTTTCGCCACACCACCAACATGGCGATCAAGGAATGGAAGATTTTCACATGTGTAAAATCTTCCCGAGTGTTGATCTCCAACGCACGGCGTTGGTTCACCTCGCTCCGCCGTAACAACATACATCGCTTCCGTGACCTCATGGATCGCCTCAGTGGCGCTTATCGGAAGATGCCGCCCAAGAGCCTTCCTCCGACCTACTCACAATCCGCCAGGCGGGCAGAGACGATGTCAAACTTCGCCTCGAGGTTCATCAAAGAGTCGCTCAAAATTGACGACAACGAACGATCTCTACATCATCAACGCGTTCAGCGGGATCCGACCGGCTGGCGAACAAAGAAATCACCGTGGAGAAACCAAAGACGGCGAGTAAGCTTTGGAACCGGTGGACAACTTTGTCGAGGAGACGAGTCGGATCGGAAGCGAAATCTGGACGACGGAAGTCCGAGAGAAAAGCGGACGATCAAGTCGAGGCGCAGATCGCAGGAGCGCTTCGACCGAATCAAGAGAGGGCGGAGTCTCAGCTCGGACCTCGGCCCAACCTCGCCGGGCAGGCGCCTCCCCGCTCAAATCAAGGCGGAAATATTCGAGCTCCACGCGAGCTCTTCCGAAACCCGCCCTATGAAAGGGGATCGAAGAGGTCCACGAGGCGAGTATTGTGACTATCACCAAGGGTATGGTCACGATACCGAGGATTGCGTAAACCCGCTCACGGATCGACGAGCTCGTTAAGGAGGGCCTCAAGAAATACCTCGGACGAGCCGGTCCAAGAACGCGAAGCGAAGGATGAACGGAGGTGGCGACAATCGGGCCGACCCCAGCGCGACCCAACCTGAAGACGACGAGGACGAAGGCCCCAACGCTATGGGCGGTCTATGTTGTTACGGACTCGCCTGGGACGACGAGGTCGTCCTCAAGAACGACGCCGAGGCCGGCCCTCAAGAGCCAAGAACAAGCGACTCGGGATGGTGAGAACATAACGTTCTCCAGGAGGACCCGTGCCCAAGATCATGCCGCACCAGGGCGCCATCACGATACAGCCGCGGTGGGCAACAAAACGTCCACGGGTCTATATCGACATCGGAGCCTCCGTCAAGATCATCTTCCGTAGTGTCGGACAAGCTTGAGGTCGGAGGCATTCGGTACTCCCGCGCCTCCCGATTCTGAGCTTCACTCAAGAGGCAGCCCACCGAGGGGTCATTACCCTTCCGGTCACGGTAGGGCGGGCTCCTGTGTCGGTCACGTGGCCATCCGATTCTTCCCGGTCCGAGCTCCTCTCCGTACAACATCATCCTCGGGAGAGATTGGCTGTACGCCACCAAGGCCGTCTGTTCGGTCTACCACCTCACCGTCAAGATTCCCGGGGTGGGAGTGCTCAGCATCCAGGGAGACCAAACGGCAGCAAAAGAATGCCTACGACTCTCAACCCAAGATGCGGCCTTGCCTGGGCATAGCAATTATCGAACCTCTGAGGCCGACACCCCGGATGACCGACCGGGGCCTCCAACTATACGACGACGATCCTTCGAAGGTCATCCAGGTCGGCACCGAGGGCCCAGCGGACGTCCGGCAGCACGTCATACGACTTCTGAAAGAATATAAGGACGTGTTTGCTTGGTCCCCGCTCGATATGACCGGGGTGTCACCCGAGCTCATAACTCACCGCCTCAACATCGACCCGCCACCAAGCCATCCGGCGAAGAAAAGGATATTCGGCGGAGCGCAGCCGGTCATTAGGGACGAGGTGACTCAACTCAAGGCCAAGATCTTGTTCGAGGTCAAATACCCGACACAGGCTAATCCGATCGTGGTCCGAAGCCTGCGGAGGGTGGCGATGTGCATCGATTATACCGACCTCAACAAGCACCGCCCAAAAGATTGCTACCCTCCCGATATTGACAAGAATGTGGAGGCATTGGTGGGCCACGAGATGTTCAACTTCACGGATCTATCTGAGGGTACCACCAAATCTGATGAGCCCGGAGGATGCACCAAAGATCGCATTCATCACCGACTTCGCGCTCTTTGCGTGCGAAAGATGCCCTTCGGCCTCAAGAACGCCGGGCTACTTACCGTAGGATGGTGGATGCAACATTCAAAGACCACATCGGGAGATCGTCGAGGTCTCGTCGGCGACATAGTAGTCAAGAGTCGAAACGCGGAGGCTGCGCCGACGACCTCGGCACCATCCTCCAACTCCTCGTGTCGGCCAACCTCAAACTCAACCCCAAAATGCACGTTCATGGTAAAACGGGAAATTCTTGGGGTGTTGGGTTTCCAAGAAGGCTTGAAGGCGAACCCCACCAAGGTAAAGACGGTGCTCGACATGCAAGTGCCAAAACCATTCATGAGGTCCACAAACTTACGGGTGCTGGCCGCCCTCGAAGAGGTTCCTCTCCGGCCGCAGAAGCGGCTCCCTTCTTTAAAATCTTGAGGAGGGCCCCTGACTTGCGTGGCGGGAAGAGCACCACCGCCTCACACACCGAAGGAGTACCTCGCCGACCGCCCACCTCGACCGCCCCAAAAGAGCGAACTCCTCTCCTTGTGATTGCCGCCTCGGACGAGGCGATCGATCTTGCATTGGTGCGGGACGAGGTCGGACGGCAGCTTCCTATCTACTTCATCAGCCGAGCACTCAAAGGACCGGAGACAAGGTACGCCGGCCTTGAAAAGGTAGCACTGGCACTGGTGAATGCTAAGCGACGGCTCCGACCCTACTTTCAGGCTCACTCCATCCAGGTACTCTGACCGACCTACCCCTGAGGCAAGTCTTGTCAAAACTCGAATCGTGCGGACGAATAGCAGTGGTCCACGAGCTTGGCGAGCACGATATCTCGTCTTTCCCAGCACCGCCATAAAGGGCAAGCTCTCACTGATTTCCTGGTAGAAGCCAAGTTTACTGAGCCCGGTCTGACCGCTAAGATTAGCTCCTCCAACGCCTCCACCTCGGTCATCCCATCCCCCTGCACGAAGGAACCGGACCCTCACCCACCAGATGGTTGCCGGCGGATGTACGTGGGCGAGCCTCGTGCAAAACGGGCAGCGGAGCGGGCATTCTTCTCCTCGGCCCAGATAAGCAGGAAGTCACCTACGCACTCCGGTTTACCTTCCCGACCACCAACAACGAGGTGGAGTATGAGGCCCTAATCTCCGGACTCCGCCTCGCTAAGGAGCTGAGGGTGGATGAGATCCAATCTTGGCGATTCCTGTGTCATCGTGAACCGGTGTTAAGCAAATCTGAGGCCAAGGAGGACCGAATGAAACAATACCTCGAGAAGGCAAAGGAGATGTTGACCTCGTTCAGGTACTTCAGCATCCACCGAATCCCCCGAGGGGAAAACAGCCGGGCTGACGTCCTCAGCAAGCTAGCTGCGTCGTCAACAAGTCCACCAGTGGAGGAGATCCGTTCCAGAAGCATAGCGGAGTCCCACGTCGGCATCATCACCGAGATAGAGCCGAATTGGATGTCTCCCCTGAAGGCCTACCTGGAACACGGCGCACTACCTTCAGATCGGCTCGAAGCCAAAAAGATGATGGCAAAATCCCAGAAGTATCTCATGCATGAGGGCGCTCTCTACCGGAAGTCTTACCTTCAACCCCTCCTGAGATGCCTCGGGCCAGAAGAAGCCGACTATGTGCTCAACGAAATTCACCGGGGTCTCGGAAGCCACATCGGGTCACGAGCACTTTCAAAGAAGACGCGAGGTCGGGATACCACCGCCCACCGCAAGATTCGGCCGAGCTCGTCAAGAAGTGCCCAAAGTGCGGATCCACTCCACGCCAAAAGCGCCTCGGGGCGATTTGAGCGGCCGCGAGTCCGTGGCCTTTCATGCGGTGGGGATCGACATCGTTGGCCCGCTCGACCGAGCACCGTGTCGACCGATATTTAGTCGTAGCCATAGACTACTTCACAAAATGGGTCGAGGCCGAGCCACTTTCGAGCCTCACGGCGTATGATTCAAACCTTTGTGGAAAAATATAGTCCGCCGCCGCATACCGCACATCCCGGTCTCGGACAACGGTACCCAATTCGTCGATAAAACTTCAAGGAGGTGTGAAGAGCTTCAGATCGATCAACGCTCACCTCGATCGCACACCCGCAAGCAAATGGTCGACCGAGGGTGACGAACCGCACGATCATACAAGGATTGAAGAAGAGGCGGATCGAGCTAAAGGCGATTGGGCTGAAAATCTCCTCAAGTCCTCTCGGTCCCACAGACCACACCTCGACGGCGCGGAAACCCCTTTAGCCCGGTCTATGGTACCGAGGCCGTCATACCGGCCGAGATCGGCGCGCCAAGCCCTCGCTCTCCACTTCGACCCACCTGAACGCAGGAAGACCATGCGGACCAACCTCGACGCCTCGAGGAGAAGCGCGAGCTCGCCTTCATAAACGAAGCCAAGTACAAGAGCCAGGTCGCACGCTACTACAACAAGAGAGTAAAGGCCTCCACACTCCGAGTAGGCGACCTCGTCCTACGGAATAATGAAGCAAGCCGAGCCGAGCGTCTTAACAAGCTTGATCCGACATGGGAAGGACCTTACCGCGTTCACGAGGACCTCGGCAAAGGGGCCTATAAGCTCGCCCACCTGTCCGGGGCACTTATTCCCCGAACCTGGCACATAACTCATCTAAGGAGGTATTTTACATAGCTTTGATTTTAGATCGGCGACATGTTAGCCCTCCTATTGTTTTGACTGATGTGCGATGCTGTTTACTTGTTTAATAAAACGTTTGTTTTTCTAATGAGTATTTCACTTCACGTCTTACATCTATGTGAACATCCATTCGGATATACCACATCTAAACCTTCACGAGGGCGCCTCACGAAGATGAAAATCCCACCAAGTAGGGTAGCGTCAGATTACCCATTAAGTTGACGCCTACACGCAGCGTCTGATTACCCATTAAGTTGGGCGCCTACACGCAGCGTACATATTACCCATTAAGTTGGGCGTCTACACGCAGCATCAGATTACCCATTAAGTTGGGCGCCTACATGCAAGCGACATCCGCACCGATCTCGCCATCTCATACCCCTTTATTTGGGAAGATATGCACTCCAGACAAAGTCTAAATGCATTAACGACTACAAACAAAGTACCAAGCCATATACTGAGACAACCGGCTTGAGCTCGTTTATACCCCTTTATTTGGGAAAATACACACCTATGTATACAGTATAAATACATTTACGACCAAAACGAAGTCCTAAGTTATGTTTGTACCTCTCAAGGGGGAAAATATACACTTCGAAACGAGTCTAAATACATTTATATCTACATACAAGGTCCTATACTATACATAGCCTCATTCGGGCTTCGGCTCGCCGCCGACCGACACCAAGGCTGCACCAATTCTCTACAAAATCTCCAGGCCGACGATGTATGCATGGAACGAACTCGGTGCCTTCGACCCAGTCGATAAGGCCGGAATCACCACGGCCTACTCCCGAAGCACTCGGCGCGGGCTCGGAGGCAGCCGAGCAGAGCAATGACTCGAGTCATCTTCACCCGCCTCCCGACACTCCGGTGGCGGGCGCAGCACGGGCATTCCGGGAGGAGGGCGCACCCGAGGTCACACCCCGACCCCCCTGACCGGACACCGGGCCTTGTGTGCGACCTCGCCCCCTGCCCGAAGCTCTCCCCCGCCGACCTGAGGTCCTCGGTCTCCCGAGGATCCCGCGATGATCCGCCCCCTGCCGGACCCATCAACCTCAGCACTTCGGCATGATCGGAGTAGCCGCCCTCCTCTGCGGGTTCTTCTATGATCGGGTCGGCAGAGCCCGCTGTTGCCTCGCCGCCTCGCCGGGGCATGCGACGTTTTCGGACGATGTCATACATCTCCATAAACTTCACCACGGAGTTGACGCAGGCTTTGAACTTCTTGCTGTTGGGCCCCTCCTCATCCCTCAGCACCATGCCCTCCGCCAGCAAGCTCTGGACTCGGTCGTCGGCTTCGGATATGGTAGTCCCACCAGCTCGGCGGACTGCCCTCTCGTACTCTGCATGCTCCTCCGACAACCAAGCGAGCCTCTCCGCAGTCAATTCAAGTTGTTCCTCGCACTGCATCAAACGTCCTTGGATAGCGTCGGCAGATATGTCCGCCCCCTGGACTCCGCCCTGCGCGACCTTCAACTTCAGCGCCTCGTTCTCGGCCAGGAGGCGGGCCACTTCCCGATCAGCCTCGTCCAACTTCTTCTTCGATCGTGAGACGAAGCCGGTGACTTCCATTGTGGCCAAAACTTGGGTCAGGTCGGCACACCGGCTCCTCCAGGAAAGCACCTCTTCGTCCTTCTCAGCCAAGGCACCTCGGACTTCTTTTAACTTCGTCAACAATTCATGGTCAAGTCCGATCCATTTAGGTGCGGAGTACTGAAAATAAACGAGACAACACAAATCTTCAAAATATTGCGTTTATTACTCAAAAAAAGGGAAAAATTATTACAAAGGCCCAGGGTCCTATCGACCCCGGCAGTTCACGCTATTACATCAGGTCCACTGACCTCAGGCCTATGGCCGGTCTCGACGACCTCCTGATGCTCCTGCGGCTGCCCACCTCCGGCCGGGACCTCCGACCCCGCCTCCTCCTCCCTCCGCCGCCTTCACGGGACCTCGAAGGAGCTCACGGCTCGCGATCCTCGTCCACCTTACACCGGGCGACGACCTCGGTGATCGATGGGGTAGAGCTGGATGCGAGCCTCCAAGACTTGGGAAGAGTCACCAGTAGATCACCCGGGCGTAAGCTTTGTCCACCTCTCTTGGGTCGACCTCGGTCCACCCATGCTTGACCTTGTCAAAATCAGGCATGGCGGCCGCCACTTCCCAGTGATCCGACACCACCCGGCTTCAAAGACGACGGCGAGATCGGCAATAAACCCGAGCTCTCCGACTCGATGAGCCGGCCGGCAAGGCCCTCAACAACGGTCCTGGTCGGCCACCACACCTCTCTCGTCGGCAAGTTCCTTCTTCGCCCGGCCAGCTCCTCCTTCACTCGACCTCCCGGGCGGCCTCCAAAGCCAGTGCCTCTTCTTGGCGGCTTCCAGCAGCAGCCCTCCCGGTCTCGTGGCCTGGCGGCCTCGGCTTCCGCCCTCGTGGCGGGCGCATGGTCTCGGCTCCGCCAGCAGCAAGCTCCCTTCGGCGCCTCTTGCGGGCCGAGCTCTCGGTGACAAGCCCGGCGGCGACCAGCCTCCCCCAGAATACTGCTGTAGGGCCCCATCATCGAGCTCCCACCCGAAAAGGAGATCCACAAGTCAATCACCGATTGCAAGCAAACAAATCTAAATATGAAGAAGCTACGTGCCTCGGGGAGGATGCGACCAAGCTTGGGCGGTACCCGTACTCAGGCGGCCACGAGGTCGCGACTGAGACCGGCCGGACCCGGCTCAGCCCACTCATCACCGCCCATCTTGTCCACCTTCTTCGGGCCCTACTAGGTCCAAATTCACTCTGCTTTTTCTTCGCCTCGCCTGCGGCGATGGTGGCCCACCTCATCCCTCAACTTCATCACGTCGAAGAGAAAGACACGTTAGCACAAAGAAAATAAAGCGAATAAGGACTAAGAAAAGGGATGCCTCACCCCGTCCGGACCGGTCCCGACGCTCCGACCGAAAACACTCGGCCCGCCATCTTCGGATCGTCCCGGTGTAACTTATGGATAAGATCTCACCAACGTTGCTCAACGATTCCTCCATATGGCCCAAGGGCTTGATTTTCGGTCCACCAACATGCGTCGATACCCCACTCATACCTCGGTGCCCTCGGCCCAGCAGAAGAAATACCTATTCGCCAATGGGACACCTTGGAGGGGCGGCTACCTTAAATTTCAGCCGGGTGACGGATAGTACACCCTCCTATGGTCTTCACGCTAAAAGCGCATCAATACCTCGAAGGTCAACTCGCCGGCAATGCCATAACAAGAGAGCCCCACCCACCAACGACCCAATGTAATCGGTCAATTGATGATGGGGATCCGGAAATACTCTTGAAGGCTAAGATAAATGGGGACGAGGTACCTAAGACCGCCTCAAATTGTCTACATAGACAAGAACAAACCCTCCCGAGAGGCCATCGCCTCTATCGGCCGGGTCGGCAGACACCACCACGCCTCCCGGAATCCCAGACCTCACAACCCGAAAAGTTCCTCCAACACAATCCGACCTCGCCGTGCCCACCTTCAGACCATCCCATACAGAGGATACCGGCGGGATACTAGAACTCAGCCCTACAGACCTACCCAAACCGTTGTAGCACATATAGTCTCTTACACCGGGCAACTCACGCCCAGAACCCGACGCGGAAAGGGAACTTTCAGAGCGAGAAGAAGAGGAAGAAAACATACTTACTTTTCAGGCGAGTATACGGCTACTTCAGCGAAAATCGGGATCAACTCAGAAAATCTCTCAGAAATTCTCTCTCAGAATTTTTAAGTGTCGAAGAAGAAGAAAGTGAACAGTTGCCCCTTTTGCGCCTATTTATAAGACTAGAGGCGCCTGCAAATTGCCGTTTCAAATCCGACACACGCCAACACGTCATTGGATGTGCGTTACACGCGCGCACGCGGTTCGAGTACCCAACTACCGCCTGGCGCGTATGACGTACGCCAGGATAGGACGGGCCGCCAGTCTGACCTAGCAATCATCATACGGACCTCGGCGTCCTCCAGATGGCGGCGCCTCAGGTCGCACCCCGTCCTTCCCACAAATGCCAAGGAAATCCACATCGGACCTCGGCGCCGTCGGTAAACTTCACCTACGGAAAGCCTACTACCAGATCGGACCTCGGCTAACCAGCCGCAAAGTCTCATCGCGCCCGAGACACACCACGGCACCCGGTGGCGGTCACTCGGGTCGGACACCGCAGCCACCACGAGTAATACCACTGCATCGCACTCGGCATAACCAACGCAGAGGCGCGTTGTCGAGTCGGACTTGACTTCCTTCGTGCCACATCTTTCTCAAGCGACGGACAATAAACAACCCAACTCGGATCGGCACGAAGACCCTCACATCCAAGAACCAACTTCACCAAGCCACACCTCACCCTCGGCGTCGTCATCACTCCACCTCGGCCTCATTGTCCCCGGCTATTCGGGGCTATGATGGGATATAGCCCAACCGACGGGCCCACTAACAGCCCAGCGAGCCGGGCCTAACATTGGTAGCGAGCCCACGCGTCGAGCCCAAGGCGAGCCCTAATCATTGCCTAAAGCCCTAGCCTCCAGAACCGCCACCCTCCGCCAATGGAGAGGACGCCTGAACCAAGGTCAGGCGCCACCCTCCACGTGGCGCACGTAAGACGAAAGGTCCCGGCTCCGGCCAATGGAGGCATGCGGAGGAAGAGTCACACCACAACCAATGGAGAGGTCGGGCGCGCCTTCAGGGGCAAGGTCGGAGCTGTATAAATAGGAGGAAAACTGATGTTAGAAGGGTTAGCAATTTACTGAATACAAAGGCTTGTAACCAATACTCATTGCAAAAGCGCTAGTAAAGTATTGAGGAATCATTCCTCCGTGGGCGTAGATCTAGTTAACGATCGAACCACGTAAAAGCACGAGTGTTCTTTATTGCTTTATATAAATCTCGCACACTCACATAGCTAGATTCATCAACCAGATAATACCATTAATATACATGTGTTATTAGTGAAAAATATGATACCTAACTATATGACATGATATAGAAAATGACAGTTTTTTATCATTGAAAAAAGACCAGATCGTGTACGTTAAAAGTATTTGATAAATTTGTAAACAATTGACAACTTCCTAACCGATCAAATTTGAAACGCATTTAGAATGCAACATTTTCAGCTGGTTTCTTTGATGTGTGCAAGAAAATGACACAAAAATCCAAGTTCGGAGACAAATTTTAGACTTTTTATTTTGGATTTTATACTTGTAGTTTTCATAAGTAACATTAATTTTTTCAACAACGATAGTAATCAGCAATTAGCCTGTCCTTTTTCATGTCCTTAAAAAATGTTTATCTTTGAAACTAAACAATCAGAAGATGACTAACAATTTGAAATTTAATATAGAAATTACTAACAGCTTGTACTTCAAACAGATTAACCATTCTTTGTTTGGTTCTGATAACTAATTTTTCTTCAAATTCAAACAAATACAATTTTGCATTAAAAATCTTATAAAACATAAACGCCAACTCATTTTTTACGTTGTATCGTTTCTATCTACCAATCAAGAATAGGTTGGTCTAACGTCTGTCTCACGAACCAAAATTTAGAAAGCTATTTCTAATTATAAATAATATCATTTTTAGAAAAAATTAATAACAATATTCTAAATTAGTACTTATAAAAATAATATAACTATGTTCAAAACAGTTACTTTACATTCAAAAGAATTACTTCGATCCTTATTGTGAGACTATTTTAAATAAGTTCTTAAACCAGATTATTGGAGATTTTAATTTACATGTCTTAAATTGAGAAAATTATAGTTTATATAATTCCAAGCTGAAGGTATTACACAATAATGGCAGATATTTGAGCATTCTCTCTGATATAAATACGAAATATCCCGTTATAATTAAATGGTCACTCAATTTCCAGAACATATGATCAAAATACATTATATAATCTCAAAAGATATGTAGTACTATATTTATCGTCGCATTCTTCACAGTCTCAATAAAAGAGACATTTAGTTCTCTCAACTCAATCCTGATAATTAATGCGCGAGTTGCTAGAATCTAACCGATTCTACAAACCCCAAAATCATCAATTTTTTATATATGTCCACGTAGGGGTGAGCATTCGGGCGGTTCGGTTCAAAATCGAACCGAACCCGAAAAATCGAAAAACCGAATTTTTAAAAAAACTCAAACCGAACCGAACCGAATTACTGTAGAAAACCGAACCGAAACCGAACCGAAATATTCGGTTTGGTTCGGTTCGGTTCGGTTTTAACCGAATTAAAATTAAAATTAATATAAATATTATAATATATATATAATATAATATATAAATATAATTATATATATATAAATATATATAATATTAATCAATTTAAATATTAATAATATAAATAACACATACATATATATAATATATATAAAAAAAATAAAAAATATATAATAATAATTAATTCGGGCGGTTCGGTTTAAAAACCGAATTTTTTTAACCAAACCGAACCCGAACCGAATTAATTTCGGTTTCGAATTACTGTTCAAAACCCAACCAAACCGCCCATTTCGGTTCGATCCGGTTCGGTTTTTCAGTTCGGTTCGGTTTTTGCTCACCCCTATGTCCACGTATGTTGGTTATAAATTGTACTGTTTGTATCTCTATTGTCACAAAATGATTAAAAAATAAAAAGGAATAAGCACAGTTTTATCCCCAAATTTTATAATATTTTGAAAAAATATTCCTAACTTAAATTTTATAGATTTAAATGTCTCAAACTTTCACTATATTCTAAAAATTATCCATGAGTTAAGTTTATATAATAAATGTTCCAAATTTAATGAAATTTTGTAAAATATCCCGATATAGAGATTCCAGTAACGAAATACTGAGTATCTCGCCGGATTCTCATGTCGATTAGCTTAAATGTGGATTTTTTTCCACCTCACCACTAAAAACAACGTCGTTTTATATGACTAAATTAAAAAAATATACCTAAACGCTATCGTTTTTCATATTTAGCCATGTGACATGACGTCATTTTTAGTGGTGAGGTGTAAAAATAAATTAATCTAATTTAAGTTATAATCTATGCGAGGATCTGTTGAGGTGATTTAATATTCTGTCACCAAAATTTCTATATATATTGGAATATTTTTTAAGATCTCGCCAAAATTGTAAATTTAAGTTGTGGATATTTTTCAAAATTTTGTAAAAGTTTGGGATGTTTAAATATATTGTCTTAGGTTGGGAATATTTTTTAAATGATTAATTATAGTTTATGGCCTCAACTTTGATAGTTTTTTAGTTTATAGCCTCAACTTTCGATTTTTTTCATATGATTTACTGAACTTTTTGAGAAATATGCTAACTCATAAGATAAACATGTTACATTTTCACATTGCATTCATTTATTAGGTATATACATGCATAATTTATCTTACAATAATATTGGATGTGTTGCGAAAAACACACACCACAATCAAGATAGAAAATAAAGAATATGAGAATTTTTTACTCAATTCGTCTTGCGATTACGTCTGGTGACGATGCCAAATCAGAGATTTCACTATAATTTTTTGGATATAGATTACAGGAAGAAAAGTTTATTAACTAGACAATAATCAAACCCTAATTCTAAGTCCAATAAGTTTTCGTCTGACCCAAAAAATATATGCCCCACCGAGATTTGGGCAGTATCTGATCGATTCAAATTTCTCCAACATGATGACACATAAATATGCACGCAACGGCCAAAGTAGCACAAAGAACCGAAACCTCCTCTATAAAAATCACTTAGAAAGAATTTTTAGTGTATTAATTGAAATAAGTTGCAGTACTCTCTCCCAAACAAATTAACGGGATCTCTTTCAACATCACTTAGATCAATAATTTCCAATTACTTCCCCCATAAAAGAAGAAAACTAGTAGTCGCCCCATCTCATCATATATGATCAAATTCACAAATTATTCAAACATACGATGGCCATTAAAACATGGCTGCAGCTCATCTTCTTCACCTCTCTCACAACCCTAGCAACCTCCCAATACGAGACTCATTCATGCTCAACCAAAGGCAACTACACCAAAGAAAGCTTATACAGAGCCGACCTCAACACCCTCCTCGACTCCCTCTCCACAAACATCCCCACCAACGCCTTCTACAACGCCTCCGCCGGAGACGCCAACGTCGTCGCCCTCTGCCGCCCCGATATCCAGCTCACCACCTGCCGCGGCTGCGTCAAAATCGCCGCCGCCGAGGTCCTCGTGCAGTGCCCTGACCAGTTGGAGGCTGTAATTTGGTTCGAATACTGCATGGTGCGATTTTCAAACGAGCCCTTATTCGGAAAACTCGACACAGATCCCCTAGGGATACTTTCCAACTCCTTGAAGGACTTGAGGAGTCCGGAGGCGAGGGGGGCGCTGCTGGATGATCTCCGATCCCAGGCGGCTAGCGGCAGCCCGAGTGTGAAGGCCGCCGCCGGGAGCAGGGTAGCGGCCGGTTTCAATCAGACGGTTTTTGGGTTGGTGCAGTGCACGCCGGACTTGTCGCCGGAGAACTGCGTGAGGTGTTTGGCCGAGGCGGCCGGCGTTATTCCGGTTTGTTGTGATGCGTCGATAGGTGTTAGAGTGTACATGCCTAGTTGCAGTATTCGTTACGAGATTTCGAGTTTTTATAATGAAACGAGGCTTCAAGAACTGACTGTAGGGGCGTCGCCCCCGCCCCCGCCGCCTACTTCAGGTGAAAGCTCTCTCAAAATGATGAATTAAAGTCATAAACAATTTATTTTTTTGTTCTTATTTTTATTTAATATAATTATATATATTATGTTATATTGGGTTGTCAGTTATTGCATAATTTTTACCCATTTTATAATTTTAACATGAAATTTGAAATATTGTAATAATGTTAATACCTTTCAGTTTGTTGTAAGTTAACACTTCTATTCTTTTTTTGTCTTTAAAAAAGTCGACATGTCGATCATAATATTAATTGACTCGAAAATATTAAAGTCGTGCAACATTATTTTGGCGATGTCGGCTTTAATAAGGCATGTCACTTCAATTCTCAAATGATAAAAAAATGGTTATATATATTAATTTTACAATAAATTAAAAGGTAAATATTATTTCGATATTTCAAAAATAATATTAAAATTGCAAGATGAATAAAAGTTGATGCATTGATTGCAAACTAACTCTCATATCTTTGGCTTGTTTCAAGAAGATAGAAGTTGATCAACTTTCAATTGGTTTTTGGGACAATAGAGACTTCATTGTTTAAACGTGGCCGGCAGTTTGAAATCTTTCCAAATACGCGTAGAAAGACTTGGAAATTCTGCACCAATAAGTCTCGGCTGAAAACTTAATTAATGATTGTAGAGTTTCTCTTTGATTGTGAATATATATAAAATATAAAACTAGGAACTGACAGGATGTTTCGTGACATTGTTGCAGGAAATGATAGTGATAATAAAATTAGGAATATCGTCATCATTGTCTTCTCTGTGGTCGCTTTCCTAACCCTAGCCTTCTTTTTTGGATTCATTCTAAGAAAGAGAATGAAACGTGAGACAATAGAAGATCCTAACGGTGAGGATTTTTTTTATATGATGAATTAATTACGCTCATATGAATAGAAAAAAGCGTGCAAATAATTGCGTAATGCAAATTATTTCTACAACATTCATATTAGCTTAAGTTTTAATGTGTCACGACTATGAACAAACCGATAATATTTTTGTTCTAGATGAATCCATACAATATGAATTTCACAAGATCAAAGCTGCAACAAATAATTTCTCGGTTGCTAACACGCTAGGGCAAGGTGGATTTGGGATTGTTTACAAGGTAATATTCAACGACATTTTTGTAATATATATTTATATTGGTTTGATTCCTCCGTTACACAAAACATTGCTCCAATGATCGATGTGTTGTATGATTTCAGGGTAAACTTGAAAATGGGAAAGAAATAGCAGTGAAAAGACTGTCGAGGGATTTAGGGCAAGGCGAGGGTGAGTTCAAGAATGAAGTGTTGTTAGTAGCAAGGCTTCAACATAGGAATTTGGTCAGACTCTTGGGTTTCTCCATGCAAGGAATCGAAAGGCTTCTTGTCTACGAGTTCGTCCCAAATGGGAGCTTAGACCACTTCCTATTTGGTCATATTTCGCCTGGCCTTATTTCTTTTTATCAATTCCCAATCAATCAATTAGTCTTGCTCATATATTGATTAATCTAGTTTTATTAATTGATTTGTAGATGGAGTGAACTCTTCGGCCTTAGATTGGGACATGCGTTACAAGATCATAGGAGGTGTTGCACGAGGACTTCTTTATTTGCATGAAGATTCGAGGCTTCGTATAGTTCACCGCGATCTCAAGGCTAGTAATGTCCTTCTTGATGAAGATATGAACCCTAAAATCTCGGATTTTGGTCTTGCTAAACTAGTCGTGCGAGATTCGATTCAAGAGAGTGCCAGCAGAATTGTTGGGACCTAGTAAGTCTCATTATAAGCTTCAATTTTAATTTCTACTTTTGCATATCTTTGTTAACACATCATTTGCTGTTATATCATTTGAATGATTACAATTTAATGACTATATTGATTGAAAATATGTTAGCAAATCTAGCACCCAGTGACAGTTAGGCAAATCCATGATGACTTACCAGATTCATATGTGAAAATTCCGAATCAAGTATGAAAATATATCGGGTGCGTAAAATATTTGTGTACGTACGTAGGACTTTGTTCTGATTACTTGTACACAAATGTTTTGTCGCCTTATTCATATTTGACGTGGAATTTCCACGTGTGAATCTAGTGAGTCTAGGCAATATTTGATTCACCGGAGTAGTCACTAGATGTTAGATTTGATAAAACATTCACAGGCACTAGATTATAAATATTGAAATGATAGGTATATATGATCATTAAACTGGCCAAACGATGTTTATTTACACTTTATTTTTTAATGTATTTCGAACAAGCTTATCTCTAAGGAATTTTCCAAATTTTAACTGCAGTGGATACATGGCACCAGAATACGCAATGCAAGGCCGTTTCTCGATCAAATCGGATGTATATAGTTTGGGTGTGCTCATCCTTGAAATTGTGAGCGGCCAAAAAAGAACACAAAACGGAACTAGCCCAGTAGACCTTCTCGGTCAAGTAAGTATAATAATAATAATAATAATAATAATAATAATAATAATAATAATAATAATAATAATAATAATAATAATAATAATAATGTCCTCTTTCTTATTTTGATAGCGATAATTTTAATGTCGTGTGATATCTTATTGCAAAATTTCTTGTTTCATTTATAGAACCAAATCACAGTTAAAAATACTGTGTTTAATTTCACATGTCATGCTGTCATTACCATGACATGTAGTTACTTGTCTATAAGTGAAATGAAATATGAATTCTAAAGAAATAAATAATTAATATTGACAGGCATGGAGAAATTGGCGGGAGGGGACAAGTGCTAACATAATAGACCCTATTTTGATGGCTACATCGGAAGCGCATCCAGACATGCTGAAATGTGTTCACATTGCTCTCTTATGTGTTCAAGAAAACCCGGATGATAGACCGACGGCAGCGTCTGTGGTTCTGATGCTCAACAGCTCATCGTCTTTAACTTTGCCCTCGCCTTCTGATCACTCCGAACACTACGTTTCTAATATATCCGTCACACAAGCCTAGCTCGACAAGTGCCCCGTTTCAGTTGCTAAAATGTACGAGCTCGTGATTTGGAGTGTCGAGTCTCGAATCCCATAAATAGCAAGTGCGGATAGCTAAAATGAATTGTTAGACGAATTACCAATCTTCAACGGGATAGTTTGATCACATGTATAATGTATTATGAATTCAAAATGTATGAAGTCATATATAGGCAAATCAAAATAAAAAAACAAATGCCCCCCACACCATTTGATTTTTGTTAATGTTAGGGACTGCTACTGCCACCACTCCGTGACTCCGTCCAATTAGTATGATATTATCCGTTTTGGACCAAAAGCCCGCACGGATTTGTTTTTGGACTCAACCACCCAAAAGACCTCATATTAATTAGGAGTGGTCTTCTTAATATATAGAGGGCAATTCTTCCTTCTATCTTCGATGTGGGAATTGGGTTGCACCACACCCAACAGTTAAGATGGCCAATTTTTTGCTCCACTGTACCTTGTTCAAAATTGTCCCTTGCCCTAGTTTTGTAAAGTTTGTATTAACAGCTAAGCGAGATGCAGTTCTCAGTATACATCCAAAATCTAGAATCAGTACTCAAAGATTATTTACATGAACTTAGAGGTTTCAGTTCAAACTAGAGATGTCAACTGAGTCGGGCCAATCCAACCCGGCCCACTAAACCTGCCGGGCTACCACTAAACAATATATCAAGATAGAAAAGTTTTGACTTACTTTGGCCATGTTTATATGACAACATTTACAGCTAATGGCTTCAAAAGAATATAAAACATTTACAGCTAAAGATTATAACCTTTCAAAATCACACAGATACAATTTTATCTGCGTGGAAGAAGTCACAAAATAGGTAGCATCGTCTTCTTTAATCGGCACTCAGCCGAGCATAACTTCTAGTAACCCTCTTTGGTTTCGACATAGCTGCAAAAGTAGAAGAACCATCTCCTGCGGTGTCAATGTCAGCATTAGCTTCTCGGTGTGATCTACATCTCCTCTTTCTAGAAGATACAGGAGGTTGTGACTTGTGAGTTCTGAGAAGGACCATTTGCATTATATGTTTCTTCTACGAGTTCTGTTTTAACTGTTGAGCCTTGCAACTGCATACTACAACCCGGGGAAACTCTTTCGACCTGAAAAGTGTTGTTCCAACATTAATACACTCCTCAACAATAATATACAACTTTGATACAAATGTAACGGAAAGATCTTGGTACCCTTTCTCCAGAGAACTTTTTGAGACAGTAGGAATGAAGTCGTGTTGGAAAAATGTACAAAATAGTACAGAACTTGCTGGGCGTATTACAACGTGAAACAGAAAGGTAGGAGATCAAAACTAACAATAAACTAAAATAGAATCGAAACTAAAAAATGAAACAAAACCGTAAGCTAAATGCCGAGTCGAGGAGGCCTCTTTCCGCAAGACAAGATACGCCCCGGTAGTGCTCTCGGTTCTGACGTATCGTCCCCAAAGAAGAAACGGCAGCGTCTCGTAGGTGGCAGCACCGCAGACCAACGAGCTCCGGCGAACTGGACGGAGGCGAGGACAGAGCTTGGACACAAAGTATGTATGCAGGGAGTGCTCTAAAGTATGCTGGAATGCTTTTGCAGTAGGTGGCTTATGCTGGGGAGACATGTCCTATTTATAGGCGTCGTCCCCCTCATGGGGAGCATGCTGGAGTCAACACCCGCATTGATGTCGCGTGTTACGGAGTTATGTCCCCTATTGAGTGCGCGACGGTTTCTGGAGACAACGTGGGCACGTTTCCCGCAGAGCCATCATGTCGGAACGTTACCGACGGTTCGGCGAATCGGACAACGCGTGCGTCGTGTTCATGGACGTATCCGGACGTCTCTTCAAGTGCACAGCAGGTCCAACGGATTGGGCTTACACGAGTTGGGCCTCAGACCAACTCCATCGCACAGCAGGCCCAACGGATTGGGCTACACGAGTTGGGCCTCGGACCAACTCCATCTTTGGGCTCCATCAAACATTGATCCAAAATATAGTGGCAATGGGCCACAGAACCAAGCCCACGAACAGGCCCAAAGAACAGCCCAAAGACCACCCAAAGACCAATTGCCACGACCCACGATCCACGATCCACGATCCACGGACCACGGAACCGGAACCGGAGCCGGGCGGCGGCGACGGGCGCCGGGCGCGCACCGGGCCGGGCGTGGGCGGGCGGCGATGGCAGCGTGGGCTTTCCACCCATCACTTGTGCACATAATTATACTAAGTGTTTAATGAACCACTTATATAGACAATTAATGAAGGTACATTAATCAATGTGGGATAAGGATTAATTAATCCATGCTTATCCCTTAATCACATAACTCCATGTTTAAGTGATCAACTTGATCCACTATTTCTCACTCACCGAAATCGGATTTGAGAATGTGAATACACCACGATCATCTACTCAAAACGTAGATCGATCCTATGCCATTTAATTTCACAAAATTAAACGTTACGTCACTCAAAATCTTGGTCAAAGTAGCTTTCTGACAACTTGACCATAAATATAATATATATATATATATAGTGAGGTTCAAATAAGAACCAATTTTAACGTGAGGACTAAGAACCACGGAAATTCTTTACGAACAAAATGAATTTGCTATGAAAGTTAATGAATCTGTTGAAAGTTCTTGAATCCAAAATTGAATTTTCACCCGTGGTTCGAATCCCATGAGAGGCAAAATTCCATTTTTTGGATTCAAGACTTTCCCAAAGCAGATTCATTAAGTTTCACATTGAATTCATCATTTTTGGTTCTCACGTTCTCACAATAAAAATAGTTCTTACGTTAACCCTCCCATATATATATATATATATATATATATATATATATATATATATATATATATATATATATATATACGTTGATTTCAACAATCCCCACATGAGTGGAAATAACCATATGTATGTATGCGAGACACACTCGATCCTCAAGAGATGTTAAAATATTTGGACATGTGGTTTATGGCCTTGAACCTTCCATAGTTAGTACCATCGAGTACAGACGGATTAGTGGACACGATGCCTTGAACTATTCCCCACAACGCAATCGAGACAATGGTATTAACACTTTAACACCTCAACCTCATCCGTTCTCACGTTTGATTCCATTTTGGCCATGGACATCCACTTTGGATTCATAAGTGTTTTGTTTGAAACGCCCCACTTCGCACTTACATAGGTGATTCTTTACCGAGTTTCTTGCCATACTCAACCTCCTCGAGGTATCTTAGGAATCATTAAGAGTCAACGACTCAACCTCACCACTAGGCAAGTTTTTCAACACTCGTTTGCTTTCTAGGGAACATACTAACTTGAGTGTTTACACACGAACTCCTATAGCTTAGTTCTCCCATTGAACTAAGTTCTTGAGATCTCCAGTCATCATGGTTGGGTTACCACTATGATTGTTCTTAAGATGTGGATTTTAATCACATTCCCTCTAGCAACTTGATCATTTGATCCCGGTTCATCCCTTTGGTTAACGGATCTGTCAGATTATCTATTGACTTGACATAGTCAATTAATATAACCCCACTTGAGATCAAATGCCTCACGGTATTATGTCGTCGACGATATGTCGAGACTTACCATTATACAAACCACTTTTCGCCTCTTCCAATAGCGGCGGCTATCACGGTGAATCATCACCGGTGGCACGGTTTAGACCAACATGGAATATCTTCCAAAAATTACTGAGCCACTCGGCTTCCTCACCGCCTTTATCCAAAGTTATGAATTACGATTCCATGGTGGATCGGGCTATACACGTCTGCTTCGTGGATCTCCAAGAAACAAGACCTCCCCAATCGTGAACACGCACCCACTTGTAGAAAGTGAATCTTCGTGTCGACATCCAATTGGCATCACAGGTGCCCTTCAAGCACGGGGATATCTCGTGAATGCGACCATGATTTTGAGTATACTTAAGTACCTCAAAACTCTCACTAGAGCCTTCCAATGCTCCTTGCTTGGATTGCTCGTGTAACGACTCAATTTGTTCACGGCGCAAGCTATGTCGGGCCGGGTGCAATTTGTAAGATACATCAAACACCCGATGACCTTAGCATATTCTTCTTGCCCAACAGGTCCACCCCTGTTCTTACTCAAGTGAACATTGAGCTCCAATGGGGTCTTAGCAGGCAAACTATCAAACGCGTTGAATTTCTTAAGCACTTTCTCGACGTAGTGAGATTGTGTCAAGACAATTCCGTCTTATTTTCTTAGAATCTTGATTCCAAGAATCACATCAGCTAAACCCATGTCCTTCATGTCAAAATTTCTATTTAACATGCGCTTTGTGTCATTAATGACTTGAGTATTACTACCCATGATCAACATGTCATCTACATACAGACATACTATAACATAACCATTATTAGTGTTCTTAACGTCGACACATTTATCACACTCGTTGATCTTGAAACCATTTGCCAACATTACATTGTCAAATTTCAAGTGCCATTGCAACGGCGCTTGTTTCAAACCATATAGAGACTTCACGAGTTTGCATACCTTGCCCTCTTGACCAGGTACTACAAACCCTTCGGGTTGCTCTATATATACCTCATCCTCGAGGTCACCATTCAAAAACGCAGTCTTAACGTTCATTTGATGAATCTCAAGATTGTGCAAAGCAGCAATTGCGAGAAGCACCCTAATAGACGTAATCCTCATCACAGGTGAATAGGTATCGAAGAAATCGTACCCCTCTCTTTTTTTAAACCCTTTGACAACCAAACGGGCCTTATATTTTTCAATTGATCCATCTGCCTTGTACTTTCTTTTAAGGATCCATTTGCATCCTAAGGGCTTACAACCTTCTAGCAAATCAACCAACACCCAAGTGTGGTTTTGCAGAATGGAATCAATTTCGCTTTGAACAGCCTCTCGCCAGAGCATCCCGTCTGGCCGAGCATAGGCTACTTTGATCGAAGTTGGTTCTTCGTCCAACATGAACGCAATATAGTCAGGACCAAAATCTTTTGGCGTTCTGACTCTACTACCACGTCTCGGTTCCGACCCCTCTGGATCAGACCTCGATCGCTTATGCGATATCGGTTCTTCCTCCAAAGGTTTAGAACTCGAAGCTTCACCATCAGCTCTATTGCTAGAACTGGCTTCACTTTTACCCTTGTCTTTACAGGGATAAACACTTTCAAAGAATATAGCATTCCTTGATTCAATCGTTGTCCCCACAGTCATATCCGGTACCTCTGACCTGTGGATCAGAAAACGATAGGCGCTGCTATTCAGTGCATACCCAATAAAGATACAATCGACTGTTTTAGGTCCAATTGTAACTTGTTTAGAAGAGCACCTCAACCTTCGCCAAACACCCCACACTTTGAGATATTTGTCGATGGCTTTCTTCCTTTCCACAACTCGTGAGGTGACATCCTTACCCTTGAGTGGAATCTTGTTCAAGATGTAATTGGTCGTCAAAACAGCTTCCCCACAAGTTCTGGGCAACCTCAACTAATCAACAAAGCATTTATCATCTCCTCGAGTGTTCGATTTTCGTTCAAGAACGCCATTAGACCGAGGTGAATAAGGGCGTCGTTTGATGTATTATACCACTTTCGTTGCATAATGCCTCAAACGGAGCTACATATTCTCCACCTCTATCACTTGAGCAGTCTTAATTCGACACTTTGTTAATTCTCGCCGTTCTTGAAGTTTTAAAAGCTTCAATAGCCTCGTCTTTACTTCTTAGAAGGTAAAGATAACAATATCTTGTCGATCATCAATAAACGTGATGAAGTACTTTTTACCACCTCTAGTTTGTACAAACTTTAAATCACACACATCAGTGTGAATAAGTTCTAGAGGCTTAGTGCTCCGTTCTACCGAATGAAACGGTAACTTAGCCATTTTGGCTTCCACACAAACCTCACATTTCGTTTGTATATTAACTTCATTTAACTTTAGTAAATCTAAATTTACTAATCTTTTTATTGCATTTAGATTAACATGTCTTAATCTACAATGCCATAAATCAGAGCACTCAGTCAAGTAAGAGGAAGTAAATGCATTTTCATTAATAGCAATCTTGGGTACAACAACTTCAGCCGAGCAACACCTCACCTCGGCAAAGCGCATTCTTCGCTTCACCTCGGCACGTTTGTTCCTCGACTGTTCGGGTGGGGGCTATGATGGGATATGGCCCAACCGCCCAGGCCCATTAGCAGGCCCAAACGACCTGGGCCTAGCATTATGGACGGCCCATGCGGTTAAGCCAAGACCCCATCCTCTAAACCCTAATCAGGCGTCGCCCACCAACCCCCAAAACCCTACAGGTGGCGCACAGAAGAGGAACAGTCTCTGCATGTAAGAGGAAGAGTCCCTACACGCCAGGGGAAGAGTCTCGGCCAATGGAGGGAATGAGCACGCCTTTAGGAGCCCTCAGACATATATAAATAGGAGTTAGATTGAAGGTAGGGGGGTAGCAACTTCTTGAATACTAAGGGCTTTTAGATATACTCACTGTAACCAGAAACATAGTGAAAGTATTGAGAAATCACTCCTCCGTGGACGTAGATCTCATTAACGATCGAACCACGTAAAAGCCTTGGTGTTCTTTACTGCTTTACATAAATCTCGTACATCTACATATTCTAGATTTATCAGTAGTACTATATTTATCTTCGCTTTCTTCACAGTCTCAATAAAACATTTAGTTCTCTCAACTCAATCCTGATAATTAATGCGCGAGTTGCTAGAATCTAACCGATTCTACAAACCCCAAAATCATCAATTTTTTATATATGTCGACGTATGTTGGTTATAAATTGTACTGTTTGTATCTCTATTGTCACAAAATGATTAAAAAATAAAAAGGGATAAGCACAGTTTTATCCCCAATTTATAATATTTTGAAAAAATATTCCAAACTTAAATTTTATATATTTAAATGTCTCAAACTTTCACTATATTCTAAAAATTATCCATGAGTTCAGTTTATATAATAAATGTCCAAAATTTAATGAAATTTTGTAAAATGTCCTGATATAGAGATTCCAGTAACGAAATACTGAGTTACTCGCCGGATTCTCATGTCGATTAGCTTAAATGTGGATTTTTTTTTCCACCTCACCACTAGAAACAACGTCGTTTCATATGACTAAATTAAAAGAATATACCTTAACGCTGTCGTTTTTCATATTTAGCCATGTGACATGACGTCATTTTTAGTGGTAAGGTGTAAAAAAAATTCATCTAATTTAAGTTATAATCTATGCGAGGATCTGTTGAGGTGATTTAATATTTTGTCACCAAAATTTCTATATATATTGGAATATTTTTTAAGAACTCGCCAAAATTGTAAATTTAAGCTGAGGATATTTTTCAAAATTTTGTAAAAGTTGGGGATGTTTAAATATATTGTCGTAGGTTGGGAATATTTTTTAAATGATTAATTATAGTTTATGGTCTCAACTTTGATAGTTTTTTAGTTTATAACCTCAACTTTCGATTTTTTTCATATGATTTACTGAAATTTTTGAGAAATATACTAACTAATAAGATAAACATGTTACATTTTCACATTGCATTCATTTATTAGGTATATACATGCATAATTTATCTTACAATAATATTGGATCTGTTGCGAAAAACACACACCACAATCAAGATAGAAATTAAAGAATATGAGAATTTTTTACTCAGTTCGTCTTGCGACTACGTCTGGTGACGATGCCAAATCAGAGATTTCACTATAATTTTTTGGATATAGATTACAGGAAGAAAAGTTTATTAACTAGACAATAATCAAACCTTAATTCTAAGTCCAATAAGGTTTCGTCTGACCCAAAAAACATATGCCCCACCGAGATTGGGTTTGAGTATACAGTCCATTCAGGCTTTACTTTTTTTTTTTTGTCAAAACGTACGAAATAACATAAAACGGATAAAGACATGTTACAAACTGAACTTAGGCATACCCGAGGGGGATACAGCCACGTTTCCGCAAAACAAGGCATGGGGTGGGATCAAAAAGGACATATTGGCCAAAACACATAGGCCAAAGAGCGACTCGCTCACACTAGCAAAGCTGTAAAGAAACAAACCCAACAACCCCTAAGTGACGCAGTAGGGGCGGGCCTCATTAAAAACCCCATGACCAGTGGGGAAAAGAGTGTCCTGGTGCAATGTAATCGCGGGGCACAAGGGGTGGGGTTTCAGCCTTTATACTCCAACATGATGACACATAAATATGCACGCAACGGCCAAAGTAGCACAAAGAACCGAAACCTCCTCTATAAAAATCACTTAGAAAGAATTTTTAGTGTATTAATTGAAATAAGTTGCAGTACTCTCCCAAACAAATTAACGGAATCTCTTTCAACATCACTTAGATCAATAATTTCCAATTACTTCCCCCATAAAAGAAGAAAACTAGTAGTCGCCCCATCTCATCATATATGATCAAATTCACAAATTATTCAAACATACGATGGCCATTAAAACATGTGTCACGACCCGACTATTTAATTACTTAATTAACTAAATAATCAAGCCGTGACTGGTTTAATTTACGATAATCTTTCAATAAAAGAGTGATTTAGAAGATAGGTTTTGGAAACAAACGGACAATATAACATTTGTAAATAGAGTAAGCCAACCTGCACTCAGAAAATATCCAACTACAGCAATTATCAAAATGAGGACACAGCCTCACCAATTATATAAAAAGTTTCAAAATATTTACATGATTCATCAAAAGTACGGTTTCAAAGTTTCAAAATTCAGCAGCGAAAGATCAATGAATATCATGTATGAGGACATGATATTCAAACATATCCAAATAGAGTAAAAGATCAAAAGGACATCTCAGCTCAGTTTTCCAGCCACAACTCCTTCATACTCAACCTGCATAACAAAAACATTTTGGAGGATATGAGTACCAGAAAGTACTCAGTGGATAATGCCAATATCTCTTTCAAAGTAACATTTCATTCAAGAAAACCTTTCTTTCAAATAGCAGTTCATAAGACAATTACATTGATGTTTCATAAGAGAACTTTCACCTAATAACATATCACCACACTTTATTTTGAAACATACCGGCATAACATACCCGAGTTGATCCCGAAGGATCACAACTACGGTCATACCCTATCTACGTCATACGGTAAAGGGAAGTAGGCCTCCTCCCCAATACCATGGCCGGCCTACATTTGCAAGCTCACAGCCATCTACCTGTGCACAGTAATAATATCTTCCTACCGCAGATAGGTAATTCGCCGTCATACCCACATTGTGGTAAAACATTCAATTTCAACATATTTATCATGTGGTGATCAAATATTTTCACAAGAAATCAAACTCACAACATATCATATGTTTAGCTTCAAAATAAAGTTCGTAATGCATTACCCACCTCGTGACGACGTTCAATCTACCAAGTTTGTTTCTTCGTTCTTCACTTCTCGGTTTCCCTTGCTCGATCCTTAAAACATAAGAATTATTATTGACTTTAGTAATCTTTCTTACTTATTTATACCTTTAGTAATTAAGTAATATTTAAAACATCTTATGCATATCAAGTTCTACCGAAATTTCGGTATTAACATCCGTAATATGGACATCCCAAACATAACAAACTACTCCAATGTCATCCCAAACTCCCAATATCATCATCACATCATCAGTTATACATTTAAGAGGTTTATACAAGACTAGTATCATCTTATTTCAACATTAATCGCCTAAAGGCGATTTAACTCATTATATATATACATTTCAACATTCTTAATATCTACAACCCATTTAACATCACATATCATATTTTTATACTCAATTAACATTAATAATCATAATTTCATGATTCATTCCATCATAGATCAAGTATATCACATATAAGTATAACTTTAGTGTAAACTTTAATTTTTCCAACTTTTGATATCTATGTTCAAAATTTCCATAAATTCTACTTAGGCCTTATTTTTATCATAGATCTCAAATATCAATTCAAATTCATCAAATAAAATCAAGAACTCATAGTTCAAGACTTGCCCTTCATTTTCGAAAATTTTGAAATATTAGAATATGTTTGAATTAAATTCCTATAAATTCATTTTACACATTATTCATATCCCTAAGCTTGAATATCATCTCAAATTACTCAAATAAAATCAACATCATCATGTTCCTATAATCTATAGTTTTCGAAAATTTCACCAATTTCACAAGCATTGTTTAACTTTTAATTTCTTCATTTATATGATGTTTATAAGCATACTTAAACATATATCTAAGCTTAATTCAATCATATCATAACATAGAAATCATATTCAAAAATTAGGGTTTCATGATCAAACTTTAATTTTAGAATTTCATGAATTTAAGGTATTAAATTCCATAACATATGTTAATCTAACTCCATAAACATAATTAAATCAACACATATAACAAAATTTAAACAAATCAATCATAATCACATCCCATAATTTTTGAAAACTTTAAGGATATAAAACATGATATTCATCAATTTAATTTATGTAAACTTTGCATAAATGAAGTAATTACCTTGCTAGGAACAATTTCCCTTTAATTCTCAAGTCTAATTATGTGTTTAAAGTGAAGATAAAATTTTGTGTGTGAAGGTGTGTGTGTGTCGTGAGTTTTGTAGAAAATAGGAAGAAAATGATTTTATTCATGTATTATACTTCTAGATGTTTACTTTAAATTTCATGTGCATTTATGTAAAATTTCAAGATAATAATACACAAATTTCAAAAATATTATAAATGCACTCTTAACTTTGCTAATTCCAAACTTTAATGTAATTCAATTAATAGGATTATATTTCAAGTAAATTATAAAATCTAATATAACTTATATTCATGATTTAATTTAGATTCATATAGCATAATTTAAATCACTTTATTCAATAAAATTCAATTCATTATTATAATACTTCTTAAATTTCGAAAATTACATAAATAAGTTCTTTAATCATTAGTTATTAATAAAACAAATTTATTCAAGACTTTAATATCTTGAATAATATTTTATCTCATTTTATAAGAAAATAACATAAAAAAATAATTAATGTAATTCATAACATAATTTCCAAGTAATAGCATTTTTCATGCACACAATTATAAATAAACACATAATTCACATTTTATCACATTTAAACTCATTTCTAATAATTCTCTACATTTTCCGATTCCATATAATTAAATCGAAAAATTAATCGGATTCATACCGATTAATATTTCACTATATTAAATTTTACGAATTCTTAATGCTTAAATAGATTTTAAGCCTTTAATAATACTTAATTAAACTTTATTAATTACTATAAAATTTGAGCCACTACATTCCTCCCCTTAAAGAAATTTCCTCCTCGAAATTTTCGTACCTTATTAAATAAGTCGGGTATCTTTCTCATTTGATCTTCCAATTCCATGTGACTTTACGGACCATGATGTTTCCATTGAACTTTCACTAAAGGAATAACCTTATTCCTTAATTTCTGTTCTTTTCGATCCAGAATGCTTTCAGGCCCTTCTTCATAACTTAAGTCAGCATTAGGAACTATTTCATCATAATGAAGAATATGTTGTGGATCATATACATACTTTCTGAGCTGAGATATGTGAAAAACGTCATGTACGTTAGCGAAGTTTGGAGGCAACGCTAATCTATAGGCTACAGGCCCAATCCGTTCCAATATCTCATAAGGTCCAAGAAATCTGGGTTTAAGTTTCCCTTTTATTCCAAAACGGTGAACTCCTTTGGTTGGGGAAACTTTAAGAAAGACCTTGTCCCCTATTTCGAACTTCAATTCTGTACGGCGATGATCAGCATAGGACTTTTGTCGGTCTTGAGCTTCTTTCATTCTTTGTTTTATTTGTCGTACAATTTGAACCATTTCTTCAATTGCTTCTGGGCCAAGAATCTTCCGTTCTCCTACCTCGTCCCAATACAGAGGTGATCTGCACTTTTTACCATAAAGTGCTTCATAAGGTGCCATGCCGATCGTAGCTTGATAACTGTTGTTGTAAGCGAATTCGATCAATGGTAAGACTTGTTCCCATTGATCTCCTCGATCAAGCACCACAGTTCTGAGCATATCTTCGAGGGTTTGAATTGTTCTCTCGATCGACCGTCTGCATGCGGGGATGAAAAGTGCTAAAATTTAATCGAGTGCCCAATTCTTTTTGAAAAGTAGTCCAGAACCGAGAGGTGAATTTGGCATCACGATCTGAGGTGATTGAGATCGGCACTCCATGTAGCCGAACAATTTCCCGAACATAAATTTGTGCCAACTTATCTGCTCCATACGTTATCGGAATTGGAATGAAATGAGCGCTCTTGGTTAATCGATCAATGATTACCCATATGGCCGTATTTCCTCGTCTAGACTTGGGTAAACCAATTACAAAATCCATAGCGATGTGATCCCATTTCCATTCAGGCACTTCAAGAGGCTGTAACTTTCCGTATGGTCTTTGATGTAAAGCTTTTACTTGTTGGCACGCTAAACACCGTTCGACGTAGGAGGCAATGTCTTGCTTCATCCCTGTCCACATGAACTTTTGTTTAAGATCCTGGTACATCTTCGTACTTCCGGGATGTGCCGCGTATGGAACCTTATGAGCTTCATTCATAATTTCATTTTTCAGCTCTGTATCGTTAGGTACGTATATGCGATTACCAAACATAATCGCATTATCTCTAGCTTCATGATATTCCGGAAAATTTCCCATTCGAATCTTTGCTCGTAGAGTTTCAAGTTGTTTATCTCTTCTTTGCGCTCGATGATACGAGTTCTCAAATCCGGAAGTACCATCAATGACGCTACAATTCCTTGAATATTTCGGGGAGGTAACACGGTTTCCAGCTTCATTTTCTCGAACTCTTTTAATAATTCTCCTTGATCCGTTAAAAGAGTTCCTAATTTCTCCTGACTTTTCCTACTCGGGCGTGCCTTTACGACATTAGCTTTTCCGGATGATACTTGATCTCACAATCGTAGTCTTTGACCAACTCGAAGCCATCTTCGTTGTCGCATATTCAAGTCTTTTGTTCAAAGAAATACTTCAAACTTTTGTGGTCCGTGAAAATCTCACATCTCGATCCGCATGATAATGTCTCCATATTTTCAATCGTGGACCATCTGCGCAAGTTCCGGATCGTGAGTGGGATAGTTATGTTCATGAATTTTCAACTGTCGTGAAGCGTATGCGATGACCTTTCCTTCTTGCATTAAAACGCATCCTATTCCATTTCTCGACGCATCCGTGTATATGGTATAATCTTTCTCCGAATCGGTATTGTTAAGATAGGGCGTTGGTCGGTCTTTCTTTGAGTTCTTGAAAACCGTCTTCGCGTTTCGAGTCCATTGAAATTTTATCCCTTTCTTCAGCAGTTGCGTCATTGGTTTAGCAATTTTAGAAAATCCCTCAATAAATCTTCTATAGTACCCAGCTAAACCCAGGAAACTACGAATCTCATTTGGGGTCGTAGGTGATTTCCATTCCTGAACTGCTTGGACTTTGGCAGGATCAACTTTAATTCCTTCTGCTGAGACTATATGCCCTAAGAAATTTACTTCTTTCAGCCAAAAATCACACTTGCTGAATTTGGCATATAATCTCTGTGCCCTTAGTTTTTCCAACACAATTCTCAAATGCTCTTCGTGTTCTTGTTCGCTCTTTGAATAGATTAAAATATCATCGATGAACACTAACACGAATTTATCAAGATATTCATGGAATACGCGGTTCATGAGGTCCATGAATACAGCTGGAGCATTGGTTAGTCCAAACGGCATCACTACAAATTCGTAGTGTCCGTATCGAGTCCTGAAAGCGGTTTTCGGTATATCCTCGGGTTTTATCTTCACTTGATGATAACCCGATCTTAGATCGATCTTCGAAAATACCTTTGCTCCTTTCAATTGGTCGAACAAGTCGTCAATTCGAGGAAGTGGATATTTATTCTTCAATGTCACCTTATTCAGTTCTCGATAGTCAATACACATTCTTAAGGTGCCGTCCTTCTTTTTGACGAATAACACTGGTGCTCCCCAAGGTGACGCGCTTGGTCGAATAAATCCTAAGTCCAGAAGTTCCTGTAATTGGACTTTCAATTCTTGCAATTCTTTAGGAGCCATCCGATACGGTGCTTTGGAAATTGGCGCTGAGCCTGGCTCAAGATCAATTGCGAAATCCAATTGTCGATCTGGCGGTATACCGGGTAATTTTTCTGGGAATACGTCTGGATATTCTCGAACAACCGACACATCCTCAATCTTCCTATCCTTCTTGTTATCTTTGTTTAGGCATACGAGATAAGCACGATTTTCAAGACATCTTATTAACCTTTCTGCCTGCAAGGCTGATATCATAGGTATCCTTCTTCTTCTCTCGTCGATCCCATAAAAGCACGTGGGTTCTTTTCACGGTGGTTGAAATGCGATTTCGTTGTTCACAACGAATCGTTCTAAAATTTTCCGTTAACCAATCCATACCTAAGATAATATCTACGTCCCACATGCATAAGAGGCGAATGATTCGACTTTTAACTGAAGTGATCCTAACTCGAATTCTAAGTTAGGACATACTTTATTCACTACTGTCGCCCCGCCTATTGGAGTAAGTACTTTGAACCCTACTTCAGATGATTCTATGGGAAGTTCAAGATTATCTACGCATGCGGTAGAAATGAAAGAATGCGATGCTCCCGTATCAAACAAAACTATAACAGGTACACCTTTTAACTGGGCCATACATTAGATTTCCGTACTGCTCGGTTGCTTTTGCTTCAAAGCATACGCATGCTGATGTTGAGATTGAACTTGTAGAGATTGAGATGACGCCTGCTGAGCTGAAGCCTCTGGGATTGCAGTCATTTGCGGTGGAGGAAGTTGATAGCGAGATGGTTGTGGATATCCTGTCATTGCTTTCACAGTCTGAACGGGTCGCGAAGATTTTCCTCTTTCTCCTCTCCCGGCCACATTCTCGCCTATATGGACGAGTAAGCAAAGTGACCATACTGTCCACATGAATAGCAAGTATTGCTCCCACTCCGACATAAACCGAAATGTGTACGGTTGCATTGAGGACACATCGGTGGTCTTATCTGATTCTGAGAAAAGAATGGTTGTCCAATAGTCGGCGGTCGGAATGATCTCGACACCGTGGAGCTCTGCCTTTGAAACGGTCTTTTGCTTGAATTTCCTCGCATCTCCCATTTTCTTTTTCCTTTATATTTTTGTTCCATTTGGGAGGATTTTGTTGATATAATTCCTTGTGGTACGCCAACATTAGTCTCAGCAGCATGCTTTTCAGCTTGAATCTCCATTTCCATGTCCAACGCACGGTTAAGGGTTTCTGCGTAAGACATGGGAGGTTGAGCGGCTAAAATAATTCGGATTTCAGGTCGTAATCCAGAACGAAACATCTCAGCCATCTTCTCATCTGTTTCTACTTTATAAGGTGCATATCGGGATAAGGTGCAAAATTCCCGATCGTATTCCGCCACACTCCTATTACCTTGTTTCAAATTCATAAATTCAATTTCCTTTTGCCTTCTATAGCTTCGAGGAATGAACTTAGCATACAGTTCTTCCTTGAACTGTTCCCATGTAAAGTTCGCCAATTGCTCCGGGGTGAGGGTTTTCTGCCTGGCCTCCCACCAGAAATCCGCAGGTCCTTTCATCAGAAAATTTATGCACAGCAAACATTCCTGGTCGTTGCATTCCAAGAACTTAAAGATTCTCTCAATAGTTCTTACCCACTCTTGACTTGGCGGACTACCACTCTGTGAAGTTAGGTGGTTTTGACGAAGAAAAGTTCAAATTTTTCGATTTGGTGGAGAGGGTTCACGATTTGGAAAGTTCGAGGTGTTGCTTCACTATCTCTTTCTTCCAAACTTGTATTTCTTCTTCTTGGAGGCATACTAATACCAAAAGAAAATATTATTGTCACAAAGAGCTGATAAGATATCACAACAAGGAAATAAGGTTTCAAATTATAGTAAAGCGCAATCATCACAGGATTTAAGGACCCAACAGCATGAGAAACAACAAAGATATACGACATATTATAATTTACAAGACAACAATAAGTAGCATGTTATGGTTACAAAAATTGCCTCAGTGAGGACTTTTACAAAATAAGTTGGTTTCACTGATACTGGCTGGTAGTTCTGCCTTGCCATTCTAACTATCCTACCTAGCTTTGAAGATATTTCTCTTATCTATCTATGTCTTCCTCAGGGTCTTCTTCTGGTTCCTCTTCTGGCTCTTCTTCCCTTTTATCTTCAGGAGTATGAGCATGATCGGTGATCGAGTGGCGGCCTCTCCGCAAAAGAAGGAAGGATCGGATAAAGAGGCATTTCACCAAGCAGCCTAGAGGTCTCAAATAGGAAGTGCCAACAGATAGTGGTTGTTCAAATTCCTGGGCTACCTCAGTGGAAGACATGATTAAGGATATTTCAGGAAGAGGAGATAAAGGTGGTGAAGGAGTTTTCAGTGCAAATGGCTGTTCAAACAAATCTAAATCATCTAGGGTCCACCGAGGTCCAAGAGGAAAAGACTATCGCTATCCGAACAAGATTCAGAAGGAGGACTAGGAATGATAACCTCACGAAACATAGGTTTAATCTCTCCCATTTTTGGATGAAGAAAATCATCTAGAATCGATGAATCATTGGAATAAATTGATCAAAAGGACGATATGGTAACTCGGGGATCTCTATTTTTCGATAATGCCTTTTATAAGGTCTACGAATCGATCGAGATTACCGGTAATTCTGCACTCCATATCAATGTGTACATAATTCAAAGCCATTTCAGATGCCCATCCCCGCCAAGAAGGAGGTAAAGCATTAACCAATGCGAGAAGTCCATCTAACTCAGTCACTGCACTCTTTAAAACTGATCTCCACAGCATCATAAACTGTTTGAGAGCAAACGGCAGGTGCTGCTCCTCTCTGATTCTAAAGGAAAAGAAACTATCGACGCCTAATCCAAATTGCCTATTATCAACATTCTATCGAGCAATGCCCTTCCTCCGCACCATCCTATAGTCAAATATAACTTTTATACTAATTAGAAACAAAGATAATCACATATCATTTATTTTCACACATACCATCTAAGAATGTTCAACATAATCACCTTTCATTCAATTATACACATCACTTACGACTTACTTTACGGTTGAGTGAAGAGATGGATCAAACACCGAGCCTCTACCAATGACTCAAAGGTTTACAAGAGAGTTGGCTCAAAGAAAGAAAATTTACGGGATCAAAGCGAAACAATGCTCGATATTACTCTGTCACGACCGACTATTTAATTACTTAATTAACTAAATAATCAAGCCGTGATCGTTTAATTTACGATAATCTTTCAATAAAAGAGTGATTTAGAAGATAGGTTTTGGAAACAAACGGACAATATAACATTTGTAAATAGAGTAAGCCAACCCGCACTCGTAAAATATCCAACTACAAAGAATTATCAAAATGAGGACACAACCTCACCAATTATATAAAAGTTTCAAAATATTTACATGATTCATCAAAAGTACGGTTTCAAAGTTTCAAAATTCAAGAATGAAGATCAATGAATATCATGTATGAGGACATGATATTCAAACATATCCAAATAGAGTAAAAGATCAAAAGGACATCTCAGCTCAGTTTTCCAGCCACAACTCCTTCATACTCAACCTGCATAACAAAAACATTTTGGAGGATATGAGTACCAGAAAGTACTCAGTGGATAATGCCAATATATCTTTCAAAGTAACATTTCATTCAAGAAAACCTTTCTTTCAAATAGCAGTTCATAAGACAATTACATTGATGTTTCATAAGAGAACTTTCACCTAATAACATATCACCACACTTTATTTTGAAACATACCGGCATAACATACCCGAGTTGGTCCCGAAGGATCACAACTACGGTCATACCCTATCTACGTCATACGGTAAAGGGAAGTAGGCCTCCTCCCTGAGAGGATGTGAATGTTATCACCGATAATGAGGTGATGATCATTATCATTATTTTATAGGAGGAATTACAGCAAACAATCCCACAAAATAAGGGATGGAAATAAATAAAAGATTACAAAGGATTATCTAATATTACGAATTATTTACTATCCTTATTACCCCGTCAAGCAATGCGTGGATTTGGCGAACGCAGAGCTTGGATCTCAATAACTCGAAAGCTGGCCGAGGAAGGCTTTTGTGAAGACATCTCGCAAGTCAAGATGTGACGGCACATGTTGAGTGTGTAGGCGGCGGAGGACACAAGTTCTCGACGAAATGGCAATCGATATCAATGTGCTTCGCTCGCTTGTGAGCTATTGGATTCGACGAGAAATATAGCACTTTTATTATCACAAAGAAGAGTGGGACGCGCGTGGAATCTGGCTCGGATAATAAGTTACGAAGCCATTGAACCTCCGAGGCGTGTTCGCTAAGGCGCGATACTCCGATTCACAACTTGAGCGAGCAACAGAGGGTCGCTTTTCAGACTCCACGAGATGAGGTTACCACCTAGAAATATGGAATATCCGTATGTAGACCGACGGTATCGGTCAATGAGCCCAATCAAGATCGAGTAAGCAAGAATAGATAGTTCGGTCGAGTCAGTAAGGAGAGACCAAGTGCAAGCACCATGACATAACGAAGTATTCTCTTCACAAAGATCGTAGTGATCATTGGAGGTCTTTGCAAGAACGATCGACTTGGTGACCGCATATGAGAGATCCGGCGAGTGATAGTAAGGCACCGGAGAGCCCCAACAAGAGACCGATGAGGTAGGATCATCGAAGGTTGGCCGTCATCAGAAGTGAGCATCCGCAACAAGCGATTGATGGTTTAGATTCGATAATCGAGCCCGCCTAAGATATCATGGGCATACTTAGCTTGGCCAACAAAATGCCACCGGAAGTGTAAGAGACCTCTAAACCCAAAAATAATTCACCGCCAAGGTCTTTAATGGCAACCCATGTTCATGCGACATGAGTGCGCACCAAAGTAGAAGAGCTACCGTGATAATAATATCATCGACGAGAGTAGAAGGAAGACGACCAAGCGCCATGATGATAAGAAAGAGAGAAGGATCTGAACGACTCTGCCGAAATCCCAGTAGTGAGGAAGGAGTCAAGCCGAAACCAGGCCAAAGGAGCTTGCCGCAGACCATAAAGGCTTTCTTGAGACGGCAGACATGATTTGGATAGCGAGGTCAACGAAGCCGGATGGTTGAGCCATGTATACGGGCGTGGTAAGAATGCCGTTGAGAAAGGCATTTTAACATCGAGTTGATGGAGTTAGAGTTAGGGCTCCTTGCTTGTAACCCTAACAATGGTCCGACCTGCTTGGATCGACGCGTCTGGGGAAGGCGACCGTTGATCGGCCCGGAAACCGGGTGGGCCGGGGAATAGTTCGGGTGGGCCCAGACGTATCACAAATAATGGAGTCGTGGGTGGGCCAGCGACAGGGTGGGCCCCACCGCGGACCCGGCCGTGGGTGGGAGGACTTAGAGTTGGCGTCCGTGGACGTACGGTTTCGAAGGAAGGTATTGTTATGATGTGGGATATCCCACATCGACTACACATGCAAATGTGGAGTGGTATATAAGTGAGTGTCAATCCTTTCCCTATAACCATGGTTTTGGGGAGAGTTAGGGCTCCTTGCTTGTATCCCTAATAATACCATGAGAGGATGTGAATGTTATCACCGATAATGAGGTGATGATCATTATCATTATTTTATAGGAGGAATTACAGCAAACAATCCCACAAAATAAGGGATGGAAATAAATAAAAGATTACAAAGGATTATCTAATATTACAGAATTATTTACTATCCTTATTACTCCCCAATACCATGGCCGGCCTACATTTGCAAGCTCACAGCCATCTACCTGTGCACAGTAATAATATCTTCCTACCGCAGATAGGTAATTCGCCGTCATACCCACATTGTGGTAAAACATTCAATTTCAACATATTTATCATGTGGTGATCAAATATTTTCACAAGAAATCAAACTCACAACATATCATATGTTTAGCTTCAAAATAAAGTTCGTAATGCATTACCCACCTCGTGACGACGTTCAATCTACCAAGTTTGTTTCTTCGTTCTTCACTTCTCGGTTTCCCTTGCTCGATCCTTAAAACATAAGAATTATTATTGACTTTAGTAATCTTTCTTACTTATTTATACCTTTAGTAATTAAGTAATATTTAAAACATCTTATGCATATCAAGTTCTACCGAAATTTCTGCAACAGAACATCCGTAATATGGACATCCCAAACATAACAAACTACTCCAATGTCATCCCAAACTCCCAATATCATCATCACATCATCAGTTATACATTTAAGAGGTTTATACAAGACTAGTATCATCTTATTTCAACATTAATCGCCTAAGGCGATTTAACTCATTATATATATACATTTCAACATTCTTAATATCTACAACCCATTTAACATCACATATCATATTTTATACTCAATTAACATTAATAGTCATAATTTCATGATTCATTCCATCATAGATCAAGTATATCACATATAAGTATAACTTTAGTGTAAACTTTAATTTTTCCAACTTTTGATATCTATGTTCAAAATTTCCCATAAATTCTACTTAGGCCTTATTTTTATCATAGATCTCAAATATCAATTCAAATTCATCAAATAAAATCAAGAACTCATAGTTCAAGACTTGCCCTTCATTTTCGAAAATTTTGAAATATTAGAATATGTTTGAATTAAATTCTATAAATTCATTTTACACATTATTCATATCCCTAAGCTTGAATATCATCTCAAATTACTCAAATAAAATCAACATCATCATGTTCCTATAATCTATAGTTTTCAAAATTTCACCAATTTCACAAGCATTGTTTAACTTTTAATTTCTTCATTTATATGATGTTTATAAGCATACTTAAACATATATCTAAGCTTAATTCAATCATATCATAACATAGAAATCATATTCAAAAATTAGGGTTTCATGATCAAACTTTAATTTTAGAATTTCATGAATTTAAGGTATTAAATTCCATAACATATGTTAATCTAACTCCATAAACATAATTAAATCAACACATATAACAAAATTTAAACAAATCAATCATAATCACATCCCATAATTTTTGAAAACTTTAAGGATATAAAACATGATATTCATCAATTTAATTTATGTAAACTTTGCATAAATGAAGTAATTACCTTACTAGGAACAATTTCCTTTAATTCTCAAGTCTAATTATGTGTTTAAAGTGAAGATAAAATTTTGTGTGTGAAGGTGTGTGTGTGTCGTGAGTTTTGTAGAAAATAGGAAGAAAATGATTTTATTCATGTATTATACTTCTAGATGTTTACTTTAAATTTCATGTGCATTTATGTAAAATTTCAAGATAATAATACACAAATTTCAAAAATATTATAAATGCACTCTTAACTTTGCTAATTCCAAACTTTAATGTAATTCAATTAATAGGATTATATTTCAAGTAAATTATAAAATCTAATATAACTTATATTCATGATTTAATTTAGATTCATATAGCATAATTTAAATCACTTTATTCAATAAAATTCAATTCATTATTATAATACTTCTTAAATTTGAAAATTACATAAATAAGTTCTTTAATCATTAGTTATTAATAAAACAAATTTATTCAAGACTTTAATATCTTGAATAATATTTTATCTCATTTTATAAGAAAAATAACATAAAAAATAATTAATGTAATTCATAACATAATTTCCAAGTAATAGCATTTTCATGCACACAATTATAAATAAACACATAATTCACATTTTATCACATTTAAACTCATTTCTAATAATTCTCTACATTTTCCGATTCCATATAATTAAATCGAAAAATTAATCGGATTCATACCGATTAATATTTCACTATATTAAATTTTACGAATTCTTAAGGCTTAAATAGATTTTAAGCCTTTAATAATACTTAATTAAACTTTATTAATTACTATAAAATTTCGGGCCACTACAACATGGCTGCAGCTCATCTTCTTCACCTCTCTCACAACCCTAGCAACCTCCCAATACGAGACTCATTCATGCTCAACCAAAGGCAACTACACCAAAGGAAGCTTATACAGAGCCGACCTCAACACCCTCCTCGACTCCCTCTCCACAAACATCCCCACCAACGCCTTCTACAACGCCTCCGCCGGAGACGCCAACGTCGTCGCCCTCTGCCGCCCGATATCCAGCTCACCACCTGCCGCGGCTGCGTCAAAATCGCCGCCGCCGAGGTCCTCGTGCAGTGCCCTGACCAGTTGGAGGCTGTAATTTGGTTCGAATACTGCATGGTGCGATTTTCAAACGAGCCCTTATTCGGAAAACTCGACACAGATCCCTAGGGATACTTTCCAACTCCTTGAACGACTTGAGGAGTCCGGAGGCGAGGGGCGCTGCTGGATGATCTCCGATCCCAGGCGGCTAGCGGCAGCCCGAGTGTGAAGGCCGCCGCCGGGAGCAGGGTAGCGGCCGGTTTCAATCAGACGGTTTTGGGTTGGTGCAGTGCACGCCGGACTTGTCGCCGGAGAACTGCGTGAGGTGTTTGGCCGAGGCGGCCGGCGTTATTCCGGTTTGTTGTGATGCGTCGATAGGTGTTAGAGTGTACATGCCTAGTTGCAGTATTCGTTACGAGATTTCGAGTTTTATAATGAAACGAGGCTTCAAGAACTGACTGTAGGGCGTCGCCCCGCCCCGCCGCCTACTTCAGGTGAAAGCTCTCTCAAAATGATGAATTAAAGTCATAAACAATTTATTTTTTTGTTCTTATTTTTATTTAATATAATTATATATATTATGTTATATTGGGTTGTCAGTTATTGCATAATTTTTACCCATTTTATAATTTTAACATGAAATTTGAAATATTGTAATAATGTTAATACCTTTCAGTTTGTTGTAAGTTAACACTTCTATTCTTTTTTTGTCTTTAAAAAAGTCGACATGTCGATCATAATATTAATTGACTCGAAAATATTAAAGTCGTGCAACATTATTTTGGCGATGTCGGCTTTAATAAGGCATGTCACTTCAATTCTCAAATGATAAAAAATGGTTATATATATTAATTTTACAATAAATTAAAAGGTAAATATTATTTCGATATTTCAAAATAATATTAAATTGCAAGATGAATAAAAGTTGATGCATTGATTGCAAACTAACTCTCATATCTTTGGCTTGTTTCAAGAAGATAGAAGTTGATCAACTTTCAATTGGTTTTTGGGACAATAGAGACTTCATTGTTTAAACGTGGCCGGCAGTTTGAAATCTTTCCAAATACGCGTAGAAAGACTTGGAAATTCTGCACCAATAAGTCTCGGCTGAAAACTTAATTAATGATTGTAGAGTTTCTCTTTGATTGTGAATATATATAAAATATAAAACTAGGAACTGACAGGATGTTTCGTGACATTGTTGCAGGAAATGATAGTGATAATAAAATTAGGAATATCGTCATCATTGTCTTCTCTGTGGTCGCTTTCCTAACCCTAGCCTTCTTTTTTGGATTCATTCTAAGAAAGAGAATGAAACGTGAGACAATAGAAGATCCTAACGGTGAGGATTTTTTTTATATGATGAATTAATTACGCTCATATGAATAGAAAAAAGCGTGCAAATAATTGCGTAATGCAAATTATTTCTACAACATTCATATTAGCTTAAGTTTTAATGTGTCACGACTATGAACAAACCGATAATATTTTTGTTCTAGATGAATCCATACAATATGAATTTCACAAGATCAAAGCTGCAACAAATAATTTCTCGGTTGCTAACACGCTAGGGCAAGGTGGATTTGGGATTGTTTACAAGGTAATATTCAACGACATTTTTGTAATATATATTTATATTGGTTTGATTCCTCCGTTACACATAACATTGCTCCAATGATCGATGTGTTGTATGATTTCAGGGTAAACTTGAAAATGGGAAAGAAATAGCAGTGAAAAGACTGTCGAGGGATTTAGGGCAAGGCGAGGGTGAGTTCAAGAATGAAGTGTTGTTAGTAGCAAGGCTTCAACATAGGAATTTGGTCAGACTCTTGGGTTTCTCCATGCAAGGAATCGAAAGGCTTCTTGTATACGAGTTCGTCCCAAATGGGAGCTTAGACCACTTCCTATTTGGTCATATTTCGCCTGGCCTTATTTCTTTTTATCAATTCCTAATCAATCAATTAATCTTGCTCATATATTGATTAATCTAGTTTTATTAATTGATTTGTAGATGGAGTGAACTCTTCGGCCTTAGATTGGGACATGCGTTACAAGATCATAGGAGGTGTTGCACGAGGACTTCTTTATTTGCATGAAGATTCGAGGCTTCGTATAGTTCACCGCGATCTCAAGGCTAGTAATGTCCTTCTTGATGAAGATATGAACCCTAAAATCTCGGATTTTGGTCTTGCTAAACTAGTCGTGCGAGATTCGATTCAAGAGAGTGCCAGCAGAATTGTTGGGACCTAGTAAGTCTTATTATAAGCTTCAATTTTAATTTCTACTTTTGCATATCTTTGTTAACACATCATTTGATGTTATTCATTTAAATCATTACAATTTAATGAATAATGATTGAAAATATGTTAGCAAACTAACACCCAGTGACAGTTAGGCAAATCCATGATAACTAGACTTACCAGATTCATATGTGAAAATTCCGAATCAAGTATGAAAATGTATCGGGTACGTAAAATATTTGTGTACGTACGTAGGACTTTGTTCTGATTACTTGTACACAAATGTTTTGTTGCCTTATTCATATTTGACGTGGAATTTCCACGTGTGAATCTAGTGAGTATAGGCAATATTTGATTCACCGGAGTAGTCACTAGATGTTAGATTTGGTTAATGCCCGAGGCCAAAGGTTTATTTACACTTTATTTTTTAATGTATTTCGAACAAGCTTATCTCTAAGGAATTTTCCAAATTTTAATTGCAGTGGATACATGGCACCAGAATACGCAATGCGAGGCCGTTTCTCGATCAAATCGGATGTATATAGTTTGGGTGTGCTCATCCTTGAAATTGTGAGCGGCCAAAAAAGAACACAAAACGGAACTAGCCCAGTAGACCTTCTCGGTCAAGTAAGTATAATAATAATAATAATAATAATAATAATAATAATAATAATAATAATAATAATAATAATAATAATATCCTCTTTCTTATTTTGATAGCGATAATTTTAATGTCGTGTGATATCTTATTGCAAAATTTCTTGTTTCATTTATAGAACCAAATCACAGTTAAAAATACTGTGTTTAATTTCACATGCCATGCTGTCATTACCATGACATGTAGTTACTTGTCTATAAGTGAAATGAAATATGAATTCTAAAGAAATAAATAATTAATATTGACAGGCATGGAGAAATTGGCGGGAGGGGACAAGTGCTAACATAATAGACCCTATTTTGATGGCTACATCGGAAGCGCATCCAGACATGCTGAAATGTGTTCACATCTCTCTCTTATGTGTTCAAGAAAACCCGGATGATAGACCGACGGCAGCGTCTGTGGTTCTGATGCTCAACAGCTCGTCGTCTTTAACTTTGCCGTCGCCTTCTGATCACTCCGTCACACAAGCCTAGCTCGACAAGTGACCCGTTTCAGTTGCTAAAATGGACGAGCTCGTGATTTGGAGTGTCGAGTCTCGAATCCCATAAATAGCAAGTGCTGATAGTTAAAATAAACTGTTAGACGAATTATCAATCTTCAATGGGATAGTTTGATCACATGTACAATGTATTATGAATTCAAAAACCATGAAGTCATATATAGGCAAATCAAAATAAAAAACAAATGCCCCCCCACACCATTTGATTTTTGTTTGAGGGCCAATTTTTTGCTCCACTGTACCTTATTCAAAATTGTCCCTTGCCCTAGTTTTGTAAAGTGTGTATTAACAGCTAAGCTAGATGCAGTTCTCAGTATACATCCAAAATCTAGAATCAGTACTCAAAGATTATTTACATGAAATTAGGGGTTTCAGTTCAAACTAGAGATGTCAACTGAGTCGGGCCAATCCAACCCGGCCCCCAAAACCTGCCGGGCTAACATTAGCACTAACAATATATCAAGATAGAAAAGTTTTGACATACTTTGGCCATGTTTATGACAACATTTACAGCTAATGGCTTCAAAAGAATATAAAACATTTACAGCTAAAGATTATAACCTTTCAAAATCACACAGATACAATTTTATCTGCGTGGAAGAAGTCACAAAATAGGTAGCATCGTCTTCTTTAATCGGCACTCGGCCGAGCATAACTTCTAGTAACCCTCTTTGGTTTCGACATAGCTGTAAAGGTAGAAGAACCATCTCCTGCGGTGTCAATGTCAGCATTAATAGCTTCTCGGTGTGATCTACATCTCCTCTTTCTAGAAGATACAGGAGGTTGTGAGTTCTGAGAAGGACCATTTGCATTATATGTTTCTTCTACGAGTTCTGTTTTAACTGTTGAGCCTTGCAACTGCATACCACAACCCGGGGAAACTCTTTCGACCTGAAAAGTGTTGTTCCAACATTAATACACTATACACAGCCTCAACAATAATATACAACTTTGATACAAATGTAACGGAAAGATCTTGGTACCCTTTCTCCAGAGAACTTCTTTTTGAGCCAGTAGGAATGAAGTCGGACAGTACAAGCTTCATTCTGGCAAAGTTGAGCCTGCTAATGACAAACAGTGCGGAGAAATCAATTCCAAATGCAAAAGCATGTAAACATCTATGTGATAATAAATAATCTAAGGCCATTATTCCCTGAGAAAGACATATCATTGGGCATCTTGAGTGAAGCCACAAGGTATAATTCAGTAAAATGGGATCTAAAGACTTCGTGATTAATCGGCTAGTAAACGTTGTTACAGAGATTTTCTTCAACATAAGTGTTGGCGTCTAAAATGATGAGTCGTGACCTTCCACAGAGAACATATTGGCACACCTAATCTAGAGCCAAATAAAAGATGTCTCTTACTGTAATCCTGGGATGGCCATAGGGTGGTGGTGTAAACATACCAATGAACGGTCAATTTCATAAAAAGGAAAAAGGGTGATTTATGTGCTTATTGACAAATGCATAATTTGTTTCTGGGTAATCATTCAAAACTAGGTAGGATGCTAGTAGCTAGGTATATTTATATAAATCTACCTTGTTATCTAAACTAACAACCAGAAGACGTCCACATAAAAATGCAAAACTTTTAATTAAGTACATGATAAAAAATAAAAATGAATGAAGAATACATGTAAATCTGGGTAACTTGATGGCAGCCTCATTGCAAATTTCACATGCAGGAACCTCATTAGTCCAAAACCAAACTACGCAAATCTAGAAAGGATCTGACTCCAGTACCAATTTTTCCATTTAGCAATGAGCAAAGCCACTGGTTCTTCACTAGTTGATCAAGAGTTTTTTCCTTTTGTGACATGGAGAAATTCTTAAATGCCAGAGGAATCTGGACAGCACCTCCCTCAGATTGAGAACTGGTTGCCCAGGAACCTGCAATTTTAAAAGAAATTGCCAACAAATGGTACTCCTTCCGTCCACGATAAGTGTATCACAAGTGCCTTATTCGGCATTTACAAAAAGTATATCACTTCGCTTTTTAGTACATTATTCCTTATTATTCAAACTCACAACCACTCATTATTTAACAAAAAATCATTCTTATCACTCACAAATTAACACATGATGTGACTCTTTCTCTACTCAAACAACACTCATCAACAATTTTATTAAAACATTTGTCATCCATAAGTAATACACTTATTGTGGACGGAGGGAGTACTTAATTTTAACAACTAATTACCGGAAAAATGAAATTATGTAAATCGCCATGTATCAGAATCTTGTTTTGAGTTACAATCACAAATGTATATATGTAATCAAATTCATCGAGTCAATTGATGAGGCAAGATTTCTATATTTCAATCTTAATTAGAAAATCACACTGACATCACTCTAAATCTTGGACTTAGCTGTCCTGCTCTAGTTGGCAATCAACAAACAATTAACAATAAATGTTTATTTTAATCAATAGTTCTATTTTCATCATTACAACCAAATACTTGGAGCACGAACAGGGATGGCTGACAGGAACTTGTAGACGTAAAGCTGCAAACCTGTGTTTCCAGCCTTACGTTTAGAGCAGCCATATTGAAAATGCAGCCTTCACCTTCAGCGTCATGTATAATAGCTTCAACCTAATATCAATTTCCGATATAACCCAAGCATAAACACAAAGGAAAACGCTCAATTTCACTGTAAGGTATGGAAATTTAGTTAGCAACTTTTGCATGTAGGAATATACAAAATACTTTGCAGATTCGAAGAGCCAATCCATTTCAAAAATTTGTCCACCTAACATTCTAAGAGAACAATTTAATCGTAAATCCATCAAAAAACGAGAAAATATTTTGAGTTTGGTAGCTTTTACAAAAGTTTCATAGTACATGACCTGGGGGCTATAAGCCTATAACAACGTTATCCAATCCACTCTACAACTATGCGTAGGGGCATTGCTATTAATGTTGTTATGTTCTATAGGGACTCATGCCGGACCTGTTTGTGTGCTATGGGGTGGGTGGAAGTGTCGCCATAATATATATGATACGCAAACTTTTGCACAACTAGAAAAGAAATAAAAGCAAATAACGATATCAAATGACAGGCACTTGTACCCCATTAACTGCACTTTCTTGTAAGAAAATGTGCATCACAATCCTCCCTGCTTTCTTGAATAAGATCTAGTCACTGTTAATTTATCCTTTACTTGTCTTTAGTTTTGAATTTGATGATTCCTTAATTTTCAAGCCTCTGATAAAACCAATTACAACAGAATTTCCCTCCAGTCTTCAGAAAGCATGAACAAAGAAACGCAAGAAAACTTAAAGAAGCTCAAAGTGCCTATGTAGAAAGCAATCTGAGGAACTGGGTACTTTGTTCCAAGCTCGGATAGGTCATCCGAAACGTTGTTGACAGCTCTAACTGAACACAACTTAACTCTGCATTTATCTTCTTGAGATACTCATTGAATAACTTCTGCTCCTGTTGCCGTGACCCTAAAATGCAAGGGTATGATACCAGGTAACGGTACCAGAAAATTAACCATCCTGTTCTGAAGTTCAACTCTATACATAAACATATGCCCCCAAATCAGTTAAATTCAACATTTTTTACAGATGTCTGGATTTAAAAAGGAAAACCTATTCAAATACAAAATTGCAAATGATGATAAGTGCAGCTTCAACCTTAGAAAAAAACTAGATTAATTCCAATACCAAATAATAACAAATCAGAAAACATCAGGTTTATACTCTATGCTTGACCAAAAAATTGAACAGCTCCATCAGAGTCCTAAGCCTTGTAGTAAAAATAGAAAATAAAATATCAGCCTCCGAAAACATAGGAAAATCCTTCAAGTTTATCATCAAACACGGTGAAATATTCGAGGGATAGTTGAATCCAACAAAATAATAAGCAACGAAAAGACATATTAACCTGAGTTTCTTCCCAGTGAGTTGATAGAAGAGAGAGCAGAAATCGTCTTCCTCGAGCGGGCCTCGCTACAGCAGCGACTGTATTAGGGTGTAGTGCCGCCAACTCAGCGGCGCCATTTTCTCTTCAACTTGTTTGACGAGCAGCAAAGGAAGAGTAGAATAGAGAATTTCCATAGAACATGTGTACTACATCCATGTAGTACATTTATATATCACTACAAGAAATACGCTCGAACAACGACAGAAATACGACGGATAAATTTTCATCGTAGATCACCGACGGAACAACGACGGTCTTAAAACGAGACCCCGCTTTCTATATATGTAAAACATTCTGTCGTCATTCCGTCGTCGATCAACGACGAAATTAAGTCCGTCGTTGATCAATGACGGAACGACGACAGAATTAGTAAACGACGGATCAACAACGGAATACTCCGTCGTTGAGTTTGTCCGTAGTAATTCCGTCGTTGATCAACGACAGAATTATGTTCGTCGTTGATCAACGATGAAATTACGACGGATATAGTCGAACCCTAAATTAGCTCCGCGCCGCACGCCGTTTCCCTCCCCGCCGCGTCGTTGATCGACGACGGACATTCAACGACGGAATTACGACGGACAATTTAAACGACGGATCAACAACGGAACACTTCGTCGTTGATCCGTCGTTGAGTTTGTCCGTCGCCATTCCTTCCTTGATCAACGACGAAATTATGTCCGTCGTTGATCAACGAGGGTATTATGATGGATATAGACGAACCCTAAATTAGCTTCGCGCCGCACGCCGCTTCCCTCCCCGCCGCGTCGTTGATCGATGACGGAACGACAACGGACATTCAACGACGGAATTACGACGGACAATTTCAACGACGAATCAACAACGGAACACTCCGTCGTTGAGTTTGTCCGTCGTAATTCCGTCTTTGATCAACGACGGAATTATGTCTGTCGTTGATCAACGACGGATTTACGACGGATATAGCCCGTTGTTGAATTCTGTTGCTGCTCGTTGATTTTTTAAATATACACGGGATTTCACTTCTGATTTTTCATTCAGAAACGAAGTCGAACCCTTCCCTCTACGCCGCACACCGCATTCCTTCGTCGTCGCCTGAACGCCGTCCTCTTCCCTCAGCGCCGCCATCTCTCGTCGGACTCGTCCCCGTCTCCTGCACGCCGTTGTCTTCTCCGTCTTCTCCCTCGTCGGACTCGTCCCGCCTCGCCTCACACCCGTTTGGCCCCTCCCCAGCCTCGCCTCACCTCCGTCCCCGGACGCTGCCGGCCTCTGCCCATTCCCGGCAGAGGTATTTTGTTTTTTTTACCGATTTTCTTGCTTATCATTCTACTTTTTTCTGCCGATTTCCTTTGGGTTACCATTCTGCTTTTTATGTATGCTTGAGAGTTCCCTAATTTCTTGCTTACCATTCTGCCCATTGGGTTAGTAGCTTACCATTCTCATTTGTAATTAAGTATTTGCAGATGATTAAGCATCTTAGTTTTTGTGCTTAACCATTTTATCATATGTGCTTCTGTGTTGGAGAAGTTTAATACATATAGCTAATTGGTAAAAAATGATTTTTGGTACTGGTGAACAGGTTGCTAGATGCAGTCTTGCAGTTCCAAAACGAGCAATCAAGTCGATGATGCTCGCTCTTGGAGCATCATGTGGTTCCAGGCCTAAGGGTGTTGTCTGCATGAGCCTCCCACCTGTGGATATGCACACAAAGCACTTTGTGATTAACCTTATTTGCTAAAATATCACTTTGTAGCGATGGAATTTAATTTAGTAGTAGCAGTGCTACATTAGGTATTATGGATCAATGGGGAATATTTAGCTTGCATTTGGACTGATGAATGTACGGATGGATTTGTAACTCACAGTAGCATAGTTGTTGTGGTTATTTCGATTTATATAAAATTGGTATCATTATTTTCATCTTGAACTATTTTGAATCTTGCATTGATTTTTGTTATTATTTTTATTGAATATTGAAAATAAAATATGTAATCTATATAAAAAAAAAACTAAAATACTGACGGATCAACGACGGACTGCCCGTCGCTGTTCCGTCGTTGATCGACGATGGATCACATTCTATCGTTGATCGACGACGATCGTCGCGATATCTACGGCGGCGTCGTATTCTATATTGATTCAACGACGGACTAGTCCGTCGTTGATCGGAATAGCGACTATGTTTGTACCGACGACCTATTTTCGTCGTTGTTCCGTTGTTATTTAATATCACCGACGGACTTATTCGATATAACGACGAAAATTTCCGTCGTTAATCGCGTAAATTCTTGCAGTGTATTCTATAGAATTTCCCGAGTAGAATGATAGTTGCTGATTGATCTGGCATGTGCGTTTAGGCCTTGCAAGTTTGGAAGATTGGTTTATTTAATATCGAATTTTATTTGAATTTTATTTATTAAACATTTCGAGATTTATGGTCTCTATCGAGCCTAAATTTTTTAAAATTTTTACTGAGAAATTAATTATTATTTTTTAAAAGTATTATTTTATTGTTACTAATAGAAAATATTTATTATTTTCTTAAACAAATAGGGTTAGTTAAAGATTTCATACTATTATTAATAATTTAATTTTCTACAAATTATATTTTATTTATAATTTTCAAATTAAATCACTTGATGAGTCTATTCATGAATCAAATACTACTAATTTTAAACTTCATTCATTTAGATAACAAGCTTCATAAAAATAAGTTCGAATAAGTTTTTATAGAGTCAAAATTCGAATAATTATCAAATTTAAAAAAAAAAACAAAGAAAAAGATTAACTTACAAATAATTTGATGCTTCTGTAGCCTATGGATTGGGAAGAATCATGAAAAGTCACAATTGAACTTGAATTGGCGGGAAAAAGTTAGGATTACCACATGTGGGGTGTAGCAGTATACGTGGAATATATTTATTAAATGAGGTGGTCTCATGTGTGGCACAAGACAGTGAGACCACTTTATTTAATTAATTAGTTAATATATTAATTAAGTAGTTAATTAATCTTAATTAATTAATTAAATCTAATTAAAATTAATTAATTTAATAAATTTTAATTTTAAAGTAATAAATATAATTTTAAATTAATATATATTAATTTTGAATTAATAAATTCTAATTTTGAATAATAAAGTCTAATTATAAATTAATAAACCCTAATTTTGAATTAATAAACCCTAATTTGAATTAATAAACCCTATTTGGAATTAATAAACCCTAATTTTGAATTAATAAACCCTAATTGAAAATAATAAACCCTAATTTTAATAATAAACCCTAATTATGAATTAATAAACCCTAATTATGAATTAATAAACCCTAACTTTGAATTAATAAACCCTAATTGTTAATTAATAAACCCTAATTATGAATTAATAAACCCTAATTTTGAATAATAAACCCTAATTTTGAATTAATAAACTCTAATTTTGAATTAATAAACCCTACTTGTTAATTAATAAACCCTAATTATGAATTAATAAACCCTAATTTTGAATTAATAAACCCTAATTGAAAATAATAAACCCTAATTTTGAATTAATAAACCCTAATTATGAATTAATAAACATTAATTATGAATTAATAAACAAAATAAAATAAAAAAATAAAATAAAAAATAACAAACACTTGTGCGCGTGGCAGATGCTGCCACAAGCACAAGTGTTTGTCTTATTAAATTTAAGTTTTATGACAGGTATAAGCAAATGTTTTAAAAAATTTATTAGTTCGATTAAATAAATAACACAAACTATGTTCCTAGATAAAATTATATTATAATATTACATAGAAATATAATTTCCCCGCCGGCTACAACATTTGCAGTCTGCCAATGATGAAATTAGATTTATGATTAATGATGGACTTGTGATGGATACGGAAAATTTAAGATTTGAGTTTTATAAAATAATAAAAATTTTACACTAATACTTATAATTTACTTATTATATTGAATTATTTTAATTTTAAATTATTATTGATTGTTTGTTTAATTATCTTTAAATAAATTAAACTATTTTGTTTTTTTGTAAAATATATCATAAGGGAAAGAATATTTGTTACGGACAATTACCTCTATTTGTATGAAAGTTATTAGGATATCATTTGATAGTAACTTTCAAGTAATATTAACTTTGTTCGATGGTTTCATCAACAATTAGGTGACCACGTTTTTACTTTGTTTTAACGATGTCATGCAATTCAAATATGAAAAAATACATAAATTTAGCTTAATAAATAATTTTTTGCTAATTTTAACCTAATAAATCAATAATACATTAATTAAGTCTAATGAATTGATTTTGTGGTGGTTTTAGTCCTTACGTGCTTTTTCGGCGTTGAAAAACACAATTGGCACCAAAAATAACATGTAGCCCGTAAATCATTTTCAATGACGTTTCTAACTTGTGTTTATATATGTTGTTTTCCAGTGCCGATTGTATTTTTTGGTGCTCAATAACACTTATGGGATATAAAATCAATTCATTATACTTGATTAAGGTATTATCAATTTATTAGGTTAAAATAATCACAAAGTCAATTTATTAGATTAAAATTATGTATTTTCCCTTCAAATATTATTCTATTATTGAAATTATTATTACTTTATTATTTTATTTCTAAAATTATATTTATGACTTATTCAATTATAACTTATGCTTCCCCTACAAAATTATCCTTCGTCACTACCAGCAATTATTGTCAATAGTTGTACTAGCGGTTTCTACTTTACTCTCTAAGATCTTAATTTCTTGTTTCTTCCCAATTTACTTTCTGATTTTCTCCTGAAGGTCTGTACTTATGACAAACTAGGATCTCTTTTCTCTCTCGCGGATCAATTTCGAGGCGAAGAATGAAAAACTTAGCGTATCTTTGTGTTTGGTAATTTTTCTCATAGAAATTAATGGGCGTAGGTAGTCACGCTCTCATCTTTTTCAGGAATGAACTCCAAGAAGTGGATAGTCTCAAAGGGCGTTTTCATTAGCGAAGGAGAAATCGTCTCCTCTAATGGTGTTTACCTCTCCGGCAGTGGCGGAGTCGGAGAAAGGAGAGAGAGAAGGAAGTTAAAAAGCAGTCAAAATAAATAGATGAGTGAATATAAAAATGAAGCGAGATATGTTGCGATCATCATTTGCTATTTTAGTAACCAGCTTTTAAAATATAAAAATAAATAAAAGAAATGGAGATGCGGGGGATCGAACCCCGTGCCTCTCGCATGCAAAGCGAGCGCTCTACCATTTGAGCTACATCCCCTATTGCTGAAATATTTGATATATGCACAATAAAATCTAGTATATATGCTCATCGATCTCGAACTGACATGGTACTTAATAATCAATCTTGCACCAACTTATATGACTACTCCATATTATGGAAACTTTTATTTACTTCATTAAACTAAAGCAACGCGGTGAGTAACTTCTAATTATTTATTTTTAGTTGAGGTAACTTTTTGGCTTCCTAATATTTACTTAAAATGCTAATACGACCTACCCTACCCTAAACAAATGACCAAGTTCTATTCTCTTATCCTTTCAACAAAAAAGTCATATTCTCATATTAAATTATGCTCATATGTATTCAGGAAAGTAAAATTTAAAGGATTTATGTTAAGTTCTCATTTTCAGCAAATTTTTTAACCATCCAATCGTTCAGATTCTTTACATAAATTCTTATTCTTCTTATAATTTCCACTTATTCTTTTCAATTACCTTCTAATTGGATTATTAGTATCTTTGTAATATTTTATATTAATTCATCAAACCAATATCTAATTATGACAATAATTTTATTTAACACTTCTAATTATGACAAAATATTAATAGAATATAAGGAGATTTTGGACCGACATTGAAAAATAATCACACTACAAAAATACAGCCGATCAGCGACGGATTAGCGATGGATAAAATGCGGGTCGTGAATCAGCGACGGATTAGCGACGTTCATAATGCGGGTCGTGGATTGGCGACGGATCAGCGACGGATCATGGCGGGGAATTCTCGCGCGAAGTTTTAACGAAGGCATTTCCGTCTCTATTCCGTCGTTAAATTTAACGACGGATAGTGTCCGTCATTAAAATTATTTTTTTTGTTATTTTTTAATTGAATTAACCAATTCCGTCGCTAAACCGTCGTTAAAAAATCGGATTATTTCTAAATTTTTTTTTAATTTATTTTAACGACGGATACAATCCGTCGTTAATTTTAATTCTGATTTTATTTATTCCCAATAATAATAGCGACGGAATGTCCATCGTAAAATAGTCTCTAATTTAACGACGGAATTCATTCCGTCGTTAATGTAAAATCTTTTTTATTTTTTTATATTATGTACGTTAATTAACGACGGATACGTGTCCGTCGTTAAATTAATCTGTCGTTAAATCCATTATTCTATCATTAATCCGTCGTTACAGTATTTTAAATATAACGACGGACTATTCTGTCGCTAATCCGCCGCTAAAAAGTTTTATAACAGACGAGATTTCTTCCTCAATTTCATATCAGATCCCTAAACCCTCCCCCCTCCATCCCCAACCCAACCCCTGCCCCGCCATAGTGCCCGACCACCGCCCTGATCTCCCGCCGCCCGCCCCCCCCTAGCCTCTCGCGACACCCACCCCAACCAACCCCACCCCTGTCGTGCTGCCGCCATTCCCGCCTCCGTCTCACACCCCACCCCACCCGACCCTGCCCCGCCCCACCCCACCCCACCCCCCCCACCCCAGTGAGCCCCCTGCCATGCCGCCGCCGCCGCCTCCGCCTCCCGCCTCCTCCCCCATGCACCCCGCCCGACTCCGTCGTCCGTCTGGTTGGTTTGTTTGGGTTTTTTTATTTATATTTCATTTTTTTTATATATATATTTGTTGATTTTATTGAAAATATTGTATATGATGCATTGAATTGATTAGTGAAAAATTATATGATGCATTGAATTGATTAGTGAAAAATTATATGATGTATTGAATTGATAGTGAAAATATTATATATGATGCATTGAATTGATAGTGAAAATTGAATTGAGTTTACCGAATTGATAGTGAAAATGATACATTGAATGTTAGTCTTGTGATTTGGGCTTGTGAAATTGATAAGCTTGGATGTGAATTGGGATGATAAATTCATCATTTCGTGAGATGTTTTGAGTTGTTAAGTGTATAATTAGGCATATGGTGATGATTTGGTGAAATTTGAATGAGTTTGATTGAATTGGGAATCAAATGGCGATTAATTTTATAAAACTTACTCTGCCGAAATTTTGTTAGAATTGTTATATGAATAAGATGTTTTATAAGTTTCAAAATTGTATGAGTTTGCTTGTTGCCATAATTTGTAAAATCAAAATGCACCCACTTTTATTTATAACCCATGAAAAATGAGGAAAAATTGTATCACATGAAGTTCTCTTAGTGGAAGATTGGGTATAAGTAAAATGGTATATGTGGTGTTTGAATTCGTGAATTAAGATGTTTTGAGTTATTAAGTGTATAATTAGGCATATGTGGTGTTTGATAAAAATGTCATGATCTTGATCTTGATCATTTCATTTCTAATTGTTGCGTAGAAAAATCAATAGCAATCAAAATAAGGATAAAATGAAAATTTTGACATTATTTTACTATAAAATCAAGAATGGGTCTAGTCTCGCAGGCATCGTCGAAGGTCCATCCTTTTGTTTCTCGTTTTCTCTAGATTCTTGACTACACTCGTATACGAACTCAAAGCTCCTTCGTATTGAATGGCAACACTCAAACCATCTTCCTCGTATTCATTACATACGAGTTGTCATATTCCTTCAATTTTGCTAAGATAAGCATATAATGAGGATCATCATCTCCTCATCGAAATAGAAATTGTAATGATAGTCTTCATTATTATATCTTAGCTTTTCATTCGACTTAGTCCTCTTACGCTCATCACATATTCTTGCATATGGCACGTGTACTCCTTGTCCATCTTTGTTGTCAGCAAAGATTTTTTATATTATCTGATTCATCGCAGGATAATGATTGTGATTATGAGCAGCATTAAGAGCATCCTCACTTCTTTTTCAAGCGGTCAGAGCATCCTTACTTCTTGTTCAAGCAGTAAGGATGAGTTTGATGCTGCTCATAATCACAATCATTATCCCGATGAATCGGTAATATCAAAAGAATGTTTGCTTGTTCACGGCATGGACAAGCGACACGTGTCATATGCCAAGAATATGTGATAAGCAGAAGAGGACGAAGTCGAATGAAAAGCTAAGATACAATAATGAAGACTATCATTACAATTTCTGTTTCCAGTGAGGAGGGGGATGATCCACATTATATGCTTATCTTAGCAAAATTGAAGGAACATGACAACTCGCATGTAATGAATACGAGGAAGATGGTTTGAGTGTTGTCATTCAATACGAAGGAGCTTTGAGTTCGCATACGAGTGTAGTCAAGAATCTAGAGAAAACGAGAAACAAAAGGATGGACTTTCGATCGATGTCTCGTCAAGAGACTAGACCCATTCTTGATTTTATAGTAAAATAATGTCAAAATTTTATTTTATCCTTATTTTGATTGCAAAAGGCTACAGAAGGAGTTCATCCGAGCGATTGACTCTACAATAGCTTATCATCAACGACTATTGGAGATGGAGGCCGATGCAAGTCGGCGCGAGCAATCGAGGCCGATGCAAGTCGCGCGAGCAATCACGAGACCAGATTGATAGTCGAGCGGCGGCGAACGCGAGGCATCGAGGTCGATTGCAAGGCGGCGCGAGCAATACGAGGCCATATTGCAAGTTGAGCTGAGAGCGCGAGATGACGTTCAAGCCGATTCGAGCTCGATTCTTGCGCTCGGCAGAGGCCCGGGCGCTTCATGGTCGACTCCGTTTCCCCCCTCGTGATATCGACTCCGTTTCCCCACCATCGTCATATTTGGGTTGTATTATGAATTTATGAAGAAACAAAAACATTTTGTTTGTAAACTTATCGTATGATTTAGAATTATTTGGTTTGTTTGATATTATGACGTGAAATTGTTTTGTTTTAATTGTGTCGCCTGATTTAGAATGATAATGTTTATCATTTAGAATTGGTTTGTTTGGATTGTGTTTGTTTGAAAACAGGTTTGTTGTTTGTTGTAAACGGCCGTCCGAAATAAAAATTGAATCTCTATACAGTTTGTACATTTAGCGACGGACTGGCGACGTTTTAACGACGGACTGGAGACGTTTCAACGACGGATTGGTTACGTGAAATAAAAAAAAATCATAATTTTAACGACGGACTGTGTCCGTCGCTATATAACGACGGATCAGCGACGGATTGTCGTCTAATTAACGACGGATTTGAGACGGTATTTTTAACTACGACATCATTCCGTCGTTAATCCGTCGATATTAACGATGACTTAGAGTCGTATTAACGACGGATTGTAAATCAGACGATCGTTCGGAGGTTGTCGATTAGCGTCTGAAACTTCCGTCGCTAATAATTAGCGACGGACGTAAATCCGTCGTTAAAAGATTGTCTACCAGGTTTCCAGCGACCCCTTTATTCCGTCGCTGATCCAAACTAACGACGGATCCGACATGATTAGCGACGGAATTTTCCGTCGCTATTCGCCTATTTTTTTGTAGTGTCATAGGTGTATCTAATTAACTGGACAAATAAAAAAAAACTATTAATATGTTACTTTTTTGTGCCAATGTTATATATGGTCTCATATTGCAACTCTATTATTATGGGCTCACTACAAAGAAAAATAAAAGGTTTGAAAGGTGTGTGAGTGCGGTAAACCTTCCATAAATCCAACGGTGACGGTTCCTTCATCATCTTGACTTCACAAATCTTCGACCCCCATTCGTCCAACTACGGTTTTCCACATCTGCTGCCACCTTTCAGCCGAACTCCGACACTCTTATATCCTTATCCCGAAAGGGGAGCTCTCATCCCGAAAGCTCTCACACCCAACCCCATAAAAATATAAGAGGGTAAATCAAATCAGAGTCACAGGTAGAACACAACATAAATGGTGGGGGTGTGCATCGGTCGGTCGGTTCGACCGACCGACAGAAATTTTCAAAACCGAAAACAAAACCGAATGAATTTTTTTGAACCGAACTGAACCGATTTATAATTTCGGACCGACCGAAAACCGAACCGAAAAACCGATCGGTTTCGGTCGGACCGAAAAACCGATCGAAATATAAATTATATATATATATATATATTTTTAAATAAACATACTTTTATCTTAATTATTTAATTAAACTATTAATTAATTATTATATAAAATATATAAATATATAAAAATAATAGTTTCGGTTCGGTTCGGTTACCGACCGAATCTAAAACGTAAAATCGAAAACCGAATCGAAAATCGATTTTAATTAAAATTTTGAACCGAACCGAACCGATCGAAATCGATCGGTTCGGTCGGTTTTTTCGGTTCGGTTCGGTCCATGCACACCCCTAATAAATGGCTCTCTATTCACTATAGAGACACAATTTAATATATGTTAAAAAGACATAATATACCACTTATATAAATAAAAGAAATATATCTAAATTTCGATATAGCTCCAAATTTGAAAACCATTTATATAAATACAATATTAGAAATGAACAAGTTAGCAAGCAATCTCTTTATATTAATAAATTTCTTTATATACATTGACCTCATAAGATGATTCAAATTAATTGTACATCGACTTTGTAAGAACAAAATTCAAAAGATTCGGTAGCATACAAACATATTTGATTCGATAAAATATGATTATAGGAATAGACAAATTTCTCTCACACTTTAACTTTGATAACTGGCATTGAAGATGGAGAACAAGAATTTTTTTTTATTTATTCTATTTATATTTGTGATTCCTACTAGTAAATAATTTTTTGGAAATTGTTTTTTGGATGGGCAGCTGCCTCAGCTATTGAAAGTTAAGGATGAAGCACAAAAGATGAAATCAGAACTTATAAAACGAAATGGTGAACTAATACGTAATTCTAATTTTTTATATGTATAATGGATCAAAAGTTTGTAACAAAAAAATCTGCTGGAGACTAGCTAATGCATAGTTCTTTTTATTTTATTTTTATAATGATTTTTTTTCCTAGAGTTCTAGACTCCAAAAGTTTGTAAAAAAATTTAGTAATTGAATAAATTTTTTGAATTAAAATATTTGTATTAATATAAGAGGATATAGAAAAAAATTGTACCCCCTAAAACGAGGGGTTATGGGTGATTGTCTATACTCACTTACCTTCAGAATAAATCACGATAATTCAGTGATTAATTAACAAATTACTTGAACTTTTACCTAAATAATAAGTCTCACTATGCAAGTGTAGCACCGACCAAAATTCACCATTACAATCTTATAGTGGGCCTGGCCCATCAAACAAAACAAAACCTATTGGAATGACAATGAGTAAACCCTAAATCACTCGATTCACTCCTTTATATAACCCACAAAAGCTGAGTCTTAAAGTCACAAACACAAAACACTGGCTTCAGCGACTCTATTCACGCTCTTTTAATTTTTCTATTTCGCTTCTTCTTTTTTTTTTTTTTTTTTGTGATTTAATACGATTTTAAAGGTGCCTCTATTTCGCTTCTTCTCTTATTTCGCTTCTTCTCTTAGATCTTACTGCTGCTTATTCAATATCAATTCAAATTCAATTGTTCTTGATTGATTTTCTCTAATTATTTTCTAAAAAAATTTTATCGCGATGACGACTCGGTAAATTCAAGCTCAACAGACCGGATTGCAGGTCTCTCTCTCTAGAGATTGCCACTTGCATGTCGATAACCCCGCTGAACTGAGCGATTTTTTTTTTATTTTATTTTTTTTCCTTTTTAATTTATTTTTTTTAGCAAATTATATTTTGTTCAATGAGATTTGTAAAATTACTTGCGATGAGGATAGAAAAGCTCCCTCTTCTCAACTAAATCTGAGGACGCTTGCTGGCAGAATCGAACCAATTAAAACTTTGCCAAATCTGAGCAAATATATTTTATAAACTATTTTGTTTTGTCGATTTAATCAACTTCATTTCTTATTGCGTCGACGAAAGTTTGCCAATAAATGACGTTTTTAAATTGATGACTGGAATTATAAATTTTTAGCCCACGTTTAGATTCACGTATTTTTTATTCTGTTAGTGTTTTGGTTTCTCATTGTTTCAAATTGACGATGAGAGTGATATTGTAAGATATGATTATTTGTGTGTAATTGGTGCTATCGAAATTAATACTATATATTTTTAAGTATATTCGATCTTAAAGTTTAGATCTAAAATTAAAATTTTGCACAGATAATTTACCATATCATCTTAATATTATATATTTTAAGTCTTCAAATTAAACCAAATACAACCCGAGGGCCAAAGCAACATTTACTAAAGATTGTGCACAGATAATTGGCCACATCATCTTATATATTATAAAAAAAATCTGGAAAAAATCTGTTTCTCTTCTGTTTTGCTTACAAAACTTAGAGAGCAAAAATTAGCCATTAAACTTCCCCAATCTTTTCTCTTTTTTAGATTCTTTCATTCTGGAATTGCGTTATATCAAATTGGATTCTGTCGATTGAGTGCCATCAAAATAGGGTTTAGAACATAAACTCTTTTGATTATTTGAAAGCGCCACTCAACTCTTTCGTATCTCATTAGAGAGCTATATTTGCCTACAATCACTATATAAAGATTTAAAATCATTTTTTCAAAATACTGAGATGAAAATACTTACCAACTGTCGAACATTTAGATACCCTTTAAGTTGAGTTTGTTACACCAAATTTTAAGTATGAATTGCTTCTCGGATTTTCCTAAAGTATGGATGGTCTCTCGAGTTTTTCCAGGTCATCTGATTTTCAGGTGTGGGTTGCCTCGGATTTTGATCATCATCCAAAAAAAAAGTCAGAAGTGCACCAAGAACTCATGTTATAATATATAGATTGAGAAGATGAAAGACATGATTAAAGAATACAGCAGCACCACTTTCCAGAAATAAAACACAGAAATAAAACTATATAATTCCGATCCCCATTTGGTAGGCAAGAATGACAAAATTGGGAAGTGAACGGATAAAGAAAAAAAAACTCTTAAGAAGAATCGGAAGCATAAGCTAGCCCGTCCCGGCAAAGGCACCTCCGAGAACACCTAATGTTGAGGAGGGTATGAGGTTGAGCGCTTTGCATTGGCCCACGCTGCTGCTCGTTGTCGTCTGCAACGCCTCCCCCAACGGCCCTCCTCCCCAACTTTTATGCCGTTGGCTCTCTTCACTACCAACAACGCCGACGCCAACGCCTAGTCCCATTGAGAGCTCAGTCCTGTCTAATGATTGCTTGTCTTTCAAACACATTTTTGGCGTTCCCTTGTCTTTAAGGCCTCTGGCGATTAAGTAAACAACGATATATGTATTATTAGTTGGATTTAGGGATTTGTCTCTCGCTGCATTTTCGTAGTTAGTGGCGGGCGTAGAAATATTGTTTTAGGAAGCCAAAGTATGAATAAGCATTCCCAATTAGAAAGGTTGTTCTTGAATTGATTCTTTTATCGCATTATGATTGTGATATTTTACATCATTGGACCGATCCATTTGAAAACAATTGGATGATGACAAAATTATCGATGATTGGAATCCCTTATTTCTATTCTATAATGTATGAATAGTTCTTCTTTTTTTATTAAGGGGTTGTTTTATTCTTATTTTGGAATAAATGAAAGAAAAAAAATCTACTACAAAGGGTGCTAAAAGAAGGTTTAGTAAAAAAATTGCAAAGACTCCTTTAAGAACGTCAGCACGAAATCTCCAATTAACAAAATTATTAATTGAATAGTATGTAATTAATAATTAAATATTAATTAATTATAATTAGAATTTATTAATCTCGATTAAGATTTTATTAATTATTAATTAGAATTTATTAATTAATTAAAAATTAAATATATAAATAGGTAGGACCTTGTAGGTCCTAGGAGTCCGCAAGATGTGGACGACCTGAAAAAAGACCATCTCTAAAAAGAATTCGGGGGTGCTTGAGCTCCCCCTAATATATAGTTACCTATTTGCAGAGGTGTGGTTGGTGGTGGTGGCTCCACCTTCCACAGGCTTTCTTGAACGGTGGCGTCCTCTATTTATATGGCGCTCACAGTATTTTTGACCAGTAACCACATCTCGAGAGCACCGCCATTTCTTTCCGTCTGTCCTCCGACACCTTCCCGCCTCGGGATCACTCTTGTCAAAACCACCCCATCCCACTGTTTCAATCCAACCATCATTAAATCCTAGTTTAGGAAATCTGTTTTGTGTAGTAGCATAACATGCAAGAAAGAAGACAAGGAAAGAAAAGCTCACAAGCATTTGTTCTCAGGTTGGAGAAGCAAGAGAACCCAGAATGTTCTAGAGCTTGCCTGATTGGATTAAGTAGATAGGAAGGTATAGGCACATTTGCAGTTATGTATTTGTAGATCAAAGCTTGGTGTTCCAGCTCCATCCATTGCGATTGGGTGAAGGGGCCTCTCAACCCATGCATAAGTGCACACCAATAGCCTGAGTTTATTTTCAAAATATATAAACACTAAATACATAATGAAGTAGCCTAAATCGCAAATGTTGAAATGAAACCATGTTTTTTTTTGTTTTTTTTCTGAAATTAAGATGTCGATGATTTGAGATTGGCAAAACCCAGTTCCCAAAAGTATCTATAAATTCCAAAAGCCACTATTGTTGCTTTGGTTGTAAGGACAAGAATAAGACGGGCTCCAAATATTTTATAAGACAAGACCATCCAACTAGAACAGCAAAGCAAGACCCACCATCACCAAACAACAAATCCCCAAATCACAGGTTTTTGCTTCACTCAAATCTCAACCCTACATACATACTCTCAGTTAGGGATGTCAATGGGTGGATTTTACCCGGATCAGAATCAATAAATAATTAACGATTCTGGTTCTGGAACCGACCCATTAGACACTGGATCCGGATCGGACCCGGACCATCAACTATGGATCTTAAGCGATCCGGATCTGGAACCAGAACCGGACTAGAACCAGACAAGAACCACAGTTGAAATCGAAACTGTTGCTTTATAATTTAATGCGTTATTAGTGATTTCGAATTGATATGGATAAAACTAGCTCGTTGACAAGCCTATTTAAACTTAGGCTTGCCAATAGACGTGTTTACCGGATCGAAACCAATAAATAATCTTGGTTACGGTTACGAAACCGATCCGGACCGGACCATCAAACTATGGATCTAAACGGTCCGGGTCTAAAGCGGGTCTGAAATCAGAATCAGAACCAGAACAGCTGCTTTAAAATTTAATGGATTTTGAATGGTTCCGGATCGATCCGGGTAAAATCCACCCATTGACATCCTTACTCTCCATCCCCTAATAAATGTTCCCTATTGTTAAATACACATACTAAGAAAGTGAGAATTTTTTTATCTTACCACACCTAATTATTACATTGAAAATTTAAATTTTTTGCATTGATGACAGGTAAAATGGAAAGTTTAACAATATTTTACCATAGAATTTTGAAATAAACACTTACGTAGGCACGTAATTCACTTTTAAATGGGACATTTATGCAAGACCGCAAAGAGTATAAAACCGAGAATGTTATTTATGACACTTCTGTTGGCGAGTGCCTAGAATCATGTCATAAATTTTTGTTAGTAAAGACAGAATAATAAGTAAAGAAAATAGAAATCTATGCTTCAATTTACAACAGATAATCACATTTACAAAGGCTGGAGTTTCTGTGCATATTAGTGCAATTGTGCAAATAGGATAATATTTCTTCTCCTTCTCCGACAAGTCCATACCACCGCAAACCGCATCTTACGAAATGATATCATCAATATAAACGTGTTTCGAATAGTGTAAAACTAGGAGATGTAACAAGCATTGCAGTAACAGAAAATAAAACAAAATAAAGCTAACATACATTTCTCCAAGTTGTCCCAACTGGCACAAATTCCCATTTTTGAAGGAATTAACAAAGTCTCAGATCTAATTGTGAGAGCAGCCATTTTCAGTGAGAAGCAGAGAAAGTGGCCACTCTACTCATAGTCGAGCATTAATTTTCTCACACCATTTATGCACACCACGTGTTCGTAGAAAAGTTAAGGAATAAAGCTACGACATTAACACTGACCTGATGAGCTTCTGGCGTAAGGGAATGCAACGGGCGCCGCCTGGTAGGCGGAGAAGCCGAGCATTTGCTGAGTTAAGCCGCGGCCGTTGTTGCGTTCCTCCAAATAAACTTTAGCCTTCTCGCCGCCGCAGGAGGAAATCTTGGCCAATTTAGCAGTCGGCATGTGGTGTTCGGCGTCCGCGCATTCCCTGTTGAGAAAGGCAGATCCGTACAATCTAAGCTTGCTGACGGTTTCTGAGGCAAGGCTGCCACCGCCATTGTTGGAAGCTGCAGTTGCTGAGTGTGAACAGACCAAACTGTCCAACACCCCAAAATCCATAAAGAAAGTGAGTGGTGGAGATTATAGAGAGCTGAAATGGACAAAATAGTCATCGCAGAAGGTTTGGCGCATTGGGAGAAGGATCATTGTGTGTGTGCTACGTTTGGTTCGGATAGGAAGAGTTGTGAAGGGAAAATCACACTGGCGTTTGCTTTGCTTTGCTTATGGAGAGAGAATGAGAGAGGGGCTGTCTAAAGGTTTGGTACGAGCTACTTCTAGACATGTTTTAGGGCCGGAACCGCCGGTTTAGGGCCGGGCCCATGGTCCGGCGGTTCCAAATGTGACGGCCCTACTTACAAACTACAAACGGTTTAGGGCGGCGCCTGGCCGTGATCGGTCCTTGTTCGAACCGAATCGCCGGTTTAGAGGCGGCCGTGATTCGGCCACTGTCACATGCGATTTTGTATCGATCCGTTCTCTCGTCCGAGCTCCGATTTTCGATCCGTTTCACACGAACTCGTATCGCGATATACTTCAACTCTTATGAAGGGTAAAATCTCCAATTCTATCTCAATTTTCTGAAAATTCAATCAAATATGCAACAAGATCAAAGTCAAGATTTTAACAAACTTTTAAGTTTTAACTTTTAACTTTTAAGTCTAAAGCTTAATAAACTTGTAAATATTTTTAAAGTTGTAAAATTTGTAAACTACTAAACTTGTAAATATTTTTAAATTTGTAAGTGATTTTTTTATGTTTGAACTTGTAAATACTTTGCATTTGTTAAAATATTATAAATATAAAATATGTGTCAACACTTTGCATTTTTAATAAATGATGAGTAAAATTACATAAATCCATTTATGACTTTTACATAGGGATGAAAAATAATAATAATAAAGGACTTGAGCTCAATTTAATTTCTAAAATTGAGTTGCCTACATATCCTCATAATCATAGAGGAATCAAAGTCCATGTAGTTCTTTTAATTTCTAAATGCTCTACTCGCCTCTCACTTTGATTCCGATCGATCCGTTTCGGTGAAGGCCTCATCTTCGCTCTCGTTACCATCTTCCCATTGTGGTTCTTGAGCTCTAAGGTCGGCCCTACACCAATCATCGAGCAACATTGTAGCTTCAATGTTCACGGCTTCATGTTGCTTCTTCTTTGATCAAGCATTAGTCCTCCAATGCTAAATGCTTGTTCAACGGATACGATGGATCTTGGGGACTGACAAATAACTCCTTGCCATGATTGAGAGGATTGGGTACTCTCTTTCTTGACCACCACTTCAAGACATCGATCGAAGGACCGCTATCTTCAACACCAAAGACAAAAAGGGTTTGCAAATATATATCTAATTCACTATTACCTTGTCCTCTAGGCCTTCGAATGTTCTATTTTGGTACATCGAGTCATTTGTTGCACCAAAGGATCAAACTCATTCATATCAAAAGGAAAATTAATTGAAGACATCATAGAAGAAGGAGGTGGAGTTTGAATATCATCATCACTACCATATTTCGACCTATATTCTTGAAAAGACTTAAATTCTTTTCAAGATTATATTTGATTTGATCTACATCCGGAGATCAAAATAAACTAATTCTCCTTCTATACTAGCACCTTGAAAATCCATTTGCCTAAAAGCATCATAATAAACATTAAGCATTTGACAAGTACCATCATATTTCCATTTAGGATCTAAACACTTAGCAAGCAAAAAAATTGTAGGTATCTCCTAAAATATTTTAGCCACTTTTGAACCATAAAATAAATTACACCACATAAAGATGGTTTACTAAAACAACTACGAAAAGACATGGCAATATGCATGCAATGTTCTAAAACCATAACGAGTGCGATAATAAACTCCGATAATTGTTTCGTTGCACCATGAAATACCTTTAACAATCGATATAAATCCATGCAAGCATCCCAATGAGACTCATTAAGATGTAATTGAATAGATGTAAACTCTTTTCTAAAAAATCACATAAATGACCCTTATATGAAATAGTACTATTAAGCATTTCATAAGTAGAATTCCAACGATGAAAACATCCAATTTGAAACATGTATAAGCAATATTTTTATACGACAATATTTTGCCATTTCTTCCCATAAGTTTTTGAAGTATGCAAACATTTGATAGCATCTCTAATAGGACTAACGGATTCTTGAAAATACTAAGTGCATCTTGAACACATAAAGATGTGGACGACCTGAAAAAGACCATCTCTAAACAATTCGGGGTGCTTGAGCTCCCCTAATATATAGTTACCTATTTGCAGAGGTGTGGTTGGTGGTGGTGGCTCCACCTTCCACAGGCTTTCTTGAACGGTGGCGGCCTCTATTTATATGGCGCTCACAGTATTTTTGACCAGTAACCACATCTCGAGAGCACCGCCATTTCTTTCCGCCTGTCCTCCGACACCTTCCCGCCTCGGGATCACTCTTGTCAAACCACCCCATCCCACTGTTTCAATCCAACCATCATTAAATCCTAGTTTAGGAAATCTGTTTTGTGTAGTAGCATAACATGCAAGAAAGAAGACAAGGAAAGAAAAGCTCACAAGCATTTGTTCTCAGGTTGGAGAAGCAAGAGAACCCAGAATGTTCTAGAGCTTGCCTGATTGGATTAAGTAGATAGGAAGGTATAGGCACATTTGCAGTTATGTATTTGTAGATCAAAGCTTGGTGTTCCAGCTCCATCCATTGCGATTGGGTGAAGGGGCCTCTCAACCCATGCATACTTGCACACCAATAGCCTGAGTTTATTTTCAAAATATATAAACACTAAATACATAATGAAGTAGCCTAAATCGCAAATGTTGAAATGAAACCATATTTTTTTGTTTTTTGTTTTTTTTTCTGAAATTAAGATGTCGATGATTTGAGATTGGCAAAACCCAGTTCCCAAAAGTATCTATAAATTCCAAAAGCCAATATTGTTGCTTTGGTTGTAAGGACAAGAATAAGACGGGCTCCAAATATTTTATAAGACAAGACCATCCAACTAGAACAGCAAAGCAAGACCCACCATCACCAAACAACAAATCCCCAAATCACAGGTTTTTGCTTCACTCAAATCTCAACCCTACATACATACTCTCCGTCCCCTAATAAATGTTCCCTATTGTTAAACACACATACTAAGAAAGTGAGAAATTTTTATCTTACCACACCTAATTATTACATTGAAAATTTTAAATTTTTGCATTGATGACAGGTAAAATGGAAAGTTTAACAATATTTTACCATAGAATTTTGAAATAAACACTTATGTAGGCACATAATTCACTTTTAAATGGGACATTTATGCAAGACTGCAAAGAGTATGAAACTGAGAATGTCATTTATGACACTTCTGTTGGCGAGTGCCTAGAATCATGTCATAAATTTTTGTTAGTAAAGACAGAATAATAAGTAAAGAAAATAGAAATCTATGCTTCAATTTACAACAGATAATCACATTTACAAAGGCTGGAGTTTCTGTGCATATTAGTGCAATTGTGCAAATAGGATAATATTTTCTCCTTCTCCGACAAGTCCATACCACCGCAAACCGCATCTTACGAAATGATATCATCAATATAAACGTGTTTCGAATAGTGTAAAACTAGGAGATGTAACAAGCATTGCAGTAACAGAAAATAAAACAAAATAAAGCTAACATACATTTCTCCAAGTTGTCCCAACTGGCACAAATTCCCATTTTGAAGGAATTAACAAAGTCTCAGATCTAATTGTGAGAGCAGCCATTTTCAGTGAGAAGCAGAGAAAGTGGCCACTCTACTCATAGTCGAGCATTAATTTCTCACACCATTTATGCACACCACGTGTTCGTAGAAAAGTTAAGGAATAAAGCTACGACATTAACACTGACCTGATGAGCTTCTGGCGTAAGGGAATGCAACGGGCGCCGCCTGGTAGGCGGAGAAGCCGAGCATTTGCTGAGTTAAGCCGCGGCCGTTGTTGCGTTCCTCCAAATAAACTTTAGCCTTCTCGCCGCCGCAGGAGGAAATCTTGGCCAATTTAGCAGTCGGCATGTGGTGTTCGGCGTCCGCGCATTCCCTGTTGAGAAAGGCAGATCCGTACAATCTAAGCTTGCTGACGGTTTCTGAGGCAAGGCTGCCACCGCCATTGTTGGAAGCTGCAGTTGCTGAGTGTGAACAGACCAAACTGTCCAACACCCCAAAATCCATAAAGAAGCGCTACTTCCTACAACAAGAATGCATACATTTGTATGTTGCATATATAAATAGTGACACTCGATCGCATGAAAAAAAAAATATAATATTGTTATCATAATTGGTTGATATACAGAAGCTTGCACCATACTCCCCCACCCCCGTTTTTTTAAGTGTTCTATTAATATTTTTTTCTTATTTTTTTATTAAATGTCATAATTCGTAATTTGAAATTATAATATATTTTATATTTATCTTATTTAATATTCTTAAAATTTGGTAATTAGTTATATGAATGTATTTATCATGATAATTAATGAGGTTATAAATATAAATTTATCTACTTTCTTAATTTGTGTGATTTGACAACAGAAAATACTTACAAAAAGAATGGATTGAGTAATTAATATTATGAATACAAGGAATAATATGGTTTTTGGTGTGAAATATTTAGTATGGACAAATACAGTTCTACTCCATCTGTCTCATTTAAAATGTAATTTTCCTTTTTGAGTTGTCTCATTACAAAGTTCCATTCCATTTTAGAAAGTAATTATCCATTCAAAAAATATGAGTTTTACCTAATTTTTAATATTTTAATTATTTTATATGTTTATCTTAAATACTCATGTCTAAAGAAATTTGATATTTTAAATGGGACGAGGGAATAATATTTATTATGTACTTTGCTGATTTGGATGGTTGAAAATGGAAATCAACTACTTTTGTGATGGTCAAATTATTCTAATAAACACATTTTGTTTTCAGTGAGACACAATCTTCTTCCAAAAAAACAATTATATTATATAGAGTTCGGTTCTTGCTTTATGTCGTCACTATCATGTTGTATTCCTAATGCGCGTTAATGTTTATATCAGCCTGATTATCTTAATAATTCATATATTTGCCATATTATTATTATTAGAGTGATGATATTCGGCCATAATGTGACCGACCATAATCAACTTTATTAAATGAAAAAATCATTTATTTAATTTTTGATCTATTAAAAAATTGGTTTTACATTAAAACCATCTTATGGAATTACAATTTTGCACAAATCGAATGAAAATTTTAAATTTAAATTTAAATTTAATAATTTAATATTTTTCAAAATAAGTGGAAAAATGGTATGTGGTCACTATAATGTGACCGCATAGCTTTATTGTTATTATTATTATTGTAACTATTACTATTATTATTATTATTATTATTATTATTATTATTATTATTATTATTATTATTATTATTATTATTATTATTATTATTATTATAAAAGTGAGTATTCTTACAAATTTTATTACACCTGATGAGGTCCGCTATGTTGCTCATAGGGATGACAATCGACCAGCGGGTATCCGTCCAATTATTCGCGGGTTTGGTGTGCATTCAGACCGCGCAATGCGCTTCGTGATTGAAAACTAGACCCGTTTCTTGGCGATACTAAATGGTTTGCAATATCCGTACCCATGAAACCCGTATACCCGCCGAAACACTCACGAATTACTCGCGAATTACCCACTAACCCTACCTTGGATTTGAACTTTCATTTAGTGTTGTTGATTTGTGGATTTGAATTTTCATTGTGTTATTGATTTGTGGATTTGAAATTTATGGATTTGAATGTGGAATTGTGGATTTGAACTTTATGATTTATGAAATTGTTAGTGATATTTTCGTGTTTTTGAAATGCTTGGTTTCGGGTCATGGGTGGTCCATGGTGAAGGTTACGCCGTAGTCCGCGGGTGGCAGTGGCGGATGACACTGCCGGGTGGCGGGTTCAGTGTTGCCAACCCGCGGTACCGCGGTCGTGGATATGGTGGAAATCTCCTACCCGTCGCGGGTCGTGGACGGATCGCGGACGGGGATCATTTTCGCGGGTACGGAAGTGGTTCGGCACTATCCGTGCCCGCCCGACCCGATTACCATCCCTAGTTGCTCACCATCTGTGAGCATTGTCTATGTTTAATCTATGTTACATTATTCATTTTTTAATATTATTTTTTATCCGCTACTTCAAATTTATTATCGAAATCATCAAATTTACAAATGGCATATCAATCAAAGTCATCTTCATTCTTTTATCAATTTCTTTGAGGTTAATGGCAAAATGTACAAAATTAAGCTTTAATTTTAATATAAAATATTTATAATCTTAAAGTTGGGCTCTTGCTTAGATATATCTTAGTCTGAGAATAAATCAAGCTAAAGACATTCAAGGAGGAATCAACTCAAACGAGAACCCTAGTTGACTAATTTGAGGACACACATCAAAGCTCTGAAGAAGCAATAAGAAGTCAACGAAGTCATAAACATTAGACAACGAGCTCAATGAAAGATCTAGAGAACATTAGAGAATAAGCGAAAGATATTATGAAGGAAGTCAAAAGAACCGAGTATAGTGAAAGGACTCAACAAGTCTAACTTTAGGGGAACTGATGATCACTATGACTTAGTGAGTCTGAATCGATCGCAGAAGACCATCAGATCCTGAAGGACTCCAAGATCCAAAGGAAGCTCTTGGAAGGGATTTAGAGTCGGTCGCAGCCTTTTCTCATATCAAATACTAAAGATCGAAGAACTGACTTAGCATTCAGTCTCTGGAGTATCTATATTGGAACTTTTTTTCAAAACCTCATCAAAATTTGAAAATTTTAAATATATAAACATAAGTTGGGTCTTTTTCAAAATATCATGAAAATTGAGGATACAAACTTTTCTTTCACTGTACTATTACTTAGTACTCTTGTTGATTCATGATTGTTGGAAAAATGTTAATTTTGACAATTATATCGATTTGTAATGATAAAAACACATGCATAATCTTTAAACATTGCCATGTTCTTGAGTATACGACAGAATTGGATACACGGTCGATGAGGATACATGATTGACCATTTACTTGTTGACCTTACACCAATTCTATACATGAATGTTTTTCTATACACAATTGAGAGAAAGAAATTGTGCCTAGCTCCCTAGCCTCCTTTTTCCTTGTTATCCATAATCTAAAATCAAGTAACAAATAACATCATATCAGAAAATATAAAATATTCAATCTGAATCGATGATAATCCATAATCTAAAATCATACAAAAGCAACACCATACAATACCAAACAACATCAACATCACAAAACACAAAATAATTCTTTCCTATGAGCAATGCATAATAATCTACAAGCAACATCAAAAATTCATAACAATCCATCGAAAAATAAATAGTTAGGTAGATAGGCACAAAGACCATATACTATGAGTAATCTATAAACTATGTGCTCGACAATCAATGTTCTTATACCTAAAATATAATCAATGAAGGCCCCATGTACATAATAATGTGTTGAGAGCACAATTGTGTTCTATTTTTTCTATCATCGTAACATCTACCGTGATCTATGTCCTCATGAACTCGCCTAGAGTTTATATAAAATGTGATAATTAGATCTGTAAGTTTGTAGCGCATTGATAATAATGGACCACGGATAAATATATAAAATAGAAATATATCAATAAAGATAACTCTTACCACAAAAAAAAAAAGAAAAAAAGAGAGAGAGAATCAAATTAGTTTTCTAATGCTATAAAATAAGTAATTAGATTTTCAACAATAATGCTACTTAGCTTAAAAGGTCAAGTTTAAAAATGGGGATAAACAAATTATAAAAATAAAAGATGGAGATAAACAAAACATAACAAGTGGTTAAATTTTCAACTATATAATGCTATAACAAGTAATTAATTAAAATTTCAACAATAATGCTAATTAACTTTAAAAAAAAAAGGGTGATATTCAAAATATAACAAGTAATTAAATTTTGAAGAACGACGCCGCTTTTAAAAGTTAAGCCAAAAGTTGGTGATAAACAAACAATTAATTAAACTTTCAACAAAAATGCTACTTTTAAAAAATCAAGTATATAAACGCTAGAAGAAACAAAATATAACGAGTAATTAAAATTTCAACAATAATGCTACTACTTTTTTAATTTTCTTTTTTAGGTAACAATAATGCTACTTTTAAAAAAGTAAATAACATAACGCTAGAAGAAGGGGTTGAACCTTCGACCTTGTGGTTAACAGCCACACGCTCTAACCAACTGAGCTATTCCAGCATTTGTTTTTTAATTAAAATATTTTTGAATTTCTTAATTAAAACTTAACGTCATAAGTCTGCACATATATTTTTTTTTGTCAATAATTCTTTCTTTTATGTAAGCACAATCCGTTAAAATTCATCAAAGTTAGGAACTCTCGATCACTTCATCTCAATTGATCACTTCTAGTATAACTATAATGCCTTTTACTTATTTTAATTTCTAAGGATAGTTTAGTAATTTAAAATATAGTAAATATTATTTGTTTTAGTATAAGATATGAATCGTTTCGTAATCTATTTTTTAGTTATGATAAACTATCAATTAGTTACTAGAAAAACTAGTACAAACATATATTGAAAAGTCAATCATGTTAGAATCCTATAAAATTGGAGAACATAAAACTTACATAGTTTATGTTTATATTTATCGATCCAAATAATTATTTAATAGAAGGAAAAGAACCGGTGTTTCCTTTTTATTTAATTACTTATTTATTTTTATTCTTTTGAGGGAGAGATCGCGGGCTTCACAAAGTTTATTAAAGCAAACTCGGTGTCAGAAGTGCAAGTATGTCCCCGACATTGTTCAATGTCGACCTCTATTAAGATCACCTTGAAAACACTATTTTTTTTTTTTTTTTTTTGGTATCACGGGAACTCGCAATCGCTACTCATCGTGACGTATCACGCTTCGCAACGATAGTCTGCAAACCACATTTGAAAACCATATGTAATATGTTCAAACTCATAGAGGCATTTGGTAGGATTCGAACATAAAGAAAACATTATCTTTCTCGATAGAATTTCGAGCAAGAGAGAATAACATAGTAGTTCTTTTTTTGTAAGGTAGGATGAAGTAGACGTTTCAAGGGTGGTGCATGGCCCATTGATTCCCATGTTCCAACTTGGATGTACAATTACACTACACCTTACACTCCTAGATGTATATATATTTTAATTTTACTTGTTGAGAGTGTGTGCATTGCATACGATCCACAAACTTCATATTAATCATTAATAGAGTTGAATAATTGTAAGAAATTTCACAATAATATATAGTAATTAGTACATGAAAATTTGAAAACTATTATTTTCATGGTTACCATAAAATTGTAGTTAGATTTTTAATATAGCGATGGAAGATGAAATTGAATAGACTTTTAATATATATATATATATATATATATATATATATGATAAATTAATATATTCTTAAATTACCCTTAAAATTAAATATATAATATGCAATCTATATTTTATAAACATGACACTTTTTATATTAGTGTATATATTTAAAGTCGTGTAGCTTTAATTGGAAATGTTTGTTGGGTTTCTAATTTCAAATTTGTATGCATGTGGATGGCGTTACTATTATTATTATTATTATTATTATACAATTAAATATGTATAGTTGTCTTTAGTAATCCAATTAAAGTGGTCTATTAAGGAAATATTATGGATTAAAAGGATATTAATTAATCATGGAATTAATTGTGTAGATACCATAAAGAGATTTGTATTTTGTTGAGGGACCAAATTGCAAATCTAGTTTTAATTACTTATTATATAAGTAGGGTTATGGTCCCCAAACGACAGAGAGAGAAAATCCGTAATCAGATTCCTTCTCATGCTTCTATACTCTGAAACCCCTAATAACATCTGCTCGCTTGGAAGATCCATACAACCACAATCAAGATTCAAGATTTATATGGATTCAGACGCTCCGCTTTGGTTATGATTTTCTCGGATTATCAATATAGAGTTATGAATTTTAGGGTATAAATTGATATTTGGAATATCCTATTATGTGTATAAATTTTCTAACAAGTGGTATCAGAGCGTCTCTATACATAATTATATGAGAATTATTGATGATTTAGTTTTGGATTCAGCGTCGAAAAAAAAAATATTATCGAAATATGTTTACTGATCCGTTCATGAATTTGTGTGAATGAAAGCCATAATTATGGCTGCGTGTGCGCAACATGTTTATCAAAGATTCATGAATTGGTTTCAATGATGTCTCGATATGTGTGTTTTGATATACATAATTTGTGGTTTTGATTGATTCAGTTCAATGGTTTTCAATTGTATACGTGTTTTGAAATTGTTTTTCGTGCATAAATCATATCACATTAATTAGTCTGCAATGTGATATGGATTCTGGCTATATTACAATCTACTAATTTGTAAAAAAAATAAAAATTAATGGTATGGCTTTTAAGTTTTGCTGATATGAATGAATTGAATTCATAGTTATCTTATCTCGCACGTTAATCAAGGACGAATTCTCATGATTGTCTGTAGTTTTTCACTAATTATTTGAATATGTATTAATCAAGATGAATTTGAATTCTTAATTATTTGGTACGAAAGTCAGAATAGTTTAGATATTCATCTGTGATGCTGTTTTGTGTTTATATTGAATAGAGATTTTGAATAATTAGTTTGAATTACATTGATTCCGAAAATTTTTGATTATTCAGTTTTGTTTCCCCATATTACAATTTAAAAATTGATCATTTAATTTTAAATTTGTTTGATACATCTCATGTTCCTATTAGATTTATTAGTATTCGAGATAAATAAATTGAAATAAGATGTCGCCACAGTGACCTCTCTTATAAAAATTTATTTATTAAGAATATTAAGATGATTGTGTGAGTGTATATTCATGCGGGTATTAGCCGCCCACGTGAAGGTTAATGCTTGGCTGAATTTCATAAACACTTGTGGTGATAAATACGTGACAATTTTATGGTAATTCATGTGAATAATTTGTCATTCCACAGGATGACAATTGTTTGACAGGACTTATTATCAGTATTTGATCACTACACAGAGGGACCTATTTATAAGTTAATATACTGTCCACAGACTTGATATTAATGTTATGCCGGGTTTCTCGAGATGTAATCTTCTTATTTGAATTTTATGATTAATTGTGGTTTAATTATGTGAGCATAAAGTTGATTTTTGATTTTGTTCTCTATTCACCATGATGTCCGCTACTTCATATCCGCTAATACCAACAACATTCTCATGCTTAATGGGTCAAACTTCAAGGATTGGAAAGAAAATGTTCGATCATTTGGGTCATGATGGATCTAGACTACGCTTAAGAGTTGAAAACCCACCCTCCGACGGATGCAAGTTCTCACGAGGAAAACGGAACTTTGAGAAGTGGGATCGTTCAAATCGCGTTAGTCTATCGATCATTGTGGCATTCCGAAGCCTTCGAGGCACGCCCGATGAAATTACTACCAAAGGAGTACCTTGCGAGATTGAAAACGTTTGTAAAATGATAAGTGCCGGCACAGGCACGCTTTTAGCTAACTGATTTCACTAAAGTATAAGTGCGGCGGAAATATAAGGAGTACATCTTACGATGTCTCACATTGCTTCAAAGTCAAGGCTCTAAAGCTCGAGGTGTCTCGATGACTTACTGCATTTAGTTTTGATATCTCTCTTCGCACAATTCATCAATTTAAGGTCGCTTATAATCGCCAAAATGAGAAGTGGACTCTTAATGAGCTCATTTCATATTGTGTGCAAGAAGAAAGGTCAAGCACAGAACCGAAATTGCTCAACCGGCTAGTACTTCTAAAGACAAGGGCAAAGGAAAATTTGACGTTGGGAAAGTCAAAGTTGATGGTCTACCACAAAAGAAACAAAATGCTGAAAATTCGATTCTAAAGGTTGTTTCTTTTGTGGCAAACCCGGACACACGAAGAAAGATTGTACCAAATATCGTGTCTTGCCAGAAAGAAAGGTACATTTCTTACTCGTCTGCTCAAGTGAATTTAGCTGTACATAGAAACACTTGGTGGTTAGATTCTCGTGCAACTACTCACATAAGTGTTTCAATGCAGGGTTGTCTGAGCTACCGAAAGCCAACTGATGGTGAAAGATACATCTATGTGGGAGATGGCAAATCGGTGGAAGTGGAGGCAATTGGGCATTTTAGATTGTTGTTAAGAACCGGATATTTTTTGGATTTGAAAGACACTTTTATTGTACCGTCATTTAGACGGAATTTGGTTTCTATTTCCTTATTGGACAAATATGGTTATTGTTGTTCATTTGGAAATTCTGAGTTTTATCTTTCATTAAATTCCAATATAGTTGGTGGTGGTTCATTAAATGTCTATGACAATCTATATATGCTTGATATTGTACCTTTATATAATGAATCCTTGATGTTGAATCAAGAGTTACTAGCGAAAAATAAGTAAACAAAATTCACCAAATTATGGCATAAGCGTTTAGGTCATATCTCAAAACCGAATGAGAGATTTGTGTCGATGGTATATTGGATGCACTTGATTTTCAGACCTTGATTGTCGTCGAGTGTATCAAAGGAAAAGCACCAAAATAAAGAGATTGGGTGCCAACAGAGCTACTGCATCGCCTTACAATTGATACATACGGATATTTGTGGGCCATTTCCTAAGCGCTTCGAATGGTCAATGATATTTTATATCTTTTATGACGATTACTCACGATTTGGGTACCTATATCTAATTCATGAAAATCGAGAGACCGGACATGTTCAAAATTTTTAAGGTCAAGTTGAGAATCAACTCAACAAAGAATTAAACCGCAGATCCGACCGCGGAGGTGAGTACTATGGCAGATATGATGGTTCGGAGAACAACGCCCGTGGCCTTTTGTTCTCTTCCTAGAGGAATGTGGAATTGTCCCACGGACACCATGCCGGGAACACCTAGCATGAATGGTGTTGTTGAAAGACTAAAGTAACTCTAAAGGATATGGTAAGTATGATTAGTCATTCGTCTCTACCGTAATCACTCGGGGTAAGGACTAGAGACCGTAGCTTATATTCTCAACATGGTACCAACTAAAGCAAATGCTAAAACACCTTATGAACTTTGGAACGGGCAAAGCCTAGTCTAAATCATTTGCATGTATGGGATGTCCAATGAGGCTAGGCCTTATAAGCCAAATGAAAAGAAACTGACTCCAAAACAATTAGCAGCTATTTTATTGGTTACCCAAAGAGATCAAAGGGTTTCAAGTTTTACGATCCCACTAGAAAAATTATTTTGAGACGGAACCGCGGTATTTTTGAGGATGTTGAGCTTTGGGAGTAGTAAAGTTAGAGACATTACCTTTGAGGAGGATTCATTCGACTCTACCATCGCTTCTAGTAACGCGTGCTTCTATTCCCGCCATTACCTAGAGAAGCGTATTCGTAACCTCAACAGATGATGTTGAAAATATCCCACACAGCATGATCTGTTATCCAAGAAGATCAAACTCCGATTGATCAAGTTATTCAACAAGATCAAACGCCGTTGATCAAGTCATTCAACAAGATCAAACTCAACAACCTCAAGAGCCAATGCAATTAAGAAGATCCACTAGAGAGAAGAAATGTCATTCGAATGATTACGAAGTTTATCTTCGTGAATGTGAGGAAAATAATGGATTGATGATAAATGATCCTATCAATTATCAAGAAGCCATGCAATCTCAAACTCGAAATGTGGAATGATGCTTTGATTGAGGAAGACAGTCAATGTTAGAAAATGATATGGGATATCGTTCCATTACCTCAGTGTGAAACCTATTGGTTGCAAATGGATTTTAAAACCAAGAGGATTCAAGAGGTAATGTGGAACGATATAGGCCTCGCCTCAGAACAAAAGGCTATACTCAAATGGAAGGCATTGATTTCAAAAGACTCTTTCCGGTTTCCTCGAAAGACTCTTTGAGAACAATTATAGCATTGGTTGCACATTTTGATCTTGAGTTACATCGATGGATGTGAAAACAACGCTTCAATGGTGACATTGAAGAGACAATTTATATGGAGCACCGAAAACTTTGTGGTGGAGACCCAAAGACTATGGTTTGCAAATTAAAGAAATCCATCTATGGACTCAAGCAAGCTTCGTCAATGGAACCACAAATTTCATCGTGTAGTAGTCTCATTCGATTTGAGGCTAATATTGCGATGATTGTGTGTACCAAAAGTTTTGTGGAGTAAGTGTATTTTTCTGTTTTGTATGTGGATGACATTTTGCTTCGTCTTAAATGACAAAGGATTGTTGTCACGAAACCAAGGGATTTCTATCAAAGAATTTTAAGACGAGATCTTGGGAAGCTTCTTTGTATTAGGAATCCAAATACATCGAGAACGTTCTCCGTGTATTCTCGATCTGTCACAAAATGGGTATATTGAAAAAGTGCTACAAAGATTTCGCATGCGTAATCTGCAAACCAATTGATAACCCTATAGCTAGCCGAGACAAGTTTAGTCTCAATCGTCCTAAAAATCATCTAGAAATTAAGGAAATGGAAAAGATCTCATATGCTTCGCTTGTTGGGAGTCTAATGTATGCTCGTGTCTCGCACAAGGCCATATATAGCATTTGTTGTTTTATTATTATTATTATTATTATTATTATTATTATTATTATTATTATTATTATTATTATATTATTATTATTATTATTATTATTATTATTATTATTATTATTATTATTCAGTTCATTCGCATTCGCTTATTATTTGTGCATATCAATCATAAAAATATCATGTTTATTCTATTTTATTGACAAATATATTCTAGTCCCAAATCTATTACATTCCATTTAATTGTATTTCTGCATGCCGTTGTTACCTAACCCTTTAAGGCAATTATGCAAATCCAACCATTGAATCAGCAATCGGTGGTCTATATTTGATTTTGAATTAGAATAAATAAGTTTAAAATAATAGTTTCTTTTATTCTACGTACAGTTGCAAGTACTGTTCATGAATGTGGTTTGAATAATTGATTAAAAACAAATTTCGAATCTATGACTTTTTTAGCTATGAACTCATATAGTCGGCCACCTCGTTTAACTATAAATGTGCTACCGATAGTAGGTAACAAACTAATGTTGTGACTCACGATGTTAGTAAAATTGGATCTATCCTTACAAGTACGTATCTACATAATAAATATTTCGATATGAGTGCAAGAATAGTCATTAGAGTAGTAAATGCCATGACTATAATAAACAATAATAGAGCCATACGTGTCCTGAGACTGTTCGACAAATTAAGTTGTATTCATGGTAGAGATCACAAGTTCAACCCCATCAAACGCCTACATGTGTTTGAGCGCTGTCACATCCTGGTTTTCAGTGTGGTTTTCACATCTCCGTGTGGTTTGCGCTATCGCACGTAAACGTTGGGTTTCTAGGTCAGCACACCATGGTATGATCGCGGCTCTATGATATAAAAAAAAAAAATAAAGCCATGCGGTATATATGTAGGTCAAGTCAGATCCTTTACTAATATTCTAGTACTACTATTATAAGCATATTAACAATTTGGGTTGAGATGTTTACAACAATCTTATTATTATTATTATTATTATTATTATTATTATTATTATTAACTTAAAACCTACAAATATATATATATATATATATAATATTTTCCATAGAAATTTAACATCCCATTTATATATAGATATGATGTTTAGCACAAAATTTTTCGAAGCTGAAACCGAAACGGGTTGAGATAAGCATGATTGGTTTTGACGGGCGCAAATGTCTTTTTCCCTATTATTTGTTCCTAGTCAACAGAATATCCAATATGTAACATTTTTATGTTGTCACTGTTGTTGTTGGGATGAACTAATTTTGGATGTGTTTTCTCTGTTCATTTTAATAAAATATCTCTTTGTCATTTCAAAAATGTCGAGCAAGATTTTTAATGCATAAAGTAGTATCGGCTACGAAGGAGAGCTTAGAATTTTAAATTCATAGCATTTTACTACCTTCGGGAAAGTTTAATTAAAATAGTCAAAGCTTTTTCTTTGCCTGTAATTTTGGCCAACATAGGTAGGTAAGTTATTTTTATTTTAATATTTAAAAATCTAGAAAGAGTCCATAAAGGATCCTAGTAAACATTGCACCAAGAGCAAAATACCTTCGTCCCACAAAATAAGTCCCCCTTCAATTTTCACAGAAGTTAAGAAAATACATTTAAAAAATAATTTATATCAGTTATTCTATTTTGCCCTCATTTCTTGCTTTACATGTCATCTTCACAAAATCTAATAAAGTTATTTTAATAAAATAATATTTTAATTAAAATTCCAATTAAGAATTTGGACTACATTCTTGGAACATGTATCTCAAAAAAGAATACAGAACTGATTTTGTAAAGTGAAAGAAATATAAATTTTCACATGGGCCCACTTGGTCATTGGTTAATGACCGAACAATGGCAAGAAAAGTCGGTCAGTGAGGATATTTTGGTAAACATGAATAGTATAGTGTGATTTTTTTTCGTGAAAGTGAACAGTTTTGCTATAATATATCAAAAATATATATATTATTTTTTTTATATTAATAAAATATTATCATGTGAGAAGGATTGTAGTATATCTACATGTTCTATAGAATTTTCACTTGCACCGGTGCTAACATTTTATACATTAACTTTTACTAATTTAAGACAATTTCAGTTACATCTTATCCGACAGCACTTTATCTTCACTCCCAAATATATATTGTACGCGAACACACAAAGATATTTTCTAATGATTTTTTTAGATAATTATTAGTGCATTTTCTCTTACTAAAATAACAAATATGAAAAAATGAAAATCATAATATACATAGCCACAGAGGGTACAACAAATCACAAACCCTGTATAATTCCAAAATTTTAGGACCCAATTTTATACTAATCAACACATAAAGTTATTATAACTTATTTTAATAAATAAATAAAAATGAAATATGTATATACAATTCACTTTTTCATTGAATTATGAAATACAGAACTGAAATCTTGTATTTTAGATAAGAAGTCATAAATGGTTTTGTATTTTGATCAAAGACGGATTATATCCGTCATTGATCTACGACGGACAGTTCGTCGTTGATCTGTCGTTGATCTATGACGGACAGTCCGTCGTTGATCGACGACGGTCGTGCGTACACACCGACGACGTCTGTATCCGTCGAGAGTCCGCCAGTGATTCAACGATGGACTATGAGTCCATCGTTGATCGGAATAGTGACAATGTTTTCACCGACGATCTTCGACCGTCGTTGTTCCGTCGTTATTTACGATCACCGACGGACATATTGTATAACGATGAAAAATTCGGTCGTTAATCGCGCAAATTCTTGTAGTGTTTTTTCTAACCATATCCACCCGCAAATAATAGTTTATTCATTTATATGATATTTTGTAATACGTATTATATTTGAATTATTAAATGAGAGATTAAATTCCTCTAATTCACCATCTGTATTTCATTACCTTTTTTTTGAAGGTGTTACCTATTCTTAAAAGTATATATACTTATATATGATAAATATTATCACAATTCATTTTTGCTATTTTTATTTTCTTTAGGTATGTAATAATTAAAAAAAAAACGAAAGATAATGATAAATCTAGCTATGTGGGATTTATTGTAGCGATAAAGAACACCAGGCTTTTACGTGGTTCGATCGTTAATGAGATCTACGTCCACTTGAGGAGTGATTCCTCAATACTTTCACTAGAGTTTTAGTACAGTAGTATCGATTATGTTCTTTTTGTGTTCAAGAAATTGTCAACCTTCTATTGTCAATTTTCCTTCTATTTATACCATCCTCAACCCGCAATCGGCGTGCTCAACCCTCCATTGGTCGCGACTCTTCCTCCGCGTGCTCTCCATCGGCGGAGCAGGGACGCTCACCACGTGCGCCACGTGGAGGCGTCGACTACTGTTCCGGGCGTGTCTTCCATTGGTCGAGGTGGCGCCGACTTCGGTTACGGGCGTGTCCTCATTGGTCGGTGGCGCGACTTTGGTTACAGGCGTGTCTCCATCGCCGAGCCAGTGCAAGCCACGTGGAGGTGGCGTCGGCTTTTGGTTCAGGGCTGGGTTTTGGGAGGCGATTAGGGCAGCCTAGCCTTGGGCTCAACCGCGCGGGCCGCTATCAACGCCGTGCCCACTGTTTGGGCCTCATTAGTGGGCCCAGCCTTGGGCCATATCCCATCATAGCCTCCGAATAGTCGAGGACGGCGATGCCGAGGTGGAGTGAAGCGCTTGGCCGAGACGAGGCGTGGCTCGGTGGACGTTGTTTGTCAAGGTGGTATCTTTTGGGCGCGAGGGTTTGTCCGCGGTCCGGATCCGATCTGAAAGCCGGGTGGTCTGTCGCTCGCATGCATCGCTTGTCGAAGACCGAATCAGTCGTCTGCTTGTTGGGAAAAGATGTCCCGCAGGGATCTTTGAGGTCCGACACGGATAGCATGGGTTGGTCGGCGTAGCTATCCTCCCGACGGCCGAGTGCCGGCCGATAGTGATATCTGTTGGGAGCGGATGGTCGATCCGAATCAGCGTTACTCGCACGGTAGCGCCGAGGCTCGATCTAGATTTTGGACGCGGTCGAGAGGTCGGTTGGGCTTGCGCCGCTCAAGAGCGATTTGAGATGCCTGTCATCGAACGAAGTCGCTCGCGGGGAGGCCGTAGATCGATCTGGGTAGCAATATCCTTCGGCGATCGAGGTCCGATCTCGGCGGCCATACTGCGCGGCCATGCCGAGGTGCGGAGTTAAAGCGATGATTGTGCTTCTCTAGGTGTCTGTCGGGCCCCAGGATACGCCACGTGGCGACGGTTGTTGTTCGCTCAAACACGTGCGGGCGTGTAGCCCACGCCCATCTCGCCGAGCACGTGGAAAGCTCGATAGGCGGTTTTGGGCGCCCATCTCGTATTTTAAATACGCCAACAAGGGCCACTGCTCACCTTCTTTCGAAAACTTTTCATCTCCTCCATAGTCGAGAAAACTTTCGAACTCGGAGCTCTTGACCATCTTCCGACCCGATGCCGGAAAAAAAGTAAGTATGTCTTCTTCCTCCTGCTCCGATTCCCTTCATCGTGTAGCCGGTCATCTCCTCGGAAGTTTCCGGACGAACCGATCGCCTTCGCCCCTGATAGCGAAATCGAGGTTAGGATTACACGTGCCGTGCCTTGTCGGGTGAATCTAAAATGCTTAGCGCTAGATTCCCGCAATATCGTCTGCGTGGGACTTGTTTACGGCCGTGGATGCAAAATCGCCTCGACCTTTAGCGATATAGTAAAGGTAGGAAGGAATGCGCGATCCCTAGACGCCTGTGGTGTGTTCCCACCCCGTGATAGGCGGTAGCCTCCGGAGGCTTCATAACGGTGTCGAGATTCTCGAGGCGGTCTTGGGTTCCCTTTAGCCCTATTTTTTGCGATTCGGAATATTTCCAAATTCCAATCTGCCGGTTTAGCCCGAACTCCATTAGATCGGTGGTCGAGGTGGGGCTTTCTGTTCTGGCGTGGCGGAGAATTCACCTTCGAGCTCTGATGCGATTTTTAGCCAAGTTCACGGAAGGACGTACTATTTCTCCTCGTCGATCGTTTAGGGTTAAGCAACCCTCGAAGTTGCGGCGGTGGCGAATAAATTTTTCTTTTGAGGCCAAAGGGCATCCGACCTATGAACGAGGGTTGGGTAAGATGAAGGATTTGAAATTGAAGCCCTCGGCCGTAGAGGAAGAGCTCAATCGGCTCGGTGAAGTTTCATTAGATTCACCGGGACGACCTTAATAAGGCCGGACCGCGTGCATGGGTCGAAGGTCCCCTGCCGGGTCCTAGGCGGGTGAGGGCACCCTTCCTTCTTATTCCTAGAATTCGGTCTCATTGTGTTAACGTGGTCTTCTTCCGTCTTGCGGTGAAGCTTGATCACGAAAGGAAGGCAAGCCTACTCCTCGCTCTGCTCCATCCGGGCGGAGTCTCCACCAAGAAAGAAGGCGAGGCGAGGTGGACCTACCAGCGACTGTGGTAGTGGGCGCTGAGCGATCTGCTGGGTCCTCGACCGATCCGGAGCTCGGCATGGAGATAGAGCTCGCTACGGTGAACCGCGCGAGGTACCGATCTCCAATCATCTTTGTTCCTTTCCTGGGTAGTGTCTCCTCATATTCGCTCTCGACCGCTTTGATTCTCGTGACGTGCCTTGGCGGGGCGAGGTCGCTCGCTCAAGGCGTCGTGGCCTCCGGGTATGAGGAAATGGAACGCAGGCGGCATTCGAGTCCTCGGCGGCCGCCCGAGGAACGAGGCGGGGTGGCCTGTGAGGACGAGCGAGCGAGGCATTCGAGGTTGCCACAAAGAAGGCCACCGACTCTGCAGGCTCTGCGGCTGCCCGCGCGGTGGAGGGTGCTCGGGAGGCGGCGGCCGAGGCGGAGAGAAACTTCTTGATCGACGAGTGCCTTGTCTGGCGGGCAAGGGCCAATGTTGAAGGCCTTCACCACCAAGATTGTCGAGTCAGAGACCTTCTCCGCCTTTATCTCCGATCCGGCCGCCGTGATGAGACCGCGGTGATATCTACCCACCGAGAAGTTGGCGGCGCGATGCCCGACTTTGATAAGGTCAAGGCGGGTGGTCCGAGTGGACCCTGTGCGGTGTACAAGAGAGCGCCCGCGTGATAGCCGAGGCGGCCCCATTCCGTGATGGAGGCTTTGGCTTCCTCGACTGCCTCCCGACGGCCGAGGCCGTGTCCAAGTGCAGGTGGATGAAGATCCTGAGCTTCAGGAGCTTCTTGCCGAGGTACGGGCCGAAGCCATGTTGGTTGGGGAGGAGGGGAGGAGGAGGAGGAGGAGGAGCCGAGCTCGGAGCTTCCTTCCGGACGGTCGGCCGCAGCACCGCAGGATTCGAGCGCAGCAGAAGAGAAACACGAGGTCGGCGAATCCGGCAGCGAGCACGAGGTCGATGGGCGGATGTAATAGTCGATTTGCTGGTCGATAGGACCCGGCCTTGTAAAATTTTTCGATTATGAATGAAAGCATTTACGATTTCGAAATGTGTGTTGTCTTCTTACTAGCACTCGATTCTCAATCGTCGGGCTTGATCATTATCTGCTGACCAAATTGAAAGAGGCAGAGGTGCCTTAGCCGAGAAGGGACGAAGAGGTGTTTTTCCGGAGGAGTCGGTCCGTCGAATGACCCAAGTTTTGGTCACTATGGATGTCGGCCGGCGTCGTCGCGAATCGAAGAAAGAAGTTGGGCGAGGCGATCGGAAGGCCCGCCCGCCCAGCCGAGAACGAGGCCTGAAGTTGAGGATCGCGGGGACGGAGTCCGAGGCGGACTCATCTGCCGACGCTATCCAAGGGCGTTTGATGCGGTGTGAGGCGACTGAATCGACCGCAGAGAGCTAGCTCGGGTGTCGGAGAGCATGCGAGTCTGAGAGGCAGTCACTTGGCTGGTGGGACTACCATATCCGGCCGACGACCGAGTTCGAGCTTCTTTGGCAGAGGGTATGGTCTTTGGGATGAGGAGGGCCCCAACAAAGAAAAGTTCAAAGTTCGTGTCAACTCCGTCGTGAAGTATATGGAGATGTATGATATCGTCTCAGAACGACGCATGCCCCGCCCGCAGCGAGGCTACGGCGGGCTCCGCTGACCCGATCATAAAAGAACCCGCAGAGAGGCGGCTACTCTGATCATGCCGGTGCTCGGTTGATGGGTCGGTGGGGCGGATCATTCGAGGCGATCCTCCGGGAGCGACGGCGACCGAGGACCTCGGTCGTGCGGGGAAGAGCGGCGGGTGGGGCGAGGTCGTACTCCGGCCCGGTCCCGGTGAGGGGTCGGGGTGTGACCTCGGTGCATCCCCACCCCTAATGCCGTAATGGCGCCTGCGCCCCAAGTGTCCTGTGAGTGAAGGTGACCACCGAGTCGAAACTTATGTCCGGCAGTAGGAAAACTATGTTTAGCCTCTCCCGATGATCTATCTTGGATGTTTAATTCACCATACATTGATTATATACCTAGCATGCACCTATATAATTAATTGCAACACGTTGGGGTTTTCTCGTGTTTACCTTTGAATCTGCCGAGGCGAATGGATCGAGACTCGTGCTTTGACCTTCCGGATCGTATCCCGATCGCCTAATCTCCAACGCCGAGTGAGGACGATCTATGGAGAATGCTTCGAAAATCACCCTCAAGCTCTCAAGAATTTTGAAAATCTCTCAAAGGACGAACCTCAAATTCTCGAAAATAATGATGATGATTATTAATCATCGACCTAGATTTAATCTCTTACCTCATATTTATAATGCATTACCATAATCCTATATGGAAATTACCATAATCTCATATGAAAATTACCATAATCCTATATGGAAATTACCATAATCCCATATGGAAATTACCATAATCCTTTATGGAAATTACCATAATCCCATATGGAAATTACCATAAACCTTATGGAAAGGATTATTACCATAATCTTATATGGAAAGGATCTATGCATATCCCATAAATATAATAATATCCTTATAGGATAAAGAGAATCAAATCCTTGCCTTGTAGAGCATAGGGGCGCCGATTTTGCCTAGCTTACGGGCCTGGATGGGCCAGCCCAGGGATCAAATGCAAGGAATAAAGATGGGCCTCAAATAAATTAATTATCTTATGTTCACCCCGTAACATAAATTAATTTATAAACATTTATTCATGCCAATAGAGAATAAATGCCGACTTACCCTTTATTACCGAAGTTGAGTCGGGCTTGCACTTAGACATTACGAATCCCGTATTTAAGATATCGAACGTCCATTAATTATTTATAGCATTCGATCGCTTAAAATAATTAATATCTTTAATTCCTTAAGTAGTACCACTCAACCTTATTATTGTACTTGAGCTAACTCAACCGCAGGTTTAGTACAATAAACCTTTTGAGCTCCTTAAGGGGCGCCATCATCCTAAACGGATACGGTGACTGATACGTATAACTAGCATGACATACAAGCACCGCCACCACCCAAGATGCGGAGAATATTGGGTTAGAACATATAACCTCACCCATAACAAGTCAAAGTGATGGTCAACAACTCATACTCATCTAATACCTTATCGAGGTTTAGATCATCGTAAGTCACCGAGATCTTGGTTCTTCACGACTCGGATAGAAGAACTCATCTCACTCGTGATCCTTCAATACGTCGAGACGCATCAAGATAGACAAGCAACCAAGTCAAGTCACTTCTTATCTATACATGACTATACCGATAACTCGTCCTCAAGTTATCTCACCGTGAAACTTTTATATATCATTAAGCTTGACCAATCATCTGACTTCGTGATCTTCTACACACTATATGATCTAACTTATATATGAGATAAGGGACACGATATATGCAATCAAGTATTCATTTCAGATAGGAGATTGTAATAGTGGTAACGAGAACATTGATACAAGCTTAACCAAAACTCGCTTTCAAGATACAATCCAACAATCTCCCACTTATACTAAAGCAAACTTTTAGTATACAATGTGTCTCTACTAGCTATTACAAACAAAACCATCATTTTGCTTCTCCCACTTATACAAAAGTTTCATTTCTAAGTGGGTGCCATATAGCGCAATTGAAGTCCTCTAACGTCCCCGACGTAGACTTATTCTGACAGTGCTTTAGCGGGTGCCATCTAGCGCAATTCAAGTCCTCTAACATGCCCAACGTAGACTTATAGCGGCGAGCTTTCGTGAATGGATCCGCTAGGTTATCCGTCAGATCAATCTTTGCAATCAAGACGCCACCGCCTAACGATTTCTCGTATGATATGGTACTTTCTCTCTGTGTTTGGTCGCCTTGGGTCCGTGGTTCCTTCGAGTTATCACAAGAAACTATGATACTCTTGGGCAAACCAGTACCACACCTAGATCCATGAGGTAGTTCTCAACCATACAGACCTCCTTAGAAGCCTCCGGCGGCTACATATTCGGCTTCCGTTGTAGAGTCCGCAATGCATCGCCGCTTTGCACTCGCCAGATACGGCTCCACCTCCCAAGGTAAACACATAGCCCGAGGTAGACTTTTTCTCATCGACTTGAATCCGAGTCAGATAACCCAAAGGCATTAGACTATCGGCATGGTAAACTAGCCTATAATCTCGAGTCATTTCGGTACTTGAGTATACGCCATCGCAATTCAATGAGCTTGTCCAAAGTTAGATTGATATCTAGCTACTATACCTACCGTGATAGCGATATCGGACCTCGTGCATAGCATTGCGTACATGAGACTTCCTACGGCGGAAGCGTAAGGAACTTGTCTCATTTCCTCTATCTCCTCGCGATCATAGGTGATCGTTGTTCAGATAAAGGAACGCCATGTCCGAAAGGTAGCAATCCTTTCTCGGCGGTCTCGCATACTAAAACGAGTAATCACAAGATCAATGTAAGACGCCCGAGATAAGCTCAATATTTTCTTCTTGCGATCTCGGTAAACCTCGATCCCAAGAATGTCACGCATCTTCTTAGTCTTTCATTTGAAACCGATCGGATAGCCAACTCTTTACGCCCCGATAACACTTTTCACATTGTTGCCAACTAGAGTATGTCATCTACATAAAGTGCAAGAAATACCACATCACGTTGACATCTAACCGATACACACTACTCGCTAGCAACCGGGTAAATCCATAGACTTTACCACCTTGTCAAAGCGTAAGTTCCATGATCGGAGGCTCGCTTAAGTCCATAAATGGATTTCTTAAGCTTCCATACTAGATGCTCTTCACCCTTTACCACATAACCTTCTGTTCTTTGCATATAGATGTCTCTATCTTCCTCAATGTAACTGCTTAGAAAATCGGTTTTAACATCCATTTACCAAACCTCTAGGTTCAGTGGGCTGCTATGGCGGAAGAATTCGATGGACTTGAGCATTGCTATAGGCGAAAAGGTCTCATCGAAATCGATGCCCTCAATCTGAGTATACCTTTCGCCACAAGCCCGGCTTTAAAAGCGAAACCTCTCCATCGGAATCTCTTCCTTTGTATATCCACTTATCGCCTACGGCTTCCTCGCCATCCGTAGAGGTGTCTTTTCATATACATCCATAGCCGTTATGGACTCCATTTCTAAGTCCATAGCGGTGTGCCATGATCTTGCATCAATGTTTTGTATCGCCTCCTCAGATGTCCATGGGTCGATTATTGCTGCTCGCTTCACGACTAAATCCAAGATTATCCCACTAACATAAATCGCTCGGGTCGACGAACAACCCTCCCACTACAACGAGGTTCTACAGCACAATGGCAACGGTGGGTGCGAAATTTGTGGTTCTCTATCTTGCACAACTTCTTTGGGTAGGTACCACTCAGACGGCTAGATCTCCAAAGGAACTCGACCCACTTCAATTTCTTGATGTATCGGTGTCAATCCTCCCACTAGAATCGACATCTCGCACCTTCGCCTAATCGGTGGAGAATACGATCATCTTCTAATTCTTGAAGAATGATTTCAACTTTGACTTATGATTCTTCATATAATCCTCTTCTAAGAATCGGGCATTAGTGCTAATAATGACGCTCGATCCTTAGACTATAGAATAAACCACCTTCGCTCCTCTAGATATCCAATAAACAAATTGCGTCGGATCTAGCCTCCAACTTGTCGCCTTCTTGTTCAAAGACGTGTGCCGGATCGCCCATATCCTTATGTGGTTTAAACGGGCTCATACCCAAACCAAAACTCGAAGGGGTCTTTCGATCGACTTGATGGTACTAGATTTAGCAAGTATGCCGTCGTTTCTAAGGCATACCCCCAGAACGAAATAAGCAATGTTGCATAACTCATCATTGATCTAACCATTTCCAAAAGAGTCCTATTTCTTCGCTCTGACACACCATTTTGCTGTGGTGTGCTCGGTGAAGTGCGCTGGGAGGTAATCCCATACTTCACTAGATAGTCCATGAACTCGTTCTCGAGGTATTCGCCACCGCGATCGGATCATGATGACTTGATACTCTTACCAAGCTTCGCTCCACTTCCGCCTTAAACTCTTTGAATTTCTCAAAGCATTCGACTTGCGGTGAAGCGGTATACGATCCGTACCTTGAGTAATCATCAATGAAAGTGACAAAATACTGCATTCTCCACGAGCTTGTGTGGACATTGGTCCACACAGTCGAAATGGACTAACTCTAACATTTCTTCGGCTCTATAACCGCCGCCATGGTCCGGTCGACATCTTACCTTCTATACAGATTCGCAGATCGGAATGGAGTAACCGTGAGATTACCCAACGCCCATTCTTAGCCGTCTTTGGATCCTATTTAGATTGATGTGACCTAATCTAAGATGCCGAGAAATGTGGTGTCATCTTCTAAGAAAACTTTCTTTCTAGGGTTTGAAGAAGATGAACATAGTTATAGGTATTATGTTTTGCGTAAATAGTATAAAGCTTAATTATATAAGGTGCCAACACGTATAACTTCGTCATTTCTTAAGATAGAAACACCACTATCAAAAATAATGTAATATCCATGAGTAAATAGTTTCAAAGCAAAACAAGGTTCCGCCGAAAATCCGCACATATAAAACGCCTTTAAAACTAAACTGTTCTCTCAAAACATAAAGTAACATCTCCGATCGCAACGGCCTCGACTTTCGCGCGTTGCCCATGGAGATCGTTATCTCGCCATTACTCGACTCCCTTGTCCGCAGGAACCCTGCAGGTGTAATAAACATGATCGATCGACTGTGTGTCTACTACCCAAGAACGGGTAGAACAAGTTGCTAAACATGTTTCCTTACTAAAGCAAGCACGACTCGAGCCTCGAGCATAGGGCACTTAGCCTTCCAATGTCCGGTCTTACCGCACTCAAGAACTTGCCTTCTCCTTCGCTTCTTCTGCCTCCGGTGGCGCCCATGTTCTTGCTCCCATTACTCCCACTATTTCCTCGCCTCACCACATTTGGTGCCCTTTTCTTTTCCATTTTGCAACGGAAAATTTGGGTCCTTAGACGTGCTAGCAAGAGCATGTGCTCCTTTGCCCATAACTCCTCATGACCACGAGATCATTGAGCAACCGACTAAGTGTATACTCGCCTTGCTCATGATCGCATTCACGCCGAAAGTTCTCAAAAGACTTGGGCAAGTATTGAGGATGATATCGACCTTGTCGCCGTCAATACCTCCTCTCAACCGATCAAGACTATCCATGAGACGAGTCACGTGGAGACATGTTCATGGACCGAACTTCCTTCTTCCATCTTACACGCCAAGATTTCTCTCATTGTGTGGAAGTCGATCGTCTGATCCGATCGCCCAAACTTACTCTCGAGACTTGACCAAATATCGTCGCGTCTACCATCGATCGATGTCAGCACCGCAAGCCTTTGGACATAGTAGTCATCATATAGCATTTAGCCATATTGTTTAACTTATTCCAAAGTCCGCTTGACTCTCGCGCTCATTAGTCGATCGTCGATGAGGGCATCGGGTTTAGGAGTAGTGAGAACAAACATGTGTTTTTCAATGATAAGAACATATTCCATGTTTCGCTTCACTCGATAAAATTTGGACCGATAACGGATTTTGTGCGAGCATATTGATAATCGGTGTAAGAGACATATCCGAAACGATAATGTAAACACATAAGCATACGATCGCACATAATTCGTAAATAATAATATTGTAACCTTTGATAAAACAATATTAATTGAAACCTCCAATCGCCCAAGGAATCCCACATGCAAGCCACGCGTGTGGGCGCTACACACGAACCCTCGACCAAACTAAAATATACCTTTTAGTCGCTTAATTTCAATCCATGTCAACTTATCCTTATGACAAATGAAATTAACGATTGGACCTTACTAGACCACATCACTATCACAAGAAGAGACTTCGTGGGAAGTTGTACTTGAGGTGATGTCTAAGCAATGACCACATTTTTAACAAAGAGAAACGAATTCTTAGAATTAGCATACTCACTAGACCATACCGCCCAATTCAAATTCTTTTGTTATCTCATTTTATATCTATCTCTAGAGAACTTATGAAAATCGCACATGAAAGCCACGCGTGTGGATCGCCATACATGAAACTCCCACTTCTCAATAGATTTAAAATGTTTTATTTAGAAATCTCATCTAACAAACTTATGATAAATAAAGCAAGCAAGCCACGCGTGTGGGCGCCACTCACAGTCGTATCACTTTGTTTAGAGATCAAAAGTGGAGGTCTTGACATTTTAATTTAAAAAAATTAATTTGTCGGTTTGCTTGCTTAGTCTTTTTGTTCAAAAGGTTTGTCCATGCGGATCAAGTAATCCTAGCATGCTTTTCTATAGAACTCAACATGTAAAACATGCTCGCAGAATTCTAAAATATGCTTGAAAACGAGATAAACCTAGCATGCTTACTATGCGCATTCAATTACGAAAACACTTAAAGGTTTGTCAACGTAATTTAAACATACATAGCATGCTACCGCATAATTTAAACATCCACGGCATGCAATGAACGATAAAATAAAATAAAACGCGTTCATCGTGGCCACACGTGAATCGTGACTTTCTGCCAAATCTATTACATAGAATTGCAAAGCATGATCTTTATAATCTTCAAAAGGCCTCGCGTGCACGGGCACGGACCGATTCAACGGGCCTCGCGTGCGGGCACGGACCGACTTCGTCAAACAGATTCGGCCGAAAACGGATGCCGGCTCGGCCACGAATCGCGGCGGCGCTGAAGGCGCAGCACGCCTGCGTGCCGCCGCCCGCACGTCGTGAGACCCGTTTTCCCGCCGCCGATCCGCCGCTTCGTTTTCTTTTACGGATAAGATTTACAGGGAAAAATCTAATCTAACCACGGATTTTCGTGGTGAAAACAAAATCCGACAAAAATAAAACCGAGCCACGATGAACGACAGATCCAACAATTAATATATTGCGCACGTAATAATCAAACGTGAATTAATCCAACAGAGCCAAGATACTGATCCCAGGCTCTGATACCAATTGTAGGGAAAAGCTATGTTTAGCCCTCTCCCGATGATCTATCTTGGATGTTTAATTCACCATACATTGATTATATACCTAGCATGCACCTATATAACTAATTGCAACACGTTGGGGTTTTCTCGTGTTTACCTTTGAATCTGCCGAGGCGAATGGATCGAGACTCGTGCTTTGACCTTCCGGATCGTATCCCGGTTGCCTAATCTCCAACGTCGGTGAGGACGATCTATGGAGAATGCTTCGGAAAATCACCCTCAAGCTCTCAAGAATTTTCAAAATCTCTCAAAGGACGAACCTCAAATTCTCGAAAATAATGATGATGATTATTAATCATTGACCTAGATTTAATCTCTTACCTCATATTTATAATGCATTACCATAATCCTATATGGAAATTACCATAATCTCATATGAAAATTACCATAATCCTATATGGAAATTACCATAATCCCATATGGAAATTACTATAATCCTTTATGGAAATTACCATAATCCCATATGGAAATTACCATAAACCTTTATGGAAAGGATTATTACCATAATCTTATATGGAAAGGATCTATGCATATCCCATAAATATAATAATATCCTTATAGGATAAAGAGAATCAAATCCTTGCCTTGTAGAGCATAGGGCGCCGATTTTGCCTAGCTTACGGGCTGGATGGGCCACCAGGGATCAAATGCAAGGAATAAAGATGGGCCTCAAATAAATTAATTATCTTATGTTCACCTGTAACATAAATTAATTTATAAACATTTATTCATGCCAATAGAGAATAAATGCCGACTTACCCTTTATTACCAAGTTGAGTCGGGCTTGCACTTAGACATTACGAATCCCGTATTTAAGATATCGAACGTCCATTAATTATTTATAGCATTCTGATCGCTTAAAATAATTAATATCTTTAATTCCTTAAGTAGTACCACTCAACCTTATTATTGTACTTGAGCTAACTCAACCCTGCAGGTTTAGTACAATAAACCTTTGAGCTCCTTAAGGGGCGCCATCATCCTAAACGGATACGGTGACTCGATGAGATAACTAGCATGACATACAAGCACCGCCACCACCCAAGACGCGAGAATATTGGGTTAGAACATATAACCTCACCCATAACAAGTCAAAGTGATGGTCAACAACTCATACTCATCTAATACCTTATCGAGGTTTAGATCATCGTAAGTCACCGAGATCTTGGTTCTTCACGACGGTCGATAGAAGAACTCATCTCACCGTGATCCTTCAATACGTCGAGACGCACCGGCATAGACAAGCAACCAAGTCAAGTCACTTCTTATCTATATCGCGACTATACCGATAACTCGTCCTCAAGTTATCTCACCGTGAAACTTTTATATCTCATTGTTTCGACCAATCATACGGACTTACGTGATCTTCTACACACCGTATGATCTAACTTATATATGAGATAAGGGACACGATATATGCAATCAAGTATTCATTTCAGATAGGAGATTGTAATAGTGGTAACAGAAACATAGTATACAAGCTTAACCAAAAATGCTTTCAAGATACAACCAACACGGGCCGCCCCCGAGCCCGTTCCGAGCGCTTCGGGAGTAGGCCGTGGTGATTCCGGCCTTATCGACTGGGTTGAAGGCACCGAGTTCGTTCGAGCATACACGTCGGCCCGAGATTTTGTACAAAATTGGTGCGACTTGGCAGTCCCGGCAAGGAGCCGGAAGCCGAATGAGGTTGTGTATAGTATAGGACTTTGATGTAGATATAAATGTATTTAGACTCGTTTCGAAGTGTATATTTTCCCCCTTGAGAGGTACAAACATAGCTTAGGACTTCGTTTTGGTCGTAAATGTATTTATACTGTATACACAAGTGTATATTTTCCCAAATAAAGGGGTATAAACGAGCTCGGAAGCCCGGTTGACTTGTATATAGCTTGGTACTCGGTTTTTAGTCGTTAATGCATTTAGACTTTGTACCGGAGTGCATATCTTCCCAAATAAAGGGGTATAAGTTGGCGAGATCGGTCTGGATGTCCCGTGCATGTAGACGTCCAACTTAATGGGTAATCTGTATGCTTTGCATGTAGACGTTCAAGTTAATGAGTAGTCTCAGACGTGCATTCTACTTAGTGGGTTTGTCATCTTCGTAGGGCGCCCCTTTGAAGGTTAATTGTGGTTTATCCAATGGATGTTCACATAGATGTAAGACGAAGCAGTGAAATACTCATTAGAAAACAAACGTTTCATTAAATAAGTGAAAAGATCGCACATCGGTCAAAACAATAGGAGGCTAACATGTTGCCGATCCGAAATCAAAGCTATGTAAAATACCTCCTTAGATGAGCTATGTGCGTGTTCGGGAATAAGTGCTCCGGAGGCGAGCAAGCTTATAGCCCCTTTGCCGAGGTCCCTCGAACGTGGTATGGTCCTTCCCATGTCGGATCTAGCTTGTTAAGACGCTCGGCTCGGTTGGCTTCATTATTCCGCAGACGAGGTCGCCACTTGGAGTGTGGAGGCCCTCACTCTCTTGTTGTAGTAGTAGCGACCGCCTCAGATTTGGCTTCGTTTATGAAGGCCACCGCGCTTCTCCTCCAGGCGTCAAGGTTGACTCGTATGTCTTCCTCGTTGTCCTCCGGTTGAAGTGAAGAGTGCGCGGCTCGGTGCCGATCTCGGCGGTATGACGGCCTCGGTGCCGTAGACCAGTGAAGGCGTTTCCGTGCGTCCGAGGTGTAGTTCTATAGACCAGAGGACTTGAGGAGGTTCTCGACCCGTCGCGCTTTAGCCCGTCCTAGCCTTTTTTCAGCCCTTGTGCGATCGTGCGGTTCGTTACTTGGTCCGACCGTTCGCTCGTGGGTGCGCAACCGAGGTGAATCTGTTGTCGATCCGAGCTCTTCACACCATTCCTTGAAATTTTGTCAACGAACTGGGTGCCGTTGTCCGAGACCGAATCGCGGTATGCGGCGGCAGACTATATTCTTCCACACGTGTCTCAATCCTTCGCATGTGAGGCTCGAAAGTGGCTCGGCCTCGACCCATTTTGTGAAGTAGTCTATAGCTACGACTAAGTATCGGCCGACACGTGTGCGGTCGAACGGACCAACGATGTCGATCCCCACCGCATGAAAGGCCACGGACTCGCAGTCGCTTAGATCGGTCCGAGGCGGCTTTTGACGGAGTGTATCCGCACCGGGCACTTTTGACGAGCTCGGCGAATCTTGAATGAGGTAGCCGGTGAGTATCCTCGACCTCGGTGTTTTCTTTGAGAGCTCGCGATCCGGCGTGGCTTCCAAGATCCTCTGTGAATCTCGTTGAGTACGTAGTCGGCTTCTTCCGGCCCGAGGCACCTCAGGAGGGGTTGAAGGTAAGACTTCCGGTAGAGAGCGCCCTCATGCATGAGATACTTCTGGGATTTCGCCATCATTTTTTTGGCTTCGAGCCGATCTTGAGGTAGTGCGCCGTCTTCCAGATATGCCTTCATGGGAGACATCCAGTTCAGCTCTATCTCAGTGATGATGCCGACGTGGGACTCCGCGATGCTTCTGGAATGGACCTCCTCCACTGGTGGACTTGTTGACGACGCAGCTAACTTGCTGAGGACGCCGGCCCTACTGCTTTCCTCGGGATCCGTGAATCTTGAAGTACACGAGGGAGGTCGGCATCTCCTTCGCCTTCTCGAGGTATTGTTTCATTCGGTCCTCCTTGGCCTCGATTTGCCTAACACAGTTCACCACGACACAGGAATCCTCAAGATTTGGATCTTGTCCAATCCCAGTTCATGGCGGAGTCCGGAGATCGTGGCCTCGTGACTCCACCTCGTTGTTGGTGGTCGAGAAGGTAAACCGGGGGCGAGGGTGACTTCGCTTATCCGGGCCGAGGAGGAGGATGCCAGCTCGCCTGCTTTGCATGAAGCTCCATCCACGACATCCGCCAAAGAATTATCGTGGGTTGGGGTCGGGTTCCTCCGCAGCGGGGGGTCGAAATGACAGAGGCGGAGGCATTGGAGGAGCAATCTTAGCGGTTGGACCGGCTCGGCAAACTTGGCTTCTACCGGAAATCGAGAGCTTGCCCTTTATGGCGGTGCAGGGGAGATGAGATATCGTGCTCGCGAGCTCTAGTGCCCACTGCTATACGTCCGGATGACTCTGTGTTTTGACAAGACTTGTCTCGGGGTAAGTCGGTCAAGACTGACTGAGTGAGCCCGAAAGTAGGGTCGGAGTCGCCGCTACATTCACCAATGCCAGCCACCTTTTCAAGCCGGTGTACCTTTCTCCCGGTCCTTTGAGTGCTCGGTGATGAAGTAGATAGGAAGTCGCCGTCCGACCTCGTCCCCGCACCAAGATGCACTGATTGCCTCGTCCGAGGCGGCCAAGCATGAGGAGAGGAGTTCGCCTTTGGGGCGGTCAGGTGGGCGGTCGGCGAGGTACTCTTTCACCAGTGAAGGCGACGTGGTGCTCTTTCCGCCAGCAAAGTCCGAGCCTCCTTAAGATCTTAAAGAAGGGGAGCTGCTTCTCGGCAGCCCGGGAGAGGAACCTACTGAGGGCGGCCAGGCACCCGGTGAGTTTGTGGACCTCGCGGATGGTTTTTGGCACTTGCATGTCGAGCACCGCCTTTACCTTGGTGGGGTTCGCTTTAAGTCTTCGGGAAACCCAGCACCCTAAGAACTTCCCCGTTTTCACAATGAACGTGCATTTTTGGGGGTTAAGTTTGAGGTTGGCCGACCTGAGGAGCTGGAGGATGGTTCTGAGGTCGTCGACGCAGCTTCCAGTCTTTTGGCTCTTGACTACGATGTCGTCGACGTAGACCTCGACGATCTCCCCTATGTGATCCCCGAATATCGCGTCTACCATCCTTCGGTAGGTTGCTCGGCGTTTTCGGTCGAAGGCATCTTCGGTATGCGAAGACACCAAGTCGATTATGAACGCCGCTTTAGGGCATCCTCCGGCTCATCGAGACTTGGTGGTACCTTTGTACAGTCCGTGAAGTTTGAACATCTCGTGGCCCACCAATGCCTCCACCTTCACAATGTTGGGAGGGATAGCAATCTTTTAGGCGTGCTTGTTGAGGTTTGTAATCGACCTTGCGCGCCACCCCCGCTTTGGACCACGACGGATTGGCCATCCAGTCGGATATTTGACTTGAGCAGGATCTTGGCCTTCAAGTCGAGTCACCGTCCCTTATGACTGGCAGCGCTCCGCGAACACCCTTTTTTTCTCACGGACCGCTTGGTTGCCGGGTCTATATTGAGGCGATGGGTTATGAGTTCGGGCGGCACCCGATCATCTCGAAGGGGACCATGCGAAGACGCCCCTCAGACCTCGTGTCGCCGACGCTTGCGAACATTAGCCGGGCCACGGTTGCCGACCTTGACAACTTTGGATGGGTCGTCGTCGTGAGTCGAATGTTCTCGGTCGGTCGTCCGAGGCGGCGCTCAGGGATTCTGTAATTGCTATGCTTGCGGCGGGCTGCGTCCCGTTGAGACTCGCAGCATTCTTTTGCCTTGTTTGGTCATCCGGATGCTAAGCACTCCCACCGGGTGGGAATCTTATCGTGAGTTGGTAGACCAAGCAGCGGTTTTGGTGGCGTACAACCAATCTCTCCCGGGATGATGTTGTGCGGAGATGGAGCTCGGACTAGGAAGAACCGAATGGCCTTGGTGACCGACTGGGGCTCACCCCACCGTAATCGGAAGGGTAATTACCCCTCGGCTGGACCGCTTGAGTGAAGCTCACTTGGCCGGGAGGTGCGGAAGTACTGAATACCTCCGACCTCAAGCTTATCCAGCAGCTCGGAAGATGATCTTGACGGAGGCTCCGGCGTCGATATAGACCCGGTGGGCGTTCTTGTTGCCCACCACGGCTGTATGGTGATGGCGTCCCGTGCGGCATGATCTTGGGCACGGGTCCTCCTCGAGAACGTTATGTTCTCACCGCCTCGAGTCGCTTGTTCTTGGCTCCTCGGTGGCGGCCTCCGAGCTTCTCTCTTCAACGACGCCTGTCGCCCGATTAGCAGCCCGGTTATTACATATACCGCTCCATGATATTGGGACCTTCGTCCTCGCCGCCCTCGGGTTGGGTCGTTGTTGAGGTCGGCCCGCGCTTGTTTCGCCTCCGTTCTTTTGCGCTTTTTATTCCCGGCCCGGTCGGTCGAGGTACTTCTTGATGCCCTTCTCGACGAGCTCGTTGATCTGAGCTCAGTTTCAGACTCCTCAAGATCGTGACCGTACACCTGTGGTAGTCACAATACTTTTCCGTTTGCTTCTTTTGGACCCTCCCTTCACGGGAGGGTTTAGGAAGAGCTCGGAGCTCAATATATCTACGCCTCGACTTGAGCAAAGCGAGTGCGTGGGTGCTGTGGTTTGGCCGAGGTCCGAGCTCGACTCCATCGGGCCTCTCGATTCTCTCGGCGCCCGGCGAGGCGCTCGCCTTGGCCGTCTGGCTTTTTCCTTTCACCTACTGCCGTCCTGACCTCCTCTTCTTCCGGCTCGATTCGTCTCCCTCGACGGTTGTCGACAAGGTCCCAGGCGGCTGGCCGTCTTGACTTCTCCCCGGTGATCTCTTTGTTCGTGGCGGGTCGGATCCCGTTCTTGAACGCGTTGATGATGTAGAGGTCGTTGCTCTCATCGATTTTCGAGGACTCTGGGCGAACCTCGAGACGGTTCGACGTTGTTTCGTCCGTCCCTGGCGGATCGTGAGCAGGTCGGACGCAGTTGCAGGGCGGCATCTTACGGTAGAAGCGTCATTTGAACGATCCATGAGATCCTCGGGCGATGCAAGGTACGTGTTTGACGGAGTGAGGTGAACCAACGTCGGGCGTTGGAGATTAGCACCTCGGGGAAGATTTGCACATGTGGAAGTCCTCCATTCCACCGGTTCGCCATATTGGTGGTGTGGCGAAGAGGAAGTCGGAGGATCTCCAAGACCATCGTAGGCGCGATGTTGGGCGCCCGTATCGCTGAGGCGGGCGTGTCCGAATTTCTCCGGAGAAGGGAGATGATTCTCCGTGTCGGTCGAACCCGGAGATCGTTACCATCTCTCTCGGGGTGTAGGGACCGAACGACGCTGTCGCTCCTCGAGGAGGAGTTCGGCGTCTCTCTCGCTCTGTCCCGCCTCGTTCCCGGGTGGAATTTCGGGTGGCGGGTGCTGTTGCGCGGCGCGGGCGAGGTTGCGACCACTTTGGCGGGAGATCGGCTCCTCGCGGCTGGCGACGCACGCGTTCTCGGTTGTCGTGCGAGGTGGCGTTAGCAATCGATGGGGTGAGCGACCTCGGGCGCCAGCCGCCCGCAGCTCGGGCGCCGAGAGGTGCCCGCTCCATTCGTCCTTTGGCGGAGGAAGCCACGAACCGCCGAGGTTTGCGTTGAGGAACTGGACACGGCTCGGCCGAGGCCTCATGGGACGAATAAGCTGTTTGTTCATCCTCGTTGAGGTCGGCATCCTCCCCACGTTAGGAGGCGGTCCCGAGGTGTATGGAGACGTTTTCCATGTTGCCTCGTGAGTGTGAAGCGTTGTGGCGTCGGGATCTCCTTCCGCGACGCCGAGTGACCACCGGTCGCCCTCGCGAGGTTGTTGCCAGTGTGGGCGGCGGTTGTGCGTGTTCTTGCCATTGATTTGTAGGGACGGTGAAGCTTTTTGTTCGGCGTTTTCCTACGACAGCGCCAATGATAAATCTAGCTATGTGGGATTTATTGTAAGCAGTAAAGAACACCAAGGCTTTTACGTGGTTCGATCGTTAATGAGATCTACGTCCACGGAGGAGTGATTCCTCAATACTTTCACTAGAGTTTTAGTACAGAGAGTATCGGTTACAAGGCTTTTTGTGTTCAGTAAATTGCCAACCCTTCTATTGTCAATTTTCCTTCTATTTATACCATCCTCAACCCGCAATCAAGGCGTGCTCAACCCTCCATTGGTCGTGACTCTTCCTCCGCGTGCTCTCCATCGGCGGGCGAGGACGCCGCCACATGCGCCACATGGAGGGCGCTTGACTGTTCCGGGCGTGTCTTCCATTGGTCGAGGCGGCGCGACTTCGATTCTGGGCATGTCCTCCATTGGTCGGTGGCGCCGACTTTGGTTCCGGACGTGTCCTCCATCGGCCGAGCCAGTGCAAGCCACGTGGAGGGTGGCGTCGCTTTTGTTACGGGGCTGGGGTTTTGGGGGCCGATTAGGGCTAGCCTTGGCTCAACCGCAGGGCCATTACAACGTCGAGCCCAAATCGTTTGGGCTTTAGTGGGCTTTACTTTAGGTTGGGCCATATCCCATCGATAACTAATTTTATTTAGTTTGGGTGAATTGAGAAGCTCATTTATTAAGGTATACAACTTAACAAAAAAATGTTAATAGGCTCAAATGACTACTGTAAAAATTAGAATAATTTTGATGTGAATTTTTTAATTAATTCACAGATAAACTATAATAGTTATGTAAAATACATTAACATAATCATAAGGACACGAAATAAAAAAATAAAGTTGAACAATTTTAACACTGCCATGTCACTGATGCATCAAGTCACAGTTCCCACTATATACACATAATTATTATATAATTATATATTTTACACATTTATATATTGAATTTAATTCAACTATTTACCATTTATATCTAAAACTAAAAATACATAACTAAATTAAAATTACATAATTAACGTTAAAACATGTTTCACAAAAACAAATACATAAAAAAAGTTGCTCTATCATATTTAGAAGAATTCTTTAAAAAAAATAGAAAAAAAAATGTAAACACCACGATCTGTGGTCTTGAAAGTGAAAGAAGAATTCGACTTGAAAAAGTAAACTAAAGATTTTTTTTAAAAATATTCTAAAACTGTAGATAACCATAGCATATTTATTTAAATTATTTTTAATATGTTATATATCATATTAAAGGTATTTTTTAATCTTTCACTTTTAATACATATTATATTTATTTTTAAATAAAATGTTACGAAGATAAGAATAAATGTATTTTAGATAAAGAATGGGAAAAAAAAAAATCGAAAGTAAAACCGTTCTCTTCCATTAACAATCTATTATCATTTTATAAGTCATAATAAGTTTAAAAATAATTTAAGCATCCTTCCAAAAAAGTAATTTAAGCATTAATATAAAATGACATTACTAATCTTATAATTAGATTAAAAGGTTATCGGTGCTTAAATACACAAACTTTAAATATATTTTGTTTTGCACATAAACTTTGAAAATTGTGAATAAAATTTTGAGATGACATCAACGTGAGGCCACTCTAATCAAAGCGACATTTTTTTGCTAATTAAATACCTATAAAATGTCAGCATTGGAGAGATGGGTTTGTAAAAAAAAAATTACTCCCTTCGTACTTGATATTCGTTCATTTAATTCAATTTCGTTACGTCCACAAAAATTGTCCACTTTCCTTGTATATACATGGATTCTATCCAAAGTCAACACTTTATCCACACTCAATTTACTTATTTAAAAAAAAACTCATTCATGACCTACATTTTCCACTCACATAATATATTATATTGTGTAGATCTCATTCTCCACTTATTTTACACTCATTGCATTTATTAAAGCACGTACCGACAAAAACTAAGACCATTTATGGAGTACGGAGGGAGTAATATATTTCATTAACAAAATGACGTGTTTTGATAACAGTGGTGTTACATCGACGTCATCTCACTCAAATTATGTCACTGGACTATCATGTCAGATCTAATTTTGGGGAAATTTTAGATTATGAAAAAATTACAACAATGTGAAAATTTGTGTATTTATTCATAATTTTTAAAGTTCGTGTGCAAAACTATAATACACCCAAAGTTTGTGTCATTAGACCCTAATAACTCTAGATAAAATTTCCAACTTTTTTTGATCGGATATATTTTAATTTTGCACATGAAGGAATTTTGAAAATTTTGAATAAATACATAAACTTAAATATTTTTGTAATGTGTAGAGTGTACATATAGATACAATATATTACCAACTTTTATGCTTTTATATAAAGTATGATTAAACAATATATTACCAACTTTTATGCTTTTATATAAAGTATGATTAAATAGTTTGAAGTGTGTGAGATACAATATATTACCAACTTTTCTGCTTTTATATAAAGTATGATTAAATAGTTTGTAGTGTGTAGTGTACACATGGATACAATCTATTAATAACTGACTAAGAATTTGAGATAGTATCACAATATAGTAATAGTTATTGAATCTGACATATTAATAACTATTAGAATGATGCTATTCATATATAGTAAACAGACACATGATTAAATTAGGGTGAAAATTTTATATAACCTATACACTCACGCGGATTCACATGCTCACTTTAATTCGAATTTTACTCTCTTTATCTTTCTCTTGCTCCCTCTCTCTCTCACGCGGCCAACCTCATCTGCGCTCTCTATCTCACCAGCCAACCGCTTACCAAGCGGCCAACCTTCACCTTCCCTTGTTTCCCTGTGGCCAAACTCCCTCCCTCTCCCTTTTTCGGACGGCCAACTCTCCCTTCCTTCCTCTCTGTTTTCCGGCGGCCAACCTCCCTCTCTGTTCCCCGGCGGCCAACCATCCCTCCCTCCCTCTGCCGGTGGCCAACCCCCTCCCTCTCTCTGTTTCTCGGTGGCCAACCCTCCCTCCCCTTTTCCCGGCGGCCAACCCTCCCTCCTCTTTTCCGGCGGCCAACCCTCCCTTCCCCTCTGTCTCTCAAATACACGCCGAT